>CM023956.1:19225030-19303094 GCA_013407115.1 Glycine latifolia
CCAAAAAAATATATATATATATATATATATATATATATATATATATATATATATATATATATATATATATATATATATGATAGGTACTAGTAGTACAAAGGGATACATCTAAAGTAAAGGAGTTAATAATGTTTCATCCACCAACCCCTTTGCAGAGAAAATGACTTTCTACAAAGAAGTAAATGTCCACGCTTTTAGCAACACCAATTTTGATAACTCAAAAATTTCTCCCACTAATATTCTGCTATCATAATCAACCACACACATATTGCCATCAAGGCACCCATGTAGACGCACTAAACCATAACTTCACAAGGCCTAATACAAACAAACAGTAGCCTGTCTCCCGGCATGTGTCGAGTACATGAGATGATATCTTCAAACACATTTAGTTAGGCCACACCATACCTTCTGCTACAAACTTTGTAAACATACCATTGGATACCTATACCATTCATAGAATGAGAAAGAGAGAAGGTTAGATTTGTTGATGTTCCACAACCAAGCTTTAAATGCAAGACTTTTGAACATCTTATTAACATATAGTAAACTTTGATAAAAGATAGCCCAATTTCTATGGTTCCACAATTCTTACACCAAAGCACACCACACCATCCACCAAGCAAGTAAACCTCCCTTTCTCAAGTGGTAATACTAATGTTGAAGGAAATGAGTTATAGGATCTTCCTATTGTGAGAAAGAGATGCCTAAGCAGCAGCAATAAATACGATTCTAGATCTTAGTTACAAATCTCCATGTAAATAATACGTGATTTATAAACTCCTCGTGATCTTGGCAAAAACTACATAGATAATCCAGTTCATTAAGTACCACACCTTGTTTTCTAAGATTCTCTTTTGTAGGTAATTTATTCAGGTAGATCCTCCAAACAAATGCAAAAATATTTGATAGGATATCCAGGATCCACAACAAAGAATGAAACATGATTGCAACACTCTCTATCACCTCTATTTTTGTCAAATAAGTCGAGTTAATTGTATAAGTCCTTCCTTTCTCTTTTTTTCATACCAATGAGTCCTCCTCCCTGTCTCTCATATGCAACCCCTCCAATTCAGACATGAATTGGCCCACCAACGGCTCCTCCCAAACAAGCCATTGCCTCCTCCAAGGTAAGTTCCAACACCATTTCTCCTTCACCCACCTTCCTGCCTCCTTTGCACAAATGTCCTTATGTAGAGCATTTTGGTAAATCAGACAATATTCGTGAGCCAGATGTTTTTATCAAACCACTCATAATGCTTATCCTCCCCAAAAGACTTCACTAAGTATCTACATTGTAACAAGTCTCTCCTTACCTATTTGCAATTATAGGAACCATATTTTGACACCAAGACATTTTTTCACAACCCCTTGTAATGGTCAACATCAACAAGCCTTTATCTCCATTTCCCCAATAAGACTGCATTGAATAAAAAAAAATGTCTTTAATGCCTAATCCTCCTTCCATTTTAAGTTGACATACCAACTCCATATTACCCAAGGGATCTTCCTCCTCTCCCCTCCCCCCCATAGAAACTCGCTCGACAATCTCATAATATGTTTCCCCACCCAATAGGAATCTTAAAGAAAGAGGGAAAGAAGATAAAACTAAATTTAATTAGAGTTATCCTCCCTTCAAAGGATAGAAATTTACTTTTCCCTTCAAGATCTTCTGAACGATAGGTTGCAAAGTAGATTCCTTGCGAGGGTTAGCATTGATAGGAATTCTCAAGTAAAAAAGGGGATATCCGTAGTTCCACAATTCAGTAGACTGGCATAAGTTCCTATCACCCTTAACTCCATTCCCACACTTGCCAACTTACTCTTGTGAAAATTGACTCATAAGCCAAACACTAATTCAAAACATCTTAGGATTGCCTCCATACACAAAATGTTTTGCAAAGATGGCCCTGCAAAGAATAGATTATCATCTGCAAACTGCATCAAGGATACTTCTACCTGATCCACCACTACATTGTACCTTGAGAACAAGGCTCCGCGAGTAGCCATCCTCATTAAGCCACTCAAGCCATCTACCACAACCAAGAAAAGGAAAGGTTCGATGGGGTCCCCTAGTAGTGATAAGTGCCATATTTTAGTAAAAATATGGTTATAATGCTAGACACTTATCTTTTGATTTTAGTAAATTTCTTTGATTAAATTGCCCTAAACCTAATTGTTCTATATTTTGTAATTATATAGGGTGTTATTCACATTTTGGAAGATTCATCCACTCAAATATGGAGATTTAATAAAGTTCAATGGTATCCGGAGCATCCAAGTAACCAAAACAACCACACAAAGGCAAAAAGGGGCAAAAAGGACATTTCCTGAAGCAATGTTTAGCCTCAGCCTTACCAGCTTCAATTACCGTGATATACTGACTATTGTGAAAAGAAGTAAACTTTGAGTGCACTTTATCTTTGGATGTTTCCATTGAACACCTGTTAGCTGGATACGGCAAGCGTACGGCGTTGTCAAGTAATAAAGATCCTGTATGTCCAGATGTCGATTTCCACAGGGACTTCGCTAATACTCAGGACTAATACACATTTGTTTTCAAGTAATCAATAAATGGATTTAATTTGCAAGTTGTTTGCATAAAATAAACTATAATTTAAATGTAAATTAATGTAATAATCATAAGAGAAAGAGAACAAACACTCAGAGTAATGCGGACGGAGGAAGTATGATATGACGAGTGTTGGGAGTTCATTAACCAAAACTACTTTGATGTGCTAAAAAGGTTTTTCTCTATTCTTATTAAATGCGATCACCTTCATTTACTAAAACATCTAACCTTGATTCCCCAAGTGCTAGACCTAAACCACCCAATTTCACCCTTAATCCCTCAAGAGCTACATTGACCGGTTTGCATTAAGTTTAGAAATGACAAAGTAACCTAGGCTAAATACAAGCATTCTATTCCTAGACATGACAATATTTAGAAGTATTTCTCGGTTCTCAAAGTAATAACCATTTTCCAATGTGTTACAACCTAAAATGAAGCATACATGTAATATCCCAAAAATTTAAATATGTCAATTAGAGATAAAAAGAGATATTACAAAAATGTTTGAAAAAAATTGACCATATTACCCTTTCCTTAAGAGGAAATTACCAAAATACCCTTAAGGTAAAAATAACCAAAATACCCTTGGATGTTTTAGTTAGATATTTTGAAGTGAAAATTACAATAATACCCCTGAAATGAGTAACAAATTACCAAAATGCCCTTGAGATTAAATTACCAACATACCCTTGGATATTTTGCCTTAGATATTTTTGTAGAAACTTGAAGAGAAAATTACTGAAATGCCCTAGGATGGAAAATTACCAAATTACCCTTAGTAACAGATAAAAATCACAAGAAAACTAGGAGTACCTAGACTGACCGAAAATTTATGATTAGTATCTAAAACTATCACATAAGGAACACCTATGATCGTAATGTGATACAAGAAGGAAAGAATAGAATTTTATATCTCCCTCTGTACTTAACCAAAATAGGTGTTTGGCCACTCATTTTAAAGCTTAGGATGTGCTCTATGTTGCCCTAAAATATGAGACCAAAATGAGTAGTGAATCATGCCCAAAATTTATTTAAACCCAAGCTGTCCAAAACTGTTCATACTTAAAAACAGCCACTGCCACCTGTATTAAAAAATTTATATCTCTCTCTTTTATTATTCAAATTAGGTGTATGATATATGGAATTAAATATCTAGATGTCTAATAAAACATATAAAAATTTCAGATAAATCTAGAGTTTGTATTGCCTGTAATAACAAAAATACTAAGAGATGTCATTGTCCTAAGTTGAATTCGCTGGCAGTTTTGGAAGTTTAGATTAAAAATGCTATATCTTGAGTTTTATAACTCCAAATAAGGCATGTGATACCTTTTTAGAAAGATTAGGAAGTATATTTTAACATAATAAAAGATGAGAATTTTTGGACAAGTATATTCGTACAGAATAAACAATGAGCGAACCTCATCTGGTTAAGTGTTTCTAGCCTTTTGGACCTTTTGGATTGGGCACCACTTGTAACTCTTGGATTTTGGCCCAAGGAATCAAATATTCAGCCCAAAAGGTGACAAAATCAGAGGTTGCCTCAGACCAAGACATGCCACGTGCACTAGGATCCTCCAATAAGACAAAGCATGCACAAAAACAATAAGCCAATTGCAAAGCTTGAAGTATAGGCTGCTGTAAAAAATTTTCTGGCTGAAGTAAAAAGATTAAATCAAGCTTTTATGTGCACGTGGAATCATCTAAACTAAGAAAATTCCTTCCCTTATTCAGCCATTTCCACGTGGGAGAGGCCATCTGCCCCAAAATCCACAATTAAAAGAATCTTGACCAAGAAAAATCAAGTCAAGATAAGGCTTAAGCCATAATATCGTCTATGGCAATGATTGCCTAGTTAACATCTAACTAAACCAACTTCTAAAATCAGTTTTAATCCAACTAAACCCCTTAAATCTGAACCAATTAAAATAGTATAAATAGCTTGGCTGCCCCAAAAACTTTTGCACGTATGCTAGCTTCTTGCAAAGTCCACACTTGCTACTTGCACCTAGCTTTTCCTGCCCACCTCCTTTGTTTGCTTCAACCGTGACATCTTCTCCCACTTTATCCATCAAATATTTTTCTTTCAAGACTTCAATCTTTAGAGGATTTCCAAGAGGGACAACACCTTAATCCATTCCATTTCAAAGCCAAATTCTCTTGAGGTAGGCTAGGCTTCAATCTCTAGTTAAGAATTTGTTTCGATTAACCTATATGCTTAAATGGGAAGATTTATGGCTGTTATTTAGGGTGGAATTTCATGTCATTTGAATTTTTTTTATCATGTGAAAATGTTGATTTAAAAACATAGGATAGGTGATCATTTATAGGCTGAACTATTAGTGATGTTTGGAATTATATTTGATGATCTTTGGAAGTGATTTTGATGATGTATGGGATGTTTGTTCATATTTTTATGGAATTGATTTTAAAAACTATGCATTGTCATGATTTATGCTTGCACTATTGATGAAGTATGAGATTATTTTTAAATGTTTGTGAATAAAATGAAACTACTTCGGGTTATATGTTTATGAAATTAAAATCAACTATGATTGTTCACATGTTTTCTTAATAACCAAAGTAGCTAGAATGATGACGATGACACTGTATGATGAGTCATTTTTCACCTATTGGGAATTCTTTGGAATTCTCACTGTTTTAGTGTGTTCCCTTGTCATTCCTGAAAATGATATGAATATCTCACACTTAACCAAGAGGGGGGGGGGGTGAATTGGTTAGACCTTGGTAAATTAAAAATTTCTTCAATCAAAAACAGAGTTCCTAGGATCTTTATCACTTTTCAAAACCAAGAAACTTTATTTAATCAAGTAGCTCAGCCCAAGGAATTCAATGAATCAAAACTTATATAATTGGTCAATCAATTTAATCAAGAACGCAATGAATATCATGAGTTAAGGGATAAAGAAGCAAGACACAATCAGATTTATACTGGTTCACTTCAACACTAGAAGCTACATCCAGTTTTCTTCCAACCAACACTAGGTTGGAGTTCCACTATTATAATTTTCTGTTCTTACAATCAATTACAATGTCTCCCTTTATCAATCCTAGATAAAGTGCAGAAATCTAAAACCCTATTAGATTCTAAGAGACAAGAACTTGAGAACACTACTCAGTTCTTCCACCTAGAGAACCCTACTCTAGATACATGTAAGAACCTAATTACAATAGCCAATTTACAAAGAAAAATGTAAAACGAAAATTACAGCCAGATTAAGGAGAGAAACAACCTGATGATCCAATGATGCAATGCAAAATGAAGTTACTAGCTCAGGTTGAATGATTACAAATCAATAAGCACAACTTTCCTTAATCTTGAATTGAGTTCAAGCTTCAAGAATGACTCAAACACACATGATCAATACACAATGGAGTAAGAACAAATTTTATCCCTTAGAAAACACTTAAGAATGCTCACAAGACTATTTAAGCTCAGAAATACAAATGGGTAATGTTCCACAAACTTAGAAAAGCAACTAAGCCATGGTTCTATTTATAACAGATTTTCGTAACTACCCTTTAATCGATTAAATCGCCATTATAATCGATTAAAATACTTATGTAATCGATTAAGTCACCACTTTAATCGATTAAAGTGTTCATGAATTTTCTGGGTTTGAGCAACGAGCAAATTAATCGATTATTTCGAGATGTAATCGATTATGCTAGTAACAATGTGTTTTCTAAAAGCTTATATAATCGATTACGAATCACGGTAATCGATTATGCCAGTTCAACATGATTTTCTCAAAATATTGAGTAATCGATTACGAACTCTGGTAATCGATTATTCCAGTAAAACTTGTTTTTCTCAAAGGCTATGTAATAGATTACGAGAAATGGTAATCGATTATGGCAGTGCAATCTTAAAATCATATATAGCCATGTAATCGATTACGACTTGATAATAATCGATTAAAAATTTCAACAAGGCAGTTTATATGAAAATTAAGGTCAAATAATCGATTAATCCGATAGGTAATCAATTATATTGTTCTTGAAAGTTTTCCAGATTTGACGAAGAACAAAATAATCAATTAAGCGATTAATGTAATCGATTATTGCAGTGTAAAATGCTTTTTCTTTTAAAACCTTTGAATCAATTTAAAACCTTAGTCAAAATACCAAAGCCTTGTGATTTTTGTTAAACCAATTAAGTTAACTATGGATTAAATGAATGCAATGCACTTGGATCACCAGAATTGTTTTTCTCTTACACATTTCATACTAAATTATCTTCAAGGCATCCATTGCATGTTGAAAGCTCAAAACTAAAGCTTGAACCAAAGTTCCTTTGCATTCTTTAAGTAGATCCCCCTGAATCCAACAATTCCAAACAGGTAAATCGGGAGGAGCAACTACAAATTGGGGACAAACTAGAAGATTTCTTTTAATGTTATAGATTTGTAGTATTTTCCTATATGCTTTGTAGTATATGAACATTAATATTATTGTATGAAATATTAAATACAAGTTATTACTAAGTTTGTAATTTATTAAAGAGACCAAAAAGTCTCTACAGGCTCTATATAAGCGTAATTTTCATAACATAGTTAAATTTCAAATATTGAGACAAGTTTTTCTTAGTCGGATTTGGTTAAAAATTTAACGTTAGAAAAGTTAACATCTTCTAGTTACGTATTATGACCTAGGCATAATATAGTAATTGGAAGGGTGTTACAATACACAGGGTTGATCAAACCACAAGCATGAATAAAGCTCAGAGAAATAACAATAATGCGAAAATAACATTAAATAGATAGTTAAAAACTTTACATCAAAGCGTTTGGTCGTGAACTCCCAACGATGGGGTTTTAGCTTCTCATTTCCATGAGAAGTTTACAACAATGGATGGAAAAGGTTGAGATGGAATGGAGGGGAAGGAAGTGGAGAGGAAGCCTAATGGTGTAAGAGGATGTCTCCTAATACCCTAACAGAGCTTCCAAGCTTCCAAGAGTGAGTTCCTTTCTCTGAAAACCTAATAATCATCTATATCTATCTTTTCCCTCCAATTTGCCTTAAAACGCGACCCTAAATCGTGGTACTCGCTGGGTGCGCACTTTACGCACTCAGTACACCTGAAAATGTCCAACTAGATTAGTGACCACGCCCTGATCAAGCTGGGCGCGCTGAGCGGGTCTTGCGCTGGGCGAGCTTGATCATGCTGGGTGATTCGCTACTTCCTTGCTGAGCAAGCTAGTGGCACGCTAGGCGAGCAACTCTAGACTTGGAATTCCATGTTTCATTCCCTTGTAGTGAAATCTACAAAAAAAATAACCAACACTTCATAAATAAACTAGTTTAAGCATCCACTGGAAAAAAGCTTAGAAGAAGCTAATTCCTATAATTAAATCACAAAAGAAGCCTTAAAAGAAGAAAAGAATGAATAATTTTAAGTACTTTACATGTAACTTTACGTATGCTTAGCAATTATCAACACCTATTTTCCTTTTTTGATACTCCGCCCTCATTCTGCCCGTCCTTATTTTTTTCTGCATTCTTAGGTTTGCTAAGGCCCTCTCCCTATGATACCATATGAAAGGAATTGTCATTGCATTGATAATATTCTGTCTGGTTTTCACTGATTCCTGCTTCAGTTGATTTTAAAACTTCCATTTCCAGTGAATCATCGATAATTGATGTCCCCACCGAGGCCTCCTGACCCACTCCCTTAGAGACTAGAAAACACATTTTTTTTGTTTAGTCTCCCTACTCCTCTCCTGTGTATTAACATTGAGCCTACACTTTTGTTGTTGCCTAAATCCACTTTTATTCAATCTACTATTACTTTTTTATTTTTATTTTTATTTTGCTTTATGTTATTATATTTGGGCCCAACCCAACGGCCCAAACCAACTCCCAAAATAACTTTCCCTGCACGTGCCTCTTTATCCTTTTTAGTTCCCTTCATTACCCGCCCCCTCATCCCAACTCCCTCTTAACCAGAAACTAGATGTGTATTCACGTACCAGAGGAGGAAGGCTCACTCGAGTGGGTTATGTCAGAGCCAACCTCACCATTTGTAGCAAACACCACTTCACATCGATGCTTTATGTCGTTTAGTTCTATCTCAATGTTGCCTCCATTGCCTAAAAGGTGATTGATTTTTTAATTTTGATAGGCAAGACCTCTCATGTAACGCCCCGTATGCATCCAGTTCATTAACATTCAATTATGATTGTTAAACACAGCAATTAACTAACGATAATTAATTCAGAAGCAACTAATAATTATGACATCATCATACGTCCACAATAATGTATGGTAAACCCACACTCAGTATACGTTAATAATTCTCATGAAAATATACAACGTAATTTTTACATCGACTGTGCGTCCTCCCCTCAGGGCCGGGGTACAAAATTTAGATGGACATAACAAAATAATGAGCCAACATGCTCTCAAAAAAATATGCCTAAGGTTCACACAAAACCTTATTTTTACTTGGGCCTTTTGCCCCGGGGTCCATCGTCTGCTCACTGAGCACCACCTGCAAAATTAAATCCCCAACTAGGGTGAGATACAATCTCAGTAAACTCAGGGTTCTTGGAGGCCTCTCCTCCCCCTGATTCACTTCCACGACACATAGCATCAAAATAGGCATCACATAATTTAGCCACCATGGCTCTCATAAGATACATCACATGTATATAACAACACAGGTGCCATTCCATTGGGCGCTACCAACATCGGGAATGCAACACAGATATAGCATATATGTATATGTTTCCAAGAGAAGATCATTCACTTAAGGGCATATTCTCTACATATAACACATTGCCTAAGTAAGATCATCCACTTAAGGGTACATTCTCTCAGGAGTCTGCTCAGACGTATATGGCCCTTCCAAGAGAAGATCGACCACCTAAGGGCACATTCTCTCAGGTTTTTATATAAATTAACCACAATGAGTCATTCCACATAACCCTGGCTCCAAGGAAAGTCCATATTTAGTCTATTCTACTGGACATAGAATCTCATCAGTCACACAATATATCATCATAGTGTACATCATATACATGTTCTCAA
Source organism: Glycine latifolia (assembly GCA_013407115.1). Classification (NCBI taxonomy): domain Eukaryota; kingdom Viridiplantae; phylum Streptophyta; class Magnoliopsida; order Fabales; family Fabaceae; genus Glycine; species Glycine latifolia. Next base: position 19,234,656 of record CM023956.1, read on the forward strand.
TTAAAAAGCAGTAACACACAATTTCAATACCACATGCATCATGACATACAATAACAATCACTCCCTCGGAGTATGGTGGAACACAGTCAAGGGAAAACTTCCAAGAACAAAGAGCTTACCTGCTCTAAGTGCTACTCGACTCTTTCGTCCTCGTGGTCACAACCACCAACATCCTCTGTATCACGCTCTGCAAAAGCATGCAAGAAATCAATAACGATTATCAACCGTTGCGTGCAAGCAGTCCATAACGGTTATCAACTGTTGCATGAAAAGAACCACTATTCTTTTCCAAAGGACCCAAGCCTAGTTCCAGCTCTAGCTCAAATGGGTCACTATACATCTCATACACAAATTATTAAAATCTGTAAAAACTTGAGTGTCTTACCTCAACAAACATCCAAGAAGGCTAGATGACAGCTTCTCCAAGCTCGAACGTCCTTAAAATGCCTTTTTTCCCTCAAAGTTAAAACTCTGCGAGGGTTCTTGAAGAAAATGATCTCTCGGTCGGAGGGTTTTCAAAAGAAACTGAGGTTAGAATCTAGCTATTGGGTGGTTCCTTTCAACTTTCACGTTGCATGCAAAGGGTTTTGGTTAAGGGTGAGTAGTTATGAAGTTTTTCTCGCTTGGAAATGGAGAAAATGGAGACAAGAAGAAGATTATGGTGTTTGCGTCGAAACATAGAGAAATGGGTTATTTAAATGACCCTGGCACATGTGTCACGCGCCATTAGTGCCAGATGTCATAGTTTGCTTGGTCATCATACACACCCGTTGTCGAGTTCAGCTTATCCACCAAAAGCCTATCTTGTACAGCATGGCATGCACCACTCGGATCACCTTGCTCAACTCGGTATGCGTAACCCGGACAACCTTGTGCAGGTTCATGGTACTAATACAAAGCCCAAGAGCTTATTTGGCAAAGTCCAAGGTCTGCCCTTGTCCAGTGTCCTTCCTCGGCACCTTATAAAATCCAAGGTTCCACCCTTGTCTGGGGTCTTACCTCAACACTTTATAAAATTCAAGGTTCCGCCTTTGTCTGGGGTCCTTCCTCCACATCAGCACTGCCCCATAAAGGTGCTATATACTCTCCAAAGTGACAACTCGGTCATAAGAATCTGGATTCCTCATTAATCACTGACTTAAGAAGCGCGAACCCGGATCTGTTTTAGGGTCGTTATATTCACCCCACCTTTTAAGAATTTTGACCACAAAATTCAAAGTCATTCCTGTCATGTAACCTGGGGTATAACTGCAAAAGCTCCTGCTCCTTCTCCAAAGTCGCCTCCTTAGGTGTCTTCCCTTCCCATTGTACCTTGACTATGAGAATAGTCCTACTCCGAATCTTTTTCTCCATCCTACCAATAATCCGGGATGGTCGTGTAGGACAAGTCAGATTCTCTCTAACCTGAACAGTGTTAGGTTCCACCACATGCGAAGGGTCTAGTACGTATCTCCTCAGCTGAGATACATGGAAAATATCATGTAGCTTGGACAACTGGGGAGGCAAAGCTAGCCTGTAGGCCACTGGTCCTATTCTCTAGAGAATCTGGTAAGGACCAATGAACCTAGGGCTGAGCTTCCTCACACCCAATGCCCGTCCAATCCCCCTAAATGGAGATAATCTCAAGAATACATGATTGCCCTCATCGAACTGCAATGGGCGGTGCTTGCTATCGTAATAGCTCTTCTGTCGACTCTGAGCCCACAATAATCTATCTCTAATCATCCGGATATGCTCAGAAGTGTCCTGAATCATTTCAGGTCCAAGATGCTTGCTCTCCCCTACCTTAGTCTAGCAAGTAGGAGTCCGGCACCTTCGACCATACAATGCTTCATAAGGTGTCGTGCCTAAACTAGCATGGAAGCTATTATTATATGAGAACTCCACCAGTGGTAGGTATCTATCCCAACTAGTTCCCTGCTCCAAAGCACAAGCTCTCAACATGTCCTCCAGAGTCTGGATAGTCCTCTCTATCTGCCTGTCGGTCTGTGGATGATAGGCCGTGCTAAGTCTCAACTGGGTCCCAAAAGCCTCCTGAAGAGCACCCCAAAACCTAGAGGTGAACTTCGGATCTCTATCATTGACAATGCTCTTTGGGATACCATGTCTGACAATCTCTTTGACGTATAGCTAGGCCAACCCCTTTGTGGTATAGTTAGTCCGAACAGGTAAGAAGTGAGCCAACTTGGTTAGCCTATCAACAATCACCCAGATGGAATCACATCCCGGTTGAGTCCTCGGTAGTCCAACTACGAAGTCCATGGAAATGCTATCCCATTTCCACTCTGGAATTTGCAAAGGCTGCAGTAGGCCTGACGGTCTTTGATGCTTGATCTTCACCTTTTGACATACCAGACACTTAGCCACATGCTTAGCGATGTCTTTCTTCATCCCCGACCATCAGAAGTTCCTCTTAAGGTCCTGATACATTTTGGTGGCACCGGAATGAATGCTAAACCGGCCCTTATGAGCCTCAGACAGAACTGCATCCACCAACTCGCCCTTAGGTACCACAATTCTCCCTTGGTATAACACCAAGTCATGGATCTCCCGAGAAATGCCCTTCTGTCCAATCAAGGACTTCACATTATCATCACATTTTTGGGTTTCTCGGATCCTCATAATCAACTCGTTATCAACCTTGGTCTCTCTCAACTCGAGACCCCAGTCACCCTCAATCATGGTCAGGCGCATATCTCGAAAGTCCTCTATCAGCCCGCAGTCCTTAATCATCATGCAAGTTATGCTCATGTGCTTCCTACTTAAGGCGTCCGCCACTACATTGGCCTTCCCGGGATGGTATCTCAACTCAAAGTCATAATCTTTGAGGAATTCCATCCATCGCCTCTGTCTCATATTCAGTTCCTTCTAATTAAACAAGTACTAGAGACTCTTGTGGTCGCTGAACACCACTAGTTTGGCACCATACAGGTAGTGCCTCCATATTTTTAAATCAAAGGCCACTGTTGCTAGCTCTAAATAGTGTGTAGGATAGTTCTCCTTATGTGGCTTCAGCTGCCGGGATGCATAGGCAACCACCTTTTTCTCCTGCATCAGAACACATCCAAGACCCTGCTTGGAAGCATCACAATAAACCTCAAAACTTCCCTCAGGATCAGGAAGAGTCAACACTGGAGTTGTGGTCAATCTTTCCTTCAATCTCTGGAAGCATTCCTCGCATTTATGAGTCCAGACAAATGGGGTACCCTTCTTGGTAAGGCTGGTCAAGGGCAACACCATCTGTGAGAACCCTTGAATGAACCTCCGATAGTAACCTGCCAGTCCAAGGAAGCTCCAAATCTCTGAAACATTCTTGGGCCTCTCCCAAGTCATCATGACCCCTATCTTACTGGGGTCAACTGCTACCCCGACTGCAGAATCACGTGGCCAAGGAATTTCAGCTCGGATAGCCAAAAATCGCACTTCGATAGTTTGGCATACAACTGGTCGTTCCTTAATGTCCAAAGAACAGTTCGGAGGTGCTCGGCATGCTCCTCCTCATTCCTGGAGTAGATCAGTATGTCGTCAATGAATACCACTATGAAATGATCTAAGAAAGGTCTAAACACCCGGTTCATATAATCCATGAACACGACCGGGGCGTTTGTGAGACCGAACACCTGATACTCATAATGACCATACCTAGACCTGAATACAGTCTTAGGTATGTCCTCGGGCTTGATTCGAATCTGATGATATTCGGATCGCAGATCTATCTTTGAGAACACACAAGCTCCCCTCAACTGATCTAGCAGATCATCAATCTGAGCCAAAGGATACTTATTCTTTATAGTAACCTTATTCAGCTATCTATAATCCACACACAAACGTATACTCCCATCCTTCTTCTTCACGAAGATAACTGGTGCTCCCCATGGAGACACACTCGATCTTATAAACTCTTTGGACACCAAGTCCTCAAGCTGTGCCTTCAGCTCTTTTAACTCCAAAGGAGCCACACGGTAAGGAGCTATAGATATGGGTCCTACACTGAAATCAAATCAACGGAGACTTCTATCTCCCTTTCGAGTGAAAGCTGTGTAATCTCCTCTGGGAATACGTCAACAAACTCGCTCACCACCGGGATCTTTGATAGGTCTACCCCCTATCTTTCCTCTGCTGCACTCAGCAAAAGATACCCTCGAGCTCCTCCCTTCATTGCCTTGTAAGCCTGCAAGACCGTGAAAAATGAAGTGGAACCTGGGCTTACTCCATTTGAAGGTACCACAACCTTCTTATTGCAGCAATCCAACATAATGCCATACCTGGCCATCTAATCCATACCCAGAATAATCTCAAGGGTAGGCATCGCAAGGCAATACAGATCAACACTGTACTCCCTACCCTCAAACTGAAACTGCACACCTTGGCAGTACATATCCACTCGACACTGCTCCCTAGAAGCGGTGGTAACCTCCATAGGAGGGGAAAATTTGAACATCTGCAAGTTCAGCCCTAAAGTAGTACGATACTCAATGAAGGAGTGAGTAGCTCCAGAGTCGAACAAGACTCTCACCTCATAACCATCAATTAGAATATTACCTCTGATCAAGTCAGGAGCTTGGGCTGCCTCTCTGGCATCCACTGTGTAGATCCAGCCTGTGGTGGGTGCTGTAGATATCACTGGAGTGGCTACAACCCGGCCGCCTGCCTGCAAGCAATATCTAGCATAGTAGCCATGCTTGTCACATCTATAGCAGATAAATTGACCAGTGGGGCACACTCCCCAATGATTCCTCCCACAAGTAACACACTTGGGAGGTGGAGTTGGTCTCAGTAGTGATCCTCTTTGACTGGGGCCCTTCTTGAACCAGTCATTTAGAGAAGAGACCCTCAAATCTCTGCCCTTGCCTTTCCACTACTAAAAAAAATGCTTTCAACATCGCCACTTTAACATCGGTTTTTGACAAAACCGATGTTAACAAAAGACCGGTGGCATTTTTGTAAATAAATTGATTTTGTTAACATCGGTTTTTGTAAGAACCGATGTTAACTTGACGATATTAACATCGGTTTTTAGAAAACCGATGTCGTTATGGTGATGTTGACATTAATTTTTAAGTAAGTGAAGTTGTTTGTTGATGTTAACATCGGTTTCTTGAAGACCGATGTTAACATCGGTTTCTTGAAGACCGATGTTGTTCCGTGAATGTTAACATTAGTATTTGTTAAAAAACCGATGTTGTTATGCGAATATTAACATCAGAATTTTTTCACTTTATCGCTTGATATATCCTTTTAATTTTTAATGTTTAGTTTTCGGTCTATCTATCTGCTGTGCATCCAATGCCCTAGTTAATTCCCTTCCTCACCACAATGTCTACCATCTCCTTCTTCCCGGACCACAAGCTCTGTGATTTCTTTGTTCGGTTCTCACACTCACTCCCCGCGATGACATGGACACCTACATAGCCTTCGTCGAGCGATGCGAAATCTTCCGCGAAGGGGGCGAGGTCGATTTTCGAACCCAGAACGGCGTCGTTTTTGGTTTGGTGCTTGATTCCTTGCAATACGGCGACAACGGCTCCAACAAGACGAAGAGGAGGAACAGGATTGGGATGGTGAACGGGAGTGTGAGCGTGGTCCACCAACTCCACACTATGGTCACCCGCAAGTGCACCAAAATCGATGCTCTCGTGGTCTGGGTCGAGGCGCTTCCTAGGATTGGGTTGGTGGTTGACATGTATGTCCCCATTCAGGTGTGGAGTGGTTGCAATTTCCAAGATCGGGACCCTCGCCGACGCCGTTTTTCACAATTTGAGGTTCGCTTCTTCATTCTCGCCTTCGAATTTTTTGTATTATGTTTAGCGATTTAGTTACTAATAACATTGCAATGTGTAGAGAAAGTTAAATGAACAATTTTGATGACTTCTGCAGAATTAATTGTTAGTCATATTGTAGTTATTACTTATTTGAGGTTTTAAACGGTGGTTGCGTGTCATTTGTTAGTGAAAATTTATGTTCGTGGAGGTGCAGATGGATGGGTCGGAGCTCCGCAACAGACATCACATTACAGAGGAATGATGGGAGCTAGGAGAAGTTCGATCTTAGCCACTCTCACTTTTCTAATGTTAATGGCCATCGCCGTCTATTTCAGACTCTGGCCTATTCAACATTTCTTCCCACGACACCCAAGTCTTAAGCTCACCCCTTTTCTGAAAATAATATACTATTGTTTTGTGCAATGCTCGTGCTTTGAATTGACGCTGCTAAGAAAAACACTATTGTTCTGTGACTTTTTTTTACCATTATTTTGGCAGGTTTATAGTGATATTTGGTTCATTCGTCTGTTTGCAGGCAACGGTTTGATATTGCTAACAAGGAGGCAATGGATGAGTCTGCAGAGTGGAGGCTGAGGTATGATGATGCGGTAGATAGGACAAATAAGTGTTTAGAGGAGCTTCAACTGGTATGTGTTCTTTTTTCTTTTTTTTGGATTTTCACTTTCTACCTTGTGCAAAGAAAGATTAGATTTAAGGTCTGTTTAATTTCAATTTTCAAAAACTCTTTTTTGTTTTAAATAAACAACAACAAAGAAATCATACCTCAGCCTCTGAACATAAATTAATTCTTTTTTTTTGTTTATTGTAGTTATTACTTTGAACTCTATCATTTTCCATTTGGAATTCTCTGGTCATGATTTGCAACACAGATGGCCCACGTTCCTCTTTGTTATGAGCATTTTTCTTACCTGTGATCATCTCTTTTGTGAGCATTTTCCATTTTTCTTACCATTTGAAAGTTAATCCATATATACTTTTAAGTTCTAACTAATCCATATTCTGTAAAAGTACTTGAGCATAAAAGTATTTTCAAATATAAACTTGAAACTTTAATAGAAACGCTTTAATCTTTTAGCTAGCTATTTTTTAGTTGCTAGTCTTTATTATGAAGTTTTACAGCGGCTTCAACCGATAAAATTTACTGCACATTTTCCAAATTTAGTTTTTAATTAGTGAGTATTTTATCAATCTTGAATTGGTATGATTTAGCTAATTAATGTTTATGTTAATATAGATTGCAATTTGTCTTATACTAGCTTCGTGTGTTGATAAGCTTATTATATGATATGTATTTAAATAAAATCTTTATTTATTCATGATCTCATTCAATTTTTATATGATATGTATTTAAAAATATTATTTTATAAGAAAAAAAAAAATACTTATTATATATCAAGTAAAGTTTAATGAGAACCATGTAGTTCAATTGCACCTAATAATTTCTCCATTTTAAATGTGCAGTTTCCGCTCTTATGATCTTAGATATTAATTTTTTAATTTTAAAAATTAAACCAAACATGTAAACATTTTATAATTTAACTCTTATGATCTTCCACTTCTATCTCTAGCACTTCTCTTATGAGTTTGCAGTTGCAATTAGGGGAAAAAGGAGTTGTCTATGCTAATTTCTTGACCCTGTTGCGGTAGTGAAGTTTCCCTTTAATAACATTGATCATAAAAAATAAAATTTATGAGTTCTAATACTTATTTTATATCAAATTTCACCCAGCCTATCCAAATTGGCTATCAAAGCTAGCAATTAATTACTATATATATATATATATATATATATATATATGATATTTAGATGACTGTGGTTGGGATTGTACGTGATAATCAAATGAATGAACAAGTTTTATATGGTCCAAAGTCCCAAAAATTCTGTTACATGTTCTTTTAGTGGAAAACATGTACTGATGTACATTTGTGTGACTGTGATATCTATACCCCTGAAATGTAGCCAGAGAGCCTTATGATGGTTGTAGCTTCATATGTTCCAAATTTGCCATGGGAATAATTTCAGGGGCTGGAATTATAGAAAGAATAATTACAATTTAGGCTTTTAATTGTACTTTAAAAATTACTCACATATATTAATTTTGTATTATTGGTAGGGAATCATGATGATGACCTCTAGATTCTTCAGGTTGCTCTTTGATCTTCCAAAGCTGGTTTGTCACTACCCAATTTCATATATTAGTATGGTTCTTGGGAAACATAGGTAAGGACGTGGTCAATTAAGCTAAGTTTGTGAATATAGTGTTCCAGAAGTTCTAAGGAGCCTTCTTCATCTCATGGTTCTTATTTGCTTTCCAGATTCCTGCCCCAGCAATTGTATTGGCAATGGCACGTGCCTCTCCAATGGAATATGTGAATGTAAAATTGGCTATGCAATTCATGAAAGTTCTTAGTTTATATGAGTTATTTTCGTACTTAATGTCATAATATTGATATATTGTGGATTCTGAGTTCATTGTTCTTTTTAGTTTATTTCTGAACTTGAGATTGGGATAATTTAATAGAGACTTGCTTCTTTGATTGGATCACTGTGATTGTTCTCTATTTTTTTGGATTTTCTTCACTCGACTAAAATCATAAGAGTTGATTGTTTAATTTTATATATGTTATAATATATTTAGTTTTCGTAGTTTATTTTTATAGCTTTTGGTGGAGTTTGGACAATCTTTCAAATAAGGGTCAGAAACAATCAAAAGAATAGGTTGTATTTTTTTTTTAAAAAAATAACATTCTACATCGGTTATGTAATTAAAAACCGATGTTGTAAGTGCTATTCTACATCGGTTTTTGAAATAACCGATGTAGAAAATCCATTTTCTACATCGACAAAACCGATGTTGATTTTACAAATTTTACGTTTTTTTTTAAATTTCTTATTTGGTGACATCGGTTTTCTTAAAAAAACTGATGTTGTTTAGTTATGTTAACATCGGTTTTCAAAAACCGATGTTAACGTTGATACTTTCAACGTCGGTGGTTTCAACATCGGTTAAAAACCGATGTTAAAAGTCCAAAATAACCGATGTAGAAAGTGATTTTTCTAGTAGTGTTCCCAGCTGGGCCTAGACTACTGGACCTTCTCACCTCCTGTCTCACAGAGGACGTAGGCTGGCTGCTACTGCGCCTTGATTGAATATTTTTAGTTTAATATTTTTCTATTCTTCTTAGCTTATTTGACTTCTCTTATACTTTTATTTTCCTATTCTAATTCAGTTTTTTCCTTAGCAAACAAGTGAGCTTAATTGATATTTGTTGCTTATTTTCGGAGTTTTTGCTTACTTGACCTATCTTCCTTGTGCAAGACCTAGAGAGCTCTACAGAACTCTAAATGGCGTATATGAGTAGTCCCTGAAAAGATAAGGAAAAGATCTAAAAGTTTGTCAAGGATAAGCCAAGGCCAATTTTGTCATTTTGAGGGTCATCTTAGGCTTGAAAATCAGAATCACTGCACTTGAATTTTGGGCTGCGAAGTTGGCGTAATTAGTAATTAGTTAGATTAGTTGGGCTTCATTGTGGCCCATCCTTTCCTACTAATTTTCAGTCACTATATTTAAGTGATTTTAGTTATTTGGATGGACACACTTCATTTTAGCACAAACACATTTTGTAGTGACTTTTAGAAGTTTTTAGAATTAAAATCCTTTCTCTTATTTTCTCTCAACTGTTCTTCATTGTTCTTCATTTTCATTTCTGTTCTTCCATTTTCTTGCACTAATTTTGTTGGGCTTTCATTCATGATGATCTTGGAAGGCTAAACAATCAATCAATCCAAGGATCCAAACCCAAGCAAGGAGAATTTGAGTTCTGGTTTGGTATTTCAAATTCTGTGTGAATGTTCACTTTCTTCTTCAATATTTTATTCGATTTTCATGATTATGAATGTGTTTAGGATTGAAAGTGGATTAGGTTATGGATTCATTTCCTAATTTTGAATTTTAATCACAGATTATTTGGATGATATTTCAATTAGGTTTGTAGTTTCAATTAATTTAGGGGTTAATTCGATTGAACTGCTTCTAATGAAATTGATAGAACTTTCACAGCAAAATCATTATTTGAGAACTATGATAATTCGTATTGCTTGGTTTGATGAATTAGATTGATGCTTTTTAATATGTTTTAGAATACCTTTTATCAATTCTGTTAGTTTCTATTTTGTTATGTTTTTCTGCAATTTTTATTCATGCATGCAAACTGTTTGATAAAAATCCCCCTATTATTTACTAGTGAATTGAAGTTGGAACCATATTGATTGTGTCTCTGATTCAACCTAGGTTAATCCTGTGCTACAGAATTAGCGTAGTTTAATTGTTTTGAAGGGATACAACATCGGTTATCATGCCTCCTGATCATTTCCTTCACCTGACGGCACTGTCTCACTAGGCTGCCCAAATCTCGGGATCCACTACCAGCAATCTTCTCCTCAATGCTCTCTCTAAGTCCCCTCTGGAACTTAGTAGCAAGAACTTTAGCATCAGGTAGATCCCTCTTGAAATGCGCATACTTAGCCAACTCATTGAACTTGGCTAAGTACTCATCCACTGACATCCGTCCCTGGACAAGGCCCTCAAACTCGGCCTACTTCTGCTCTCTAGCCTCTCTGGGAAAATATCTGTCCAAGAACTGGGCCTCAAAAGTCCGCCAGGTGATAGCTTCACCTTGGCCTCTCAGCAACTGTGAAGTGGTGACCCACCACTCATGCGCATCTCTCTGTAGTAGATATGTAGCATAGAAAAGTCTCTGATGGTCTGGGCACTCCATCACCGTGAAGATCTTCTCTAGGGCTTGCAGCCATCTGGCAGCAGCAATGGGATCGTATCCCCCATGAAAATCTGGAGGGTCATGTTTGCAAAAAGCAATAAGCATCTTCCCTCTAGAAGTTGTGTCCTCCTCAACATCAGCTTGGGACAAACGGTCCCCTCTGTGGTGGCTAGGCCCATCAGAACGATGGCTACCTCCACCCTATGGCGACTTCCCTCGCCCTCGTAGGTAGGTGGTGGAGAGGGTGCTCTATCGTCTCTTCGCAGAGATATCAACTCTGCCACTAAAACCTCATTGGCCTTCATCAAAGTCTCATTCGCCTGCCGGTTTGTAGCCATCTCCTACTGCATAGCTGCCAAGACAGCTGTCACTGGGTCAGGGTGTGCATTGGTGCCCGCCATCTCACTGTTGTTGCGGGTCCTCACCATGGTATTGCATATGTCACACAAAGGGTGAGTTGATCAGGCCCACACTTAGCGACCACACATGCAATAGTCATAAGGGACACCTAAAATAGTTGGGAAATAACTCACAATTATCATACATAATGCTTCCCCGGGGAGCTGCTCTGATACCATAAAAATCTTGTATGCATCTGGTTCATTAACATTCAATTATGGTCGTTAAACGCAGCAATTAACTAACGATAATTAATTCAGAAGCAATTAATAATTATGACATCATCATATGTCCACAATAATGTCATCTTTGAATTATGTATGGTAAACCTACACTCAGTATACGTTAATAATTCTCATGAAAATATACGATGTAATTTTTACATTGACAGTGCGTCCTCCCCTGAGGGCCGGGGTACAAAATGTAGATGGACATAACAAAATAATGAGCTAACATGCTCTCAAAATAATATGTCTAAGGTTCACACAAAACCTTATTTTTACTCGGGCCTCTTTCCCCGGGGTCCATCGTCCGCTCGTTGAGTACCACCTACAAAATTGAATCCCCAACCGGGGTGAGATACAATCTTAGTAAACTTAGGGTTCTTAGAGGCCTCAAAATCAAATACTGATACCACTATTGGGTCAAAATGGACCCTCAGAGTCAAATGCAGAAACGTAATCAATCAAACACAAGAGGAGAGAGATAGAGAAGAACACAATCAATCTGTTTAATGTGAGAAAACCTTCCTTCAATCTGGAGAGGAAAAACTCATGGGACACTGGTTCAGAATCAAATATCCACTATAATAATAATGGGTTACAGGAATCTAATGCACCAAGGTGGTGGTTCACTTAACCTCTCCAACAATGGTGAATATCAAACTCCCTAGAGTGTTTCTCTCATACTCTCTCTAGAGATCTCTCAAATTGCAAAGCATGAAGCTCGCTCAAATGTGCACTCAAGAATGTCACTTGAGGCTCTCAAATCTATGGAATCTCTCACGCTCAATTTCTCTATTTCTGTGTTCTTTCTCAGTCTAACCTAATTCTACCCTCAACTAATGTATTTATAGTGGGGATTAGGTTTAGGGTTTTTAGAACCCTCAAATGGGCTTGGGCCAACATTGGAGGAGTAAGCCCGATCCAACAATTCTCCCCCTACGACTTCAATGAGTCAGCTTTAAACAACAGTCCGACATCTTCAATAGTAGCCCAACTTCTTCAAGCAACAACCTGACATCTTCAATGCGTCGGGTTCACCAACCCGGCACCTTCACAGCAATCTTCAAATTTCCTTGCTGATACCAGCTTGGTCATCATGTCAGACCAATTTTGGTCAATGTGCACTTTGGCAAGTCCGAGCTCTCCATTTTCTATCACATCCCAGATCCAGTGATACCTCACATCAATATGTTTGGTTTAGGAGTGATAGGCCGAGTTCTTTGCAAGATGAATTACGCTCTGGTTGTCACACTTCAGCTCGTACTTGTCCTATTCATGTCTGAGTTCCATGAGGAACTTCTTCATCCACAACATTTCTTTGCTTGCCTCAGTCACGGTAATGTATTCAGCCTCATTTGTCGAAAGTGCCACACAATTCTGCAATCTTGATTGCCAAGAGATTGCTTCTCCAGCAAATCTCATCAAGTAATCGGTCATCAACTTCCTAGAGTCGGAATCTCCCCCTAAATCAGCATCCGAGTAGCCTTGCAGCTTAGCTTTACCTTCTCCAAAACGAAGGCATAACTCGGTTTTTCCTTTCAAGTACCTGAAGATCCACTTCACTGCTTCCCAGTGCTCCTTGCTGGGGTTTGATAGAAATCGGCTCACCATTCCAACTGCAAACGCCAAGTCGGGTCTAGTCCAAACCATTGCATACATCAAACTTCCGACTGCGAATTGGTACGGGATCTTCAGCATCTCCTCTCTATCTTCATCTGATCTTGGACATTGCTTCTTATTCAGCTTCAAGTGCCCGGCTAAGGGGGTGCTTACTGTTTTGGCCTTGTCCATGCTGAATCTCTTCAAAATCTTCTCAACATACTTCTCTTGACTTAGTCACAGTAGCTTGTTCTTTCTATCCTGGATGATCTTGATTCTAAGGATCTGTTTCACAGGGCCGAGGTCCTTCATCGCAAAGGACGAGTTCAATGCCTTCTTCAAGGCGGTAATCTTCGTCTTGTCTTGCCCTACAATCAACGTATCATCAACATATAGCAGCAGAATCAAGAAATCTTCAGTCTTATACCTCTTCTCAAATACACAGTGGTCAGCTTCAGTCTTCACAAACTTGTGATCAATCATGAAAGATTCAAATTTCTTGTACCATTGCCGAGGTGCTTGTTTCAAGCCATAGAGATTCTTCTTCAATAGGCATACCATGCCTTCGCATCCCGGAGCTTGGAACCCTTCAGGTTGCTCCATATATATCTCTTCCTCCATCTCACCGTGAAGAAAGGTCGTCTTCACGTCCATCTGTTCTACATGGAGGTCCATCGAAGTCGCCATGGCTAACACAATTCAGACCGAGGTCATTTTCACAACTGGAGAAAAGATCTCTTCAAAATCAACACCTTTCTTCTGATTGCAACCTTTCACTACAATCCGGGCTTTGTATCTTGGCTTCTGCCCGTTCTTTTCAGGTTTGATTTTGTACACCCACTTGATTTTCAAAGCTCGTCTTCCTTTAGGCAACCCAATCAACTCATAAGTTCAGTTCTCGTGCAAGGACTTCATCTCGTCCTGCATTGCCTTCAACCATTCTTTTTTTTTTGAGCTCGTTACAGCCTCATCATAACTCTGAGGCTCACCATCTTCAGCAATAATGGTGTATTCATCAGAAGGATACCTTGTAGAAGGCCTTCTTTCTCTAATGGGGTACCTCAGTTGTTCTTCTTCATCAACCGCTTGAGAACCCAGTTCATCATTCTCATCTCGATCCTCTTCATCAACTCGAACCTCGGTATCTCGGTCCTCATCAGCTTGTTGCTGGTCATTTTCTTCATTGGGCTCTCCCCCTACTTCAGCTCAGACAAGAGGGATGGGTTCTTCACAGAATGATATTCGAACTGAAAAATTGTACAAGAAAAAAACAAAATACTAGAGACAAGGTATATAGCATTTTCAATCCTAATAAAAAGTAGAGGCCGGTCTCGTCCATGTGCACTACAATATCTAGTTTTCGTTTTCGAAAGGAAACTTGAAGAAACAAAGTGATATTAATTAGTGTCCCAGACTTTGGGCTTTGAGATGTCATGAATGGTCTCATCTTCATGAAAAACCACATCCCGGCTTCTCACTATTTTCATGTTGATTGGATCCCAAAGTCGAAACTCGAACTCAGTCTTTGGAGAACCGAGGTAAATGCATTCCTTAGTCTTTGCATCAAGCTTTGCTCTTTCATCTTTAGGGATATTCATGAAAGCTCGGCATCCAAACACCTTCAGCTGATCATAGGTCGCTTTTCGACCTGTCCAGACTTCTTCAGGAATGTCTCCTTCAAGTGGTCTTGATGGTGAGAGGTTGATCAAATCAACAACAGTTCTGACAGCTTCTCCCCAGAAAGATTTCAGCAACCCGGCATTAGAGATCATACTCTGGACCTTCTCTTCAATAGTCTGGTTAATCCTCTCAGCCAGTCCATTCAATTGCGGGGTCTTGGGAGGCGTCTTCTCAAGTTAGATCCTGGCTCCTCTACAGTAAGCTTCAAAGGGACCACAATACTCACCACCATTATCAGATCTGACCACTTTCAATTTCTTGCCAGTCTCCCTTTTTACCATAGCATGGAATTCTTTGAAGAATTGGAGTACCTGGTCTTTGGACTTCATCAAATAAACCCACACCTTGCGGGAATGATCATCAATGAAAGAAACAAAATGCTGAGCTCCACCAAGTTATCTCTCGGACATGGAGCAAACATCAGTATGAACAAGGTCAAGAATGCACCTGCATCATCTGGGTTGATCAGGTCTCACAAATGAAACCCGATGCTGCTTTCCAGCTAGGCAGTGCGTGCAGTTCTCCAGCACTTGGCCCTTCAACCCGGTCAGTAGTTCTTTCTTCTCCAAAATCTGAAGTTCTTTCTCATTCATGTGGCCAAGGCGCTTGTGCCATAGCTCCAGGCTTTGTCCATCCCGGATGGCATTGGTTTCTCCACCAATCATCTTTCCTTGCATCATATACAAGGAGCCTTCTTTCTTACCTCGGGCCACGACCAAGTTTCCCTTGGTCAACTTCCATCTAATATCACCAAAGTAGTTTACTAACTCAGCATCATCTAGCTTGCCAATCGAGATTAGATTCAAATGCATGTCAAATACATACCTCACATGCTTCAGTGTAAGTCGGCACCCTGTATCTATGGTTAGGGTTACATCACTGACACCAACAATCTTGCTGGTCACCTGATTTCCCATCTTCACGACACCAAAATCTCCCTTCCTGTAAGCAGAGAAGAATCCCTCATGTGGGGTGACATGGAATAAGGCACCATAATCAACAATCCAAGTGCAGTCATCATATGCAACATTCAAAAAATCTTCACCAAGAAGAAATATCTCGACATTCGGGTTAGCAGCCACAGCCGTGGTGCTCTTATCATGCCTTCTCCTGGGAACGATTTGATCCGGCTTTATGCAGCCATTCTATTTGTCATTCTGTAGAGTCCTACAGTCTGGCCTCTTGTGTCCTACCTTCCCACAGTAGAACTACTTCAATTCAAACTTTGGCTTTGACAGGCCTCTGGACTTGTCACGTCTGTCACAACCCCAGCTCTTGCTACGACCCTGGAAGTCGGACTTACTTCTTTTCTCAGTAACATTGGCTTTAGATGTGCTAGATACACCTCGTTCTCTTCTCTTGGCTTCTTCATTCAGGAGGGTATCAGTCACAACATCCATAATCAATTTTCCTTCTGGAGCCGAGTTACTCAATGTCACTACCAGAGTATCCCAATTTTCTGGTAGCGAACTCAACAACAACAAAGCCTGCACCTCATCATCAATTTTCATATTGGCTTTGGAGAGTTGATTCAAAACACCTTTGTAGGTATTGAGGTGCTCAATCATGCTCATGCTGTCCTTGTATTCTAGCTTCACAAGTCGGCGAATCAGGTGTGCCTTGTTCCTGGGAGTCTTCTTCTGAATCATGGACTTTAGCTTGTTCCACAATTTGTACGCGTTCGTAAACTCGGACACGTGCTCAAAGAGGCTTTTATCAATATACTTCCTTATTGTAGCTACTGCCTTCCGACTCAAAATCTCTCACTCCTTGTCGGTTTTGCCAGCCGGCCTCTCATCAAGGGCAATGGGCTCATACAGATCTTTGCAATAGAGATGGTCCTTCATCATCAGTCTCTAATAAGTAAAGTTGTCTGTGGTCAACTTGAACATGTCTCCATCACAGGTGATCCCACCAGTCTCCATCTCGTCTCCTTTAGAAACCTTCGAACCGGGCTCTGACACCACTGTTGGGTTTTCGTCAAACCCTCAAAATCAAATACTGATACCATTGTTGGGTCAAAACAGATCCTTAGAGTCAAATGTGGAAATGTAATCAATCAAACACGAGAGGAAAGAGAAAGATAAGATCACAATCAATCTGTTTAACGTGAGAAAACCTTCCTTCAATCTGGAGAGGAAAAACTCAAGGGACACTGGTCCAGAATCAAATATTCACTATAATAATAATGGGTTACAGGAATCAAATACACCAAGGTGGTGGTTCACTTAACCTCTCCAACAATGGTGAATATCAAACTCCCTAGAGTGTTTTTCTCAAACTATCTCTAGAGATCTCTCAAGTTGCAAAGCACGAAGCTCGCTCAAATGTGCACTCAAGAATGTCACTTGAGGCTCTCAAATTTGCGGAATCTCTCTCACAATCAAATGTCAAACAGTGGAGTAATCTCTCACGCTCAATTTCTCTATTTCTGTGTTCTGTCTCAGTCTAACCTAATTCCACCCTCAACTAATGTATTTATAGTGGGGATTAGGTTTAGGGTTTTTAGAACCCTCAAATGGGCTTGGACCAGCATTGGAGGAGTAAGCCCGATCCAACAAAAATCCATATAAAAATAAAAAATCTGGTCAATATCATTCAACTCATGACTTAGGGCATTTATTGAACAACTCTATATATCTATCCAAACCTTCAAATAAGGCTTCCCCTTCCTCTTTTAGTAAGCCTTTTTTCTTCCAATTTTCATCTAAAAATACTTGCAAGGTAGGAAGTACTTAAGTGGGAAATTCTTCTACATTTCATCCCACAAAGTGATACTCCCACTAGCGATGCTTGCAACCAAGCTCTAGCTCTTTCTCTATCAAGCAAAGTGGAAACAACCTCAAACTAGTGGTATCATTAATAATTAACACCATTTATTTAAAATTGTTGTGAATCTCCATTAATTTTATAATATCATTATCACTGTTAATAATATTATTATTATTATCGGCCCAACAATTCAAAACAGATCAAAGATAAAAAAAGACATCTAAAACTCTAAGTGTCGTAAGCTAGCACTGCTAAAAAAAATACTATCACGGGGAAAGAAGGGTTGGAAGTTCAAAGAGAAGTAACCATGAAGGGTCATAGAGAAACGAGAGTGTGACAATGAAAAATAAGAACCTTAATCGAGTCTTCGAAATTTGTGATACCAACACAACACTTGGGTGGGTCACTTCATGTAATTTTTTTAGCTTAGTTTGACTCATTGACTCGGCACTAAACTCACAAGTGTAAATGAGTTCGTGCGAGTCTAATCAAGGCCGCACAAGCTTACCTAAAAAATGACTCTACTACTGAGTTGAGTCAAAACTGAGAGATGAACTTGTAAACTTTTCTAATTCTACAAGTTAAATTGCGAGTTTAATAATCATGTTCCAACAATGTTTAAGAACTTTTTTCTCCTTGTGTGAAACATCATATAAGATCGAAAGTACCTTGCACAACTTCAAAACCAGTGCCTCTTCTACCTAGCATATAAATTGCACTCCACATATTTAAATGAAAGAAACACATTGAAAGGGGTTGAATAATGTTGTGTGAATTTAAAAGCTTTTTTGCAAGGTTTTTCGCAAAACAACATTTTTAAACAAGTTCAAAAATAATCATCCAATGAAAAACGTGATGGGAAATAAGGAACAAGAACACACGTATTTGTATATTGTTCACTTAATTTGAGTTACATTCAGTTCTCCTTCAACCTTAAAAGAATTTCACTAACCAATATAGTTATGACAAGTATTCTCTATGCCACTTTTGGCTATGGCCAACAATAATGTCAACCCAAATATTCTTTAACAGTAAGTCACTCCAACTTATGCAAACACAAGTGTTTGAAATATTACAAGGAATCTACACATAGAGTGAGGATATGAAATTTTAGCGCAATGCAATCAACTTTGAAAAGCAAAGAATAAAATGTTTGCGCATAGAGTGTTTTGTCCAAAGACTTAGATCAAAGCATAAAATGTTTCATCCAAGATAACTTATTTTTGGCTAGTTTTATTGATAAATAAAGCAATTATCACTAGGGAAAAAAAAACAATTGGATAAGTTGTAACTGGTTCTTTGGTGTATAGATGGGTAGTCTATTTAAAGCTTTTGCTTAACAGTATAATTGAATCCCAAGTCTCAAATAAATTCTATTTGTTTGTGTGTGCTACAGTATAATGGTCTCAATTGAGTAAAACATGACTTCCTACCAACTGCAAATAAACTGATCGAGATTTCCACAAGTCCATCATAAAAGCTAATTTGGTCATACACACAACAACGGTAAGCCTAATCACTATCATCATTAACCGACAATACTATCCCTTGTTGCTTGGTCACATTCACTAAATGCACTTCAATTCTCCATTGAAAACAAACAAACAATCAATCAAACAGGAAAATTATCTTGGCTTCAGAACCCCAACAAATACCAATGAACATATGATCATGGAGAATAAGAATCATACATAGTCGATATTTTATTATTCTTATATCACATCAATCGATGGTAAAAATAATTACGAAACACAAACTAAAATCCAAATTAAAATTGAAAAATGCTTTTGATAGCGATTGCAAATGCAACTTAGGAAGGAATCTACAGATACAATTAAGGAAGAAATTAACATAATTATTGAGAAAATGATGAGAGAGATAAGAGACATTAGATATACGCAACATAACATGATGAAAACAAAACAGACTGAGGAATTGGTGTGAAACTTGAACGGAGAAGACAAAGTTGCATGAACTTCGAGAATGTTGTGTCAACGATTCCAGATCTACGATAGAGTGTTGTGTCAGCTATTCCATATCTGTGAGAAAGAGAATGTGAGTGTTAAGTGAAAAGGGAAAGGAACCCTAAGTCGAAAATGCAAGACCCTAGTAAGACTTCACAATGTTTGGTTGCTATCAAGAACATTGAACCCTAAACTATCTATGGTTGGGGTTTGGGTGCAACCAGTGGCGGACCTAGGAAAATTTATTTATGTTCGCACATTTAGTAGCGAGGGTTCAAGGGCAGTGCCTCCGAAATTTTTTTTTGTAAAAAAAAATTAAATCAACGCTTTATGTACAAGGTTATAAACACGCTCAAAATGTAGTTGCTTTTGTAACAAGATACAGATAATAGTTTGACACAAGTTCAATTTTTAATTGAAAAATGAGCAAGGAGTACAAAATGCAAAAAGGGGAGTACAGGAAGCAAATTGGTATCTGGATCTGGGCCCAAGTAAAGGTAAACCTTAAGTTGCACCTTTTCTTCTCCATTTCCACTTCCTATGGCACTGCAGCTGCGCCTCATATTCTCCATATCCGCACACCAAGCTTCGTTGGAGTCCATGGGGAAGTGTGACGTCGGGTATTTTTATGTCCGCACCTGCGGACATTGGCCCCAACGTGGGTCCGCCACTGGGCGCAACAAAGAGTCATGGAAAGAGTGGCAGAACACGTTAAGTGAAAGGGGTCACGAAAGGGATGAGTGGTGACGTGCATTAAGTGAAATAGAATTAAAATTATACTTTTAATTTTTAACGTGGTGAGTGTAACAAGCTTGTTAAAAACTTTAACAAGTTGGTCAACACGTCAAACATGCAGTTGGTTGACGGTTAACTAATCTATCAAAAATCATAAAATTTGTGACAGTTTATTAAGACCGCCAGAAATAAACCCCAAAAAATAGAATTATTTTGTAGTGAACTTCTCTGGCTTCACATAGTATAATTTTTAATCTGAACACTAGGAATGAGTAAGGGAATACAAAAGAAGAAGTTTAAAGAGAGACACATAATTGTGCATGACCGCTTCCAAGTAGATAGAATGGGTTTGGCAATGAAGAAGAGGCACAAAGAATGAGAAAACCCCATGGCGATTAGGTGCAAAGAATGAGTATTCACTACTCATGACAAACGACTTTGAAGTAGAGAACAAGTATCCACGGAGTTACAGATAAGAGGTAGGAGATTAAGTGTGTGTTTGGATTATAGTTTGTAGAGTTAAGTTTAACGTAATGTAATTTTTTAAAGTTTAGATAAAAGTAAGTTGAATGTAAGTTGGATTTATGTTTGGAAATTTGATTATAAAATTAGTTATATATAATCATGAGTATCTGGTTTTATAATCAGTGGTGATGGTATCATTCTAAACAAAAATGTATGTCAAAATTAACGTATAGCTGCTATATGATACACATTTCCGTATGTCACATGCATCATTGACTCAGTGTGCCTGGCTGGACTGGAGTTGTCCTCCTTTGGGCCGAAATACAATGACAAATAATTAAAAAAAAACTTTTTTTAAAAAAGAAAGGCATAAACTATTAATAGGAAAAAGAAGCACTTATGATTTTCAATGATTCACTTTCAAAGGTAATTCTAAAAGTATATGTTAATTTTAAAAGATAAATGGGCCGATGTGAGAGTGTCGTGTCTTACACAGTATTATAAAAACCAGTTTGGTCATTGACCCGGTCGAGATAGTGGGTCACTGGGTCAGTGGTCCAACCGGTGGGTCAGTAATTGGTCCGATTTGACTCGATCTATATTAAAAAATTCAAAATTATATTATATATACGTATATAACTAACATTATTTGATTAAGAAAAATTCATCCATAATTCTATACTAAAAATCCAAAATAAAAATTGAAGTATTAAAGTTAATAACAAAATTAAAATGTATTAATAATAAAAAAGACTATAAATAGCAATTACCTAAATTAAAACACAACAGCCCATTTTGAAATTTAATATGAAAACTGCAGAAAACAATAAATGGGTGCATAAAGCAAATTAGGCCCAAATAAGAAAATTAGGAAAACCCTAGTATGTATATGAGCTTAATTGTTGCGCCTCTTGTCTTCATTGGTTGTGCTGCACTGCGCCTCTTCTCTTCATTTGTCAAAAGGGATAAATTTGATAGCTGGTGGATGGTGGTCTGGTTTGAGGATTACGACGGAGAGGGAGCAGTATGCATGGAAATGGTGAGAGAGGCTGAAGTGAGAGTGAAGAAGAACAAGATTATAGCATAAACAAACACGGTAAGGTGAACTGAAATATTCCGCCAATTACAAACCCCCTTCTTCTCTCAAACGCACACACCATCACGACGGAGAAGAGCAACGGCATGCTTGAGTGAAGGCTCGACAGCGACAGCGACGGGATAAGCATGACCTAGTTTGGGTTCCTAAACTCATTCGAGTCGCTGGATTCTTCAAAAATCGGTCGGTTCTTGCCGAGCCTAACCGGGCCACTTGAATGGCCGGTTCCACACCCAACCCGGCCCGGAACTACCTCCAGTTCCTGGTCTAACCGATCCGACCGACCTTTCCAAACCGGTTTTAATAATACTGGTCTTACATGAAGCAGGTAACCTTAGCAGCTACGTTTTGACTTATATATAGGAATATCAACTGATATAAAGTGTGATTGGCAAGTTATTCTAATAGGCTACTAGTTTAACTTCATTATTTTGATTAACTTTTCGTTATTTTCACTAAATATTTGTATATGAACTCATTATAAGCTTTTAGCTTATTTTCATAGGTTACACTCAACTAGTTTATGAAAATAGGCTAACTTATAAACTATTAGTTTTTTTTATTCTTAATAATTTATTTGAAATCTCTTTTTACCTCAAATAATTAATGTCCTTTTGTATCATTTTTATTTGCTTAAGAAATTATAATAATCCCATGCATATAAAATGGCTAGCAAAGCCAAAAAAAATTCTATTGCAAAAGGTAAATAGTTTTCTTTGACGTTCAACACAGCTATGGAGCATGAAGAAATTAAAAAAAGGTTAGCTAGTTTCTACGGCACAACATTGAAAAAAGAAAAAGTAGATATTTTGAGTAGGGTAATAATAGATAGACTTAAATATATTTTTTTCTCCTTATTTTACTCAATCCGTATTTTTAATCAATTTATTTAAAATAGAAACATTTAATCTTCTTATTTTAAAAAATCAACAATTTTGGTTGAATTTTCTATTTTACCTATATATTTTTTTATTTTGGTTCAATTGAATCTTAGACCTAATATTCAGTTAAGCTACAATCGATAAATAAATGTAGGGCAAATTGAGAATTAAATCAAAATTATGAGTTTTCTAATATAGGAGAACTAAATGTGTCTATTTAAAACATAAAGACCAAACTTGGATGTGCATTTGACAAAATTGGAGGATCAAAATTATATTTAAGCCTAATAAATATTAGAACATAAGGAAGTTTTTCACAAAAATGATAAATATCTTGTGGTGTCGGCTAGACATAAATTAAAGTTTCCTTTGTATACATAAAGTCAGGATCTCAAATAAGTTGTCAGATATTATTTAACGAACTTTTTTTTTTGAATTTTTCTTCTCTTCAAGATGAGAAGTTGCAAAACAAACACTCCCAAACAAGCCAAGCCTTTAGGACGTGTTTAGGAGTGGTTTTTAGTTATGGATTTCAATAAATTTAAAAACTACAACGTTTAGTTTTTAAAAATTAAATTTAGTTTTTATCTTTATTTTTTATTTTTTGAAATAAACTTATTTTGAAAGTTTTATATCACATTAAAATTAGTTTAAAAGTGTATTTGCGTGGTGTTGTGGTGTTGGAGGTGACAGTATCAACTATTGTAGCAAAAGTGATGACAATGACGATGAGAATAATGATAACAACAACGACAATGGTTATTATAGTGACAACAATGACATTAATAATCTTGGTGTCAATGCTGGTAATAGTGGCGTGGATGATATTAGTGATAACAATAATAGTAATGACTATTGTAACAATATAGTGGTGGTGATAATAGTAGTAAGTAGTAACACATTAATGATAGGTTTGAGTGCTAGTGGTCATAACAATGGTGGTTCGAAGGGTCATTTAGATATAGCCAATAGTGTGTTTTTAAAAACAAAAAACTAAATTCAATTTTTTTTTTCATTTTGAAGCTGAATGTAAAAGTATTTTAAAAATAAGTTAAAAATCATTTTAACTTTATTTTAGTCAAATGTGTTTTATTTTAAAAATTACTTTTAAAAATAAAAAATAAAAAACTAACAACCACCCCAAACAAAACTTCAAATGTGTTTAGTTTCTATCTTTCAAATATATATTTGTTTTAATTTAAAAAATAACAGACAGTTAAACCAAAGCCAATTCCATACAACATATAATTACTCAATATGAATCACACACCTTTAAATTAGGACCCCAAAATAAAGAAGAGAACCAAAAATATCTCCAACCTATTCCCAATTTTTTTTAAAGCACTTATTTTAGGGCACTAATTGAACTAATAAGTCCAATTTAAGACATGAATGCACATAACAATGGTTAAGGAATCAACCATGCATAAAATCAGTCAAGACATTAGTTAAAGATTAAATGGTTGTACCATAGTCTGATTGAAGGTAATATAATAATGATGATGATAATAATAATATTAAAAAACTAATGTTTAACTTTATAACATTAAGAAAAAATAATACATAATTTTATAGTTTATTAACATTTAAAGTATACATAAAAGGTCAAATCAAATATATCATAATATTCATGACAATACACAATATTTGTATATTAACGCTAACAACTTTATTTCAACATTAGTTGATACAAGTGATGATAATTTATGTCCTTTAACAATATTCTTTGATGACTAGTTTTTCTATAGGGTTGGTTTGTTATTTATTTGAACAAGATCTTTAATCAATTTAACAATTGAGTATATCGCACCAACTACTTCTGAGTTTTTGTGAAATTACGCAAACACTATATGATTTTAACCATTACATTAACATTTCTTATAGAAGGTGTTAGTGTAATATATTAGAGGGTGTCAATGTAATGCTTTTAAACATTAAGGAGTATTGGTATTACATATAAGAAGATGAATGTAATATTGTTAAACATTAAAGCCTATTAGTATAACATTTATAAAGTGTATTAGTATAACATATACGGGGATAAGTATAATATTTTCAAACATAAAGATAATTTAGTGTAAGAATAGAAACAATATGGTTATAAGTATAATTTATTCTTACCTTTTTCAATCATTCAGGCGGTTTGATTCAATATTTCAAAGTAATTTACATAATAGTGAGTAACATTAATTGCTTCCTTTATTAAGGAACCTATCTTTAAAAAGGATTTGACTTTTACATAAAACTATTTTAGATATCTCATCTATTTAGAAAAGATAAATCTAAAAAAAAAAAAAAATACTATTTTGCCATCCTCACAAGTACTTTCTTGTTTTGTACAAGAATTTTATATGATATAACTTGAATAGACATGTGTTAGGAATATACCTTTTGACACACTTTTTGAAATACATATATCTTTTTTCATTAGTTAAAATTTATTGAAAATCACAAAATTCAACATGTCTAGCATCTTATAATCTTTCTATGGTTTAAATACCTTTTTTGTCTTTGTAATTTAACATTTTTTTTTGTTTCTCTCATCCTTGCAAAAACAATGGTTTTAATCCCTACAACTTTTTTTTTGGTTTTAGTAGTTCTTGCAAAATATATTGTTTTTTTTTTATCCTCGAAGCAGTTTAGATAATGTTTTTTTCACTATTCGAAGCTCTATCTAAACTATGGAAGGACTACATCAAAAAAATTGTAAGGTCAAAAAGCAAAAACAGATGTTAAATTGGAAGAACTAAAAAGGTATTTAAGTCTTTTTTTGCAAAAAAAATTCTGCAAAATTTGCTATGAATTTTTCAAAAATATAATTATTTTATTAAATTCTTTAAAAGATTAATTTATTTTTTAAAATATACAATCTAAAATTATTCCTACTTTAATTATATTTCACAAAAAAAATCTTAATTAAAGTTAGTCAAAGAATAACAAGATAGTAAAAGAAACATAATCCATTAATGTTCATTAGTTTTGTTCTTTGGGATAGTTTTGGAAAAAAAAGTACTATCATTTAAGATAAATTTAAAACTCTAAACTAAATTAACCAATTTTATTGATCATGTTGAATTAGTTAATTAAACCTTATATTTTATAATCGAAAGAGTAAAATGTAACAAAATCATATATGATAATGGAAGTGGAAGGACTTTTTCTCACCCCCGAGGCTACTAGATTGTATTTATCTCATTTTCTTTTGTGTCTAACTACCTACGTGTTTGAACACCACATGATTATATCCAATATTCGACCCCACGGTGGACACCAAATGGACTTACCGAAATCTGGAATTGATTGACTTCAGGGTCAACGTAGCCAAGATGGGCTCCACGATATCACACGTTACCTACAAGTACCTTTCGCTGGGAGAAGAAAGAGGGACTTGTAAAACAAAGGACTCCGACGCTCAAGTAAGTATGTGAGGGAGTTGAGAATGAAATGAAAAGGGTGAGATAAAATCTGGTATTTATAGCGTGGGATAAGAGCTTTGGGTCCTTGATTGTAGGAACTGTTACAGTGGCGTAACAACTCTTGTAGATAATTCCTAACTTATAGATAATAGCTAGTAGATAATTCATAGCTTATATAGATAATCCAATGGATTATAGATAATCAATCCCTTATAGATAATTAAGTACTTGCAACTTGATAAATAGGTTGTAACATTATCATTAATATTCAAATATTGAAGTATTTAGAGATAACTTGTCGGTCCAGTTGCCCGATTGCTAAGGACGATGTGTCCATGCTCTTGTTCCAGGACTAACATGTAGCGCTGACATGCGCATTAGAGTGCCACATCACTTGCCATGTCCATTTTCTAGACCACGGACAGTACAGATGGTGTGGTAGCTCAGATGACCACTGTGGAGCAGGTTTCCAAAGCCAATGTAGACCTGGTTCCACACCAACACCTAGTGGTGGAGATATTAGACATTCTCAATTTGAAGAAATGCTTAAACACTGAAACAATTCAGCGTGTCTCAGGCATGGATTCTACACCTCTAAGGCTTTCCTTACTACTGCTCGCTCTTTCAGGGGCTTTGGCACAACTAGTGATGATGCCAACCACAAGAGGGAGATTGCTACTTCTTCGACCAAACTTCTCATGAAACCACAGGTTAGTTTTGATAATTCATAATTGCATACTAGCAAAAATTAGATTTTCACCCCTGATTTTTAATAAGTAAATTACACTAATCATTTTTAATATTTCATAAAATTCTACATGAATTCCTTGTTTTTTTAACTAGTGCCTTCTCTTGTAATGAGTGTTAATGTAATATTTAAGAGGCTATAAATGTAATATTTTTAACATTAAAGGAGAGTTAGTCTAACATATAAGGGAATATGTTTTCAAACATAAATATGAGTTAGTAAAGGAATAGAAAAAATAGTAATATTATGTGTAATTTGAGAAAAATTCAAAGAATTACGAGTGTAAATTGTTATTTTTCAAAAAATCACTATTATGATTTTTTCACTCTAAAAGTAACAAAATCATTTATTTTTTGCACAATTTTTTACTTTCTTACAGAAGAAAAGCAAGCAACACATTTTGTAGTTGTACTTACCAAAATCTGGAGTAGACCCACATTAAGGTGGATGTGGCCAAGATGGGCTCCACGATTTCACACGTCGGGTTATGAGTACCCTTTGTTAGGAAGACAAAATGGGAGACCTGCTAAACAAAAGACTTCGACACTCAAGTAAGTACATGAGTTAGGTGAGAATGAGATATTAAAAGGCTGAGATAGAACCTGGTACTTATAGAGTGGAGTAGGAGTTGCGGATCCTTGTTTGTAGGGGTTGTTACAGTGGTGTAACAACCCTTGTAAATAATTACTAGCTTGTAGATAATTGTAGCTTATGGATAATGTGTATCTTATAGATAATCGAGGACCTACCACTTGATAAAGAGGTTGCAACATTATCATTAATATTCAAATAATGAGGTATTAGAAATAACCTATTCGGCCCAGTAGCCTAGCTGCTACGGGCGAGGTGTCCATGCTTCTATGCCAGGACTGACATGGAAGGATAACGTGCGTACTAGAATGCCATGTCACTTATCACATGTATTTTGTAGACCTTGGATATTACATAAGATACCCAAGGTTTGAGCCAGCTTGTGGATGAAAGAGGTTGTCTGATGTCGAAGGAGATTGTTTGGTGTCGAGGGAGATTGTCTTGACAAGTAGGAGGATCACAAGTTTGTCGAGCCCTCAAACTTGGACAAGTGTTGTCTGGTGTCGAGGGTTGTAACCTTGACATGTACGAGAGTGCAGGTTTGTCAAGCCCCCCATCTTAGACAAGTGTTGTCGGGGCTACCTCTACTAAGTTGTCCAGGATGGACACACTTTTCATTTTGTTGGCAAAATCATATGTGTCAGGTAGGTAGAATCCCTATATTTGATGATTCTGCCCTTTTCTGACCATTGGAGAATGCATCGAAGACAAGCATTTTGTTTGTCTTTTATTGCAGGTGAGTGTAATACACACGCGTTACTCTTGCATACGTGTCACTAGCGAAGTAGAGGGGCTACATCGTGATGAAACTTTCGGAGTGTCATTTTAGCTCTCCCCAATTATTGAAGAGTCGCGTCTCCACTTAAATGGAGTAAACATTTGATTTTTTTATCACTTCTAATTTGAATTTCTAATATCTCACACAAGCCCATCTTGGCCACGTCCACCCTAATGTGGGCAGCTCTAGATTTTGGTAAGTACATTTGACACCCACCATGGGGCTGCGGTAAAACTTACCCCGCGACCTTTTTTTTCCACTAATGGCTAGCAAGTGGTCTAGCCTCAGATGTGAGATCCCTCTTGAAAGCTCCAATCCTTCCTTGACAACCATGATAGACACAGACACTCTCCAGCAACTCTAGATATGTATTGTAGAGATGAAGCGACGCCATGAGGAGAAACTCAGAAAGTTGAAGGCTGACCATGATTAGCTGGAGGCTCGAGTGAGACGTCCCCATGCTTTCAAATTAGGTATTTAGGCAAGCATAAAAGTTGGAGAGAATATTCTTAGCTTTCAAATGAGACAAGAATAAACTTAATTGAGTTAGTAAACTTTTAACTATCATGTTTATAAGCTATGAAAGTCATAAACACATAATGGGAAATGAAAGAAATAATAACCTAAAACTTATGAGATATTTTGGTAACATTAAACATGAAGTATAAATTTGTTATAAATGGTAGGTGATGCATATTCATGATGTGTGGTTTGGTCTATGATTGTTTGTTGATAATTTATCATGTTGTTGTTAAAAATATTATATTGATGATGAAATAATTATGTTAATTGATGAATTTCTTGAGTTATGTTGGTTGATTTCTTGATGATGATATGAGATGTGGTTGAGATGATGTTGTTTCATGATTAGAGTTGACTTTGTGTTGAGATCATGAGGTTCATATTCATACGGGTTTTCGGTTAGTTATTTGCAAGAATTCAAGGTGTTGAAATGTCTTGCTATGCATATTGAACTATACATGGGTTCATGAGTATGATGAACAGATGAATGGTGAATTTATGACATTATAACCTCTTATGGTATTGAGATTGATGAATGAATTTGTGATGACATATGATATTGATTTGAATGATCATAACATGCATGCATTGATGAATGACATTGCATATGAGTAGGCACGGAAGGTAGGGGTGGTAATAAGACCTTCAACCTAGTGCTGAAGGTTATCAACGATGACTAATGGTAAAAAGGCCTATATAGAATGGATGGTTGGGTGAATCCCTAAATAGGTTAAGATTGTTGCAATCCTTACTAGAGGTAAGCCACTACCTACATGTTGTAATTCATATATAATAGGCAAGCAAACTTACTCTAATTTGTAGAAAGAAATAATAAGTATAAGAGTTGTCGTATCCACATATACTATGTGCAACATAAAGGAAATCAACAAATTCTTACATGCATTTGTTGTAGCGAATTCGCCTTGGAAAATGTGTTAAGTTTGATTTTTAGAAAATAAATGTTTCATTGTAGCGATGCGTCAATACACTATGACGAAACTAAACTGTTTTTGGTTTTAAACATAATTTTTTGGAGCAAAAATGAAATTAAATAGAAAAACATTGTTAAGATGAAATCCATAGAACTCTTCATATGAAACTCGTGACTAATCAATCTCCTAGTTCAATGCAAACAAGATCTAAACTACAATGACTAATTATAATTCCTTAGTGATTAATCCTTGAGTTTCAAGCCAAATACATATTTCATTAGGTGATTTAGACCTAGAAACTCAGAGGTTGATTAGTGAATTTGAATACATGCAAGTGTTTGATACATTTCTGACATCAAATCCTTGCACAATTTCAATTCAAATGTAGGATATGAACTTTTTCCACATAGTCCAAATCCCTAAAAGCTAGGTTGATCGCTCTTAACACGCATTTAAGCCTATAATTGAAATAGGATCACATTAACTACAATAATTGATTAAAAAACAAAGATGAGTAAAGCAATTGTTTTCCTTATTGGGCTTTTATTCAAAGGTTTCAAAGGAAAATATTTTGTGTTTTTGGCTTAAAAAGGGTTCAAGGGTTAAAATAAAATATTTTTGGTTTGCTTTTTCGCTAAGAGACTAAAGAAAAGAAACAAGTCCCTTGATCATGTGCATGCTTTATATGAAATCCTAATGACATAGGAATCAATAAAATCAATGGTAAACCCAACAATGGTGACACTGAAGTGATTAGAATGTCAATAAAAGAGGGATTGAATTGTGACTTTGCCAACTTTTCTTGAAACTTTAACCTTTCTAAACTTTTACTCAAGATTAACTTAATGTTTAGAAAGCCTTGACATAAAGGTTTAAGCACTTAGACAACTAAGCTTGCTAAGTGGTTAGACACAACATTCATTATTAAATGTTTGAGATGATTATGTGAACCTAATGTCAATGCACATTTGCTCATGTTCAGAAGATCATCACTTAAATACAAATATTTCTCAAAATATTGTTATTATGAGAAACTCAGTTTATGATATGCAGATATAGTACTAAGAATGGTGTTTTTCAACTTTACAAGCAGAAAACTGTTTTCATGTTTTATAAAAAGTTTTCATACTTTGATGCATATAATAAAACTGGTTTAAAACAAATCTTTCTATTTTAAACATGATTTGGTTCATATATGCCATTTTATAAAACAATTAATCTTGTTATGAAAACCTTTTTATGTATGCATTTTGATATTTGTCATTCTGATGCTCCTGACGCTCATAACGTTATGTTGCAGATGCAATATATATATATATGAAATAAATAATATAATGTAAAGAAGAAAGGAAGAGAGGATTCAACACAAGGATTTTCATACTTGTTCTCATTAACCTTGGGCTACATCCAGTCCTCATCCTTCAAGATGAGACTTTCCACTAATAGAACCAACAATTTGTCGGACTTTTACAATTGCCAACCACTTGTTGGACTTCACAAAATATCCCTTACCACAACACCAAACTTAGTCTTGGCTTAGAGATAACCCATCTCAACCACAAGCCACGGGAGAGACAATCCAAGTATTCTTCACCTCTTCGAGTGGGCTTAACCTACAAAATGATTCTCCTCACTCTTGGGAAGAAACACCCACTCAACCATGACACCCACTTAGTCATGAGAAAGACAATATAAGTATATCTTTCACCTCTTCAGGCTACCTAAGTATTATTTCACTTTAGCCTCTTCAGGCTGTTATCTTAGAGACTTTCTCTAAGTTACCCACCTTCCATAGGTCACTAAAATATATATTTTTAACATTGTTAATATAACATCAGTTTTAAGAAAATCGATTTTAACATAAAACGTAGTGGCATTTTTGTAAATAAAATGACTTTGTTAACATCGGTTTTATAGTGTATATCTCGCAACATCGGTTTTATAGTGTATATCTTGCAACATTGGTTTTGATCAAAACTGATGTTATTTTTTCCTCGTTAACATTTGTTTTGATGAAAATCGATGTTATTTTTTACTCGTTAACATCAATTTTGATCAAAACAGTTGTTAAGAAATAGACACAACATCGGTTATTAAAAAACAGTTGTTAACACTTTCTTGCCTACTGCCTTATTATTCTCTCATTCACTCTCCAAGAAGAAACGTGTTTCAAAGAACAAAAAGTCATTCCTCGAAGACTACCTCCACCTTATTCACTTTCACCAAACGTTTCACCTCACCATCCATAAACTCAATCAGGTTCTGGTGGACGAAAAGTCGTGCCTCGAGGACTACCTCAACCTAAAACGTTTGTGAATTTTGTCCGCAAAAGGTACTAGTAGACGCGTTTAGGCATGTTGGATCTGGTGGATCTACCATCATCGACAGTGCTAGAAAGCGTGTAGGCGTTCAGGCCTGTAGCACTGGAGGACGTGGTGGCAGATCTCGATGAGTTGAACTGGCAGGAGTGTTGCATCACCTCCATTGAGAAGATCAGCTTCTCCGATGGTCAGAGCATCTTCCCTAGTTGCTCTTATCTAAGCCTCCGTGTCGTGAGCCACTCGCAGTCGTAGGCTTAGAAAGATAACAATATTGATGAAGCCTGTGACCTAATCCCTAAGGTTTCTTCTATATTGTTCTTCGCCTAATATGAATTTCTTTTATTATTTTTTTCTTTTCTCTATTTTTCTTCACATTCCTGAATTAGCCTTGCTTACCATCTTCCTTGGTACTTCCACTGTCTTCATCAACGAATGTCGCATTCATCTCCACTACAACCCACACCAGTTCACAGTGAAGGAAATCAACATAAACGCTCACCCAAACCATAGAGTGGTGCAAACACGTTTTCTGCTTGTGGTGGCTTCATCTCAAACAAGATATTGTTACTGTCTCAAGTGATTCCTTACTCCTTGTGTTAGATTATACACACCTTCAATTAAATTTAAATAATTTGTTTTTCCTCTAAGTTAAAGTTTAAATTAGTTTAT
Organism: Glycine latifolia; assembly: GCA_013407115.1. Classification (NCBI taxonomy): domain Eukaryota; kingdom Viridiplantae; phylum Streptophyta; class Magnoliopsida; order Fabales; family Fabaceae; genus Glycine; species Glycine latifolia. Next base: position 19,267,010 of record CM023956.1, read on the forward strand.
GTATAGGTTAAAATCAGCTTTTGAAAAAGGTAATATAAGTGAGTTTTTACAGATTAGGTTATAGGAGAAACTTATTTCATTTTTTTATTATTCTTATCTCCTATGTTAGTGCTTATAGAAAAGTTTATCCAAACAAAGCCTTTATTGTACCTTCGTATTTTTTTCCCTCTCTTATAAGTACTTATTGAGAAGTTTATCTAAACAAGGCCGTAGTGATTGTTATTTCTGGTTTTGCTGCTGTTATGAGTTATGTAGACTCACTTGGTTAATGTGGTGAGGTCGTGCTGGATTAGTAAATTGGAGCCGTTCAATAGGATGTGCACTTGAGTGATAATGGCAAGCCTCATGGCGAGTTTGATGAAATTGTTATTGCACACAATGGTAACATAATATGTCCATCTTGACCATATATTTTCTTAGCTATGCTTCCTTGCTTAACCGATTTTAATATAGACCATTTAGTTGGATTGCTATTCTGAAATTTTCTTATTAACTGAAAATTTGTACAATTATTGGCTTCTTATTGTAACTATGTTTATTAACAGGAAAATGTGAAAATTGTTTGCTTATGACATTAGGATTACCATTAATTGAATCATAGTTATTGAATCAGAATGTGTTACTTCGTATATGCAGGGTTGCCTTGTTATTGAATCATATGTGCATAATTTCCATATGTTATATCAAAGGTTGGATCAAGGACATCTTGTGTATCTACTCATCAAAGCCATAGGTTTGTCTACTATAGTGATCTTGTCCATAAAAAAATTATTATACTAATCATACAAATCTTAATTATATATATATATACACCTTCCATGACATGTGAAATAATAGATTTAATGTAGTCTAGTAGTTAGAATTTCATGCATTTACGCAAATACCAAACTAGAATTTAGAACGGTAAGATAACTCCCAAATGACTCAATTTCAAGTATTGTGTTTTAAATTCTATTTGTCAAGATTAAAAACTAATCATCCACTAATTTAATGGTTCTAATTAGTTTACTTTAGCTGTCCGAATGTGTAAATTTATTGATTTTTTTAGCTAATCTAAATCTTTTTGTTTTTTTACTAAGCCTAATGTACAAGAAAATATGCAAAATTATTGTATGAATATAATTTCTCTGTAATGTTTAATTTCTTCTACCTTCTTGTTATTGCATTTTCTACCTTTTTGTTATTCCATATTTCTATTTCTATTCTTCTTTTTCGAGAGTAATATATAGCTATTATTGCTACACTGAAAATTGAAACATGTTGTATATTCGACCTTGAGTCTCTAGCTCAATTATATGCACATTTCATGTACATATAGCCATTTCAAAAGAGCTAGGAAAACCGGATACTCTTTAATGAAAATATTTAAATTCGTTTTAAGAAAAAATATCTTGGCCTTTTGATTGCATGTTTCAGTATCATGATCCTTTTAGTCTGTTCTAAGATTCTATGATGCTTTTGATAGGATGTCAACCATAATCTTAGGAGGTTTCATTACCTCTAAGTATTTCTTTTATTTGATAGTAAATTATTTTTTTAATTGTCACTTACATATTTCAATTTTTAATACTGATGTTTATAACCTTGAACAACGTGCACAACTTAGGGTTGCGGCTTTTGTTGATGCACTTCTTGGTATGCCTAAGACACTTGCTGAAAACTCTGGGCTTGACACTCAAGATGTGATTATTGCCCTTACAATGTACTTCCCTTAAATTTATTCCACTTGTCTTCTATCACCTACTTGTGAATTAACATATATTCTTATAAAATAGCAAACTGATTAGCCTTATTGTACTTGTTGTAATTTAAATTGAAGGGAAACTGAAAGGAGAGAAATGTGAATTTTTGTTTCTAGAAGTCTTTTTTCCTCTCTTTTCTTTCCACTGTCTCAAAGAAAATACAATATGTTTTTAGTGATTACCAATACCACATGCTGCTAGCTTTACTAAACTGGTCTCTATTTTAGGGTCATGTTACCTACCACATCCAAATAAGGAGGGCATAGGTGGAGAGGATGCACATTTTAAGAGGATGAATTTTGTTTTTATCTTTGATTATTGTATCCTTGCATGAGGCAACTAAGCCAAAAGTTGTGCACCGAGATATTAAGTCGAGCAATATTCTAATAGATGAGGACTTTAATTTAATGCCAAAATATCATACTATCCCCTCACAAATAAAAGTTGTAAACCAAAATTCGATTATTTCTTGTGCGTTCTCATTTTGTATAGCAAACTTTATACAATGTGGCTTAAATCTGCAAAAAAAAAATTGTATACAGAAACTTTTTGAGTTATTCATGCAAGTTCTTTTTATAAATTTATTGATTTACACTTGTACATACATACATACCATTATCTCTACTTAATAAGACTGAATTGGTAGAACTTGTTCCTATAAATTTACAATTTGAAAACCTTGTTTGCTAAGCTAAATATTGTCATAGTAGATCCATCATGTCAACTACTTAGTCATGAAATGTTCATACCAGAAGATTTTAAAATTACATGGAGGGAAATAAAGAGAATAGAAAATATATTTTTTAAAAATATGACATTCTACATTGGTTATGTAATAAACAATGTAAAAAATGATTATACAACATCGATTTTGTTAAAATCGATGTGGAAAAGGCACTTTCCACATATGTTTTTGAAAAAACCGATGTTGTAAGTATTATACAACATCGATTTTGGCATAATCAATGTACAAAGTGTCTTTTCTACATCACTTTTTTACAAAACCAATGTTGTGGTACACCTGACAACATCATTTTTTCTAAAATCGATGTTGTCGAATCCAACACAACATCAATTTTTAATAAAACTGATGTAGTCAGGTCTACAACAACATCAATTATTCTAAAAATTGATGTTTATTTTTGCATATTTTACATTTTTTGATTTATGTCTTGTTATACAATATCGATTTTCTTAAAAACCAATGTTGTGTAGTGTATGTTAACATCAGTTATTGAAACCGATGTTAACATTGATACTTTTAACATTAATACTTTTAACATTGGTGTTTTCCTTATCACTTCTCTTATTTTCAAACTTAACCCACATGGTTAATTTGAGATACATACAAATGACATACAAGGATAATGTGTTTGAAGGGATTTTACAACAAATCAAAAATCATGGGTTGGATCTTCATTGATGCTTTGGTTGTACTTTACTTCATTTGCTTTCTTTCAGCACATACAAGGATTTTTGAGGGTGAAAAGGATGTGATTTTCATATCTGCATTGTGCTGGTGGTCTGTTACCTTTTCTCTCAAATTTTGCAGCTGCCCTTTGTTAGTTTATAGAACCCACAGGCCAAACTAGTCGTTATGTGACAACTGGGCTCTTCTTCTCTATCTTTTCAAAAGCTTCCTTAAAGTCTAAAATACACTTAGAAAATAGCTATCAAAAGTGGGGTCTTATCTTTGCAACAACTTCTCAAAGAAGTAGAAATATGTCAATTGTACTTGACTTAGCAAATTTGAATTCATTTTGAAGAACAAACATGATATACTTTTGAAGGTACACCAGAATTGCATTTTGATAATGCTAAGAAATGACCTATTCTAATTTAGGTTCCTTCTTATAAAGATAACATGATATGGCATTGTAGATAGCTCAACTCCATCAATACAAACACTTAATTATGCATTCTGAAGTAGCATACTTCAGCATAAGTAACATGTGAAGGTTGTTATCGTTGTTGTGTTAGTGCTCTATCATTGGTTCAGACTTCATATAAATCCCTCGTAACCTGCCACTTAAAAATGTCAATTACGTTGTACTATTATTAACCTGCCATCTCAACGCACACGTGCAGATTGGGTGAGAGACAATTTGTTCTGTTTCGTGAAGAGCCACTTGTGGAAGGAAGAGAATCCATTTTCTTGAATTGAACTACAAGATCACCCTGTTTGAACTTTAAAGTATTTTTAGTCTTCATTATGATATTGCACATTAGATCTTCTCAACTTTCAACTTGTATATCTTCAAATGCAATTAGCATTCACTTTCTAATGTGCCCTCGATGTATATGGCAACATATGGAAAATGAGATGCTATCAACCTGAATCTTCTGATGTGTCCTCTGTATATGTGAGAGCATATGGAAGATATGATGTTGTCTTTGAGGTGTAATATGAACTATTTTGAACTCCGTTATGAAGTTTAGTCTTTAGAGTCAAGATCTTCATCATTTTGATGTAGACTTGGATGCAACTTCACTTTGATACATAGATATTGCATGATCTTGACTTCAATACATCATTCTGTTGTATTCATATCATAATCTCTCTTGTCTTAATTATAGTCTATAATCAAAGTATCATTCTAATGTTCTCATTCTTAGAGTCCTCAATTATACGATTCTGATGTTAACTTGAGTACAACTTCATTCTAATGTTGTATGCTAAATGTAGCCTTTGATAGATCTTCTGAGTAAGGAATTTTTGATGTCTTTGCAACATGATAAGATTGAGATCTTCAGAGAAAAGCACTAACTTCATCAAAAAATGAGCTTCTTTCGAATCTTCTAAAGTTTCTCACTTGAAAATATAGTTGAGAAATCCATTCTGAGCTTGTTTTGAACTCATGAAACTCTTATTATGTTCTTCTTTTTGTATACTTTCATTTGTATCATTTGTAGATCTTGCATAGATTTCATACATATGATGTTTTGCTTTGAGATAGTTCTTTGATGAAAATGGAATGTCATTGAATGTTCTTCTTATAGGAATACTTTGATGAGATGACATGATAGACTTTATCTCAAGCATTTTGATGTGAACTTGTTGTAGCATGTTATGTTTGCTACAATTTTTTATTTCTTCAACCTTTGAATGGCCAAAATTTATTTTGATGTCCTCATGAATGTTGTACAAAATTCTATCCTTGACATTCAAGCACTAGTTTTATGTCATTTTGACCACTATATCATAAACAATCTTAAAAGCATTGCAACTATGTTATATTGTGAGGACAAAATGATATCTTTATCTTGATCATCAATTTCCTCCAAGATATAAGCTATATTAGCTCATGAATTCTGCAACAAAGATATAGATCTTTCACATAGCTATCCAAACACACTCAGATAATCTCAAATTCACTTTTGAAGCTCAACCAGTCTTCAAATTGTTGCATACATATCAAGTTGTCAAGGCAGATCAGCATCTACGACTTCAGGCTCAATTTTGTCCATGATCCTCATTTTTTTCAGACCAAGACTAGTTCATGAAAGTTAAAGCTCTTCTTTCAAGCTTTCTATAGCCACTGAGAACATCTAAATTGCATTTCTAAATTCCATTCCAAGTGTGTTGCAACAATGTTAATTGTTCTTCATGTCATGTTCATTGTGCAAATCTTCATGTCTATATAACTATTTTTGTTCTTTAGTTGATGATTACTTCTCATGTCTTGAAGTTTCTCTCTTCATTTAGTGAGCATGTTGACTTCTTTATTGTAGTACACAACCAAGGACACTTTAAGTCTTTTTCTGAGTTTTCAAGCTTATCATCCTTTCTGAGTAACTTATAATAGCATTGAGTTTACTTCAATTGGTGTTCTTTACATTTCTGAATACACTTAAGCAAACTCATTGGTAGGGATAAACTTAGAAGGTTTGTGATTTGTGTTTAGAAGGTTTTTCATAATTAAAACACCAAGGGTTTTGGACTCAATAGACACACATTCACCCACTATGTAAGTTCACACATCACACTTCACAAGATATGAACATATTCATGAATATGATCAAAGAATGTTACACAAAAAATCTCATCTATATACATCAATCAATTGAATTCATCCAAGTTCATACATGCACATGCCTCTTTAGTGTTAGCATAATCATCAATTCATCATGTGTTGTGATGTGCTTAATCATTTCAAATCAAGCAAAGGGACTAGTAACCATCTATTTTATTTATTTTTTAATTTTTGAAAATCAATTTTTTTACAATGAGGCTCGCCATTTTATGAATTTTTCAATGATGGATTTGCTACAGCAAATATATCATTCATTATAGTAAAAAGACACGTATTCATTTCTTAATTGGGTGTTCCTCAATGTAGCAAATTCACCACTCATTGTGGCAAATTTACCAATAATGACAAAAACAAAATAAAACTACAGCATCACAACAACAAAATTAGAACTTCTAAACTCCAAAAATAAAGAAATTTATCCAAATTCTAGAGAACATTATCAAAATCAAAATTAAACTGTTTTGAATCAAAGGGGATTAGAGAGAAAAAAGATAAAGAAGAGAAAAAGGAGAAAGAAAAGTAGCATCATGTAGCAGTTGTAAACTCCTCTTCACTATTGTTCTCTTTAAGGACACCCTTAGTAGTGCCCTTGATATCAATCTCTTCCCCTGCTCCCATCCTGAACATCAACATTTGCAACAATGGCAGTGGCTTCATCAGCTCCAATCTCAGCATTAGCATAAACTTTTACTCATTTTTCAACTCCAACACTAGCTTCAACAACATTTCCAACTCTATCTCTCATTCCATTGACTTTCGGAAGCCCGATCCCTAGGAAGGGTAGGCCAACCAATGGTAGCCAACACTGCCTCCTGAGATGGGAATGGCTAAGATTAGGCGAGGTTATTAGCTAAACCTCTCAGATGCTAAAAAAGAAGGAGGTGAGATCTTTGATTTTTATCCATCTTTTGGTTCACCTCTTCATGCATTTTCTCCAATCTTTCATTAATGCTCAAAGGTTTGGGAAGAGGAAAAGGTGGAGTAGGCACAGAATCATCATCAACCTGCCAAAAGATCTTCAATATGTAATGAGCATCGATAGTAGGCTCCACATATGTCTAAGTAGTCTCACTGGTGATGTCTATGCCTCTTCTACCATAAAGGGAAGTGATGAGGCATGAGAGACAAGTGGAAAGCCTTTCTTCTTTGCCATGCTGAATATCTCCTAAGATAAAGTTTGCCAATGTCAATGGAAAAGGCCTTTGAGGATGGCATAAAGGAATTGAGCTTTCTTCATGGGAATGTTTGATTTATGAGAGTTGGGAGCTATGTTGTCCAACATGAAAAAAGTTCAAAATTGAGCAAGGCTAGTCATGTAAACCTTGTAAAGTCTTTTGGCTGTCCCCCCATCCTTAGAATTGAAATGTCTATCATGGAGGCATAAGATCTCTTCCATATCAACAATCATTGCCTTTTGCTCCTCCTTTGAGTATTTCTCCTTGTTAAACTATTTTTCATAATTAGAATGTTAGCCTTTTCTCAGCTTCAAGGTTGATCCCAACAAATTATTAATGGAGATAGCATCATATTTGACAAAATGGTTCCTCACTCAAGCCTTTCCCTCCATATAACCATCATTAGGTACAAAGTTCGTATAAAACTCCCTAACTAGGACTCACATCAAAACCTGAGCTCTTCTGTTAGTTCCAACCTAGTCTCAAAAACTCCCTGCTCTTCAGGGAACTCATGATCTTTAAGCTCCACTCTTATCTCAATGTATATCTCCCTCTTGAGGTTAGCATAATACCTAGCCTTAGCATACTTGTTGAAGAACCTCTCAATGTCATTGACAGGTTAATCTTGCATTTGAGGTTGTTGAGGCTTTGAAGCATTGGAAGCTTACTTTGAAGAGGTATAATCATTTGGTTGCTTCCTCTTCTTGGAAATATGTGGCTCCTTGTATAAATGACTATTTCTTCTTGTCATCTACAAAATTGTACACAACACAAATAGTATACAAAGTATAGATTGTTAGAGAAGGAAGAGCAAAGCAAAATCAATCCAAGAGAGTGGAAAATGGTATTTTCTCCATCAGATGGGTCATTTTGCCATGGCAAGACCATGTCTCACCATGACAAAATATACCCCTGAAGCTCATTGAAGCTTTTGGAAGTAATTTTTCTTTGGGGAAAGTTAGCCTCACTATAGCAAAATTAACCTTGAAAACAAAGAAAGTCTCTATAAGTCATTTCGCCCATGTGAGATGAAGTCTCACCATGGAGAAATAAAGCCCTAAGGATTTCTTAGCTTCTATGGCTCATTTAGCCTAAGTGCAATCAAACTTGGGAGTAACAAAGAAGGACAATGGGATGAGGTAAAAGTGACAAAACTACTATACTATCCTCTCATTCAAAACAGAACACACTAAGACAATAAGGAAGTATCCTACATAAATCACACCTCATATTTACTCACAAACACAAACTCACACCATTTTTATGTGATTTTTCCATGACGAATGCGAATTTTGCTATGGCAAAATCATTTCTAACACGGTTATAAAGAACCTGTCATAGAGATTTCAACACATGGATTAACAGGCACTTTTTGTACAAACATCAACTACAAAACTAAACTAGTCTATCTATAATTATAGGGTTTAAGACCCCCAATTCCAACCTTAGGTTTTAGAGAGGACAAAGAAATTGTAATTCATAAAACCTAACTAAAATCCATGTAATCAATACTTTATTTACAATTTTGTTTTTAGCAATTTATCATACATGCATCATTTACAATTTAAGGAAATAATAAACTACTCAAAAACATCTAAAGAATTTACTTGAATAGTAAAATGGAGAAAATGCATGTGAGAAGGGAAGAGGGAGTGCCAAACAAGTGAAAAATAGAGTTGGCATGGTGAAGAACTATGATAGTAAGTGATTTGAGTGAGAAAATGAGAGAAATGAATTAGCATTAGGTTTCACTTTTGAAAGAGCTTTTGCGCAAATGTATGAATGAAAAAAATGAGAAGTTAAAAAGAGGAAACACATTTTAGTTACCCTCACTTTTTGAATTTTTGCCATGGCAATTGTGGTAAATTTGATTCAATAAACTAATGTCCATCTCGATGCAATAAGTCATCACTTTGCTTTGACCAAAATGGGTGCATTAATTAAATTGAATCAAATGTAACCCAATCGGCCAAATAGATTTGATACCATTTTTGCTTCAACGAGTTGTCAATTCTCTTTGGCAAAATTAGGTAGAAATACCCAGCTCATTTTCCACTTATTTAAAATCTACATATTTATATTTGTTTTATTATTGTTTTTATAATTTTTTATGATTTTCAATTACGAAGCTCTCATTGTGGCGAGATCCCTTTTTGCCAAAGTGAGCTTATAGGTAGAGAGTGCCTTACCTCTGTGAATCAACTTCGCTATGGTGAGATCCCTCTTCTCCAAAGATAAATGACTCACAATGTGTAGCTTGAGTCTTAGAGATCTATCCGCCAAGGCGAATGTGTGAAATCCCAACACAGATAGAAGAGGTCAAATCACTAGAACGAGTTGTCAATTTGCTGAGGTGATTATTCCTCTTACATCCCTACTGTTGGATATAGGGGAGCAACTTGAAGTTTGAAGCTTAGGACTTGGAAGAATGTTTTAAGCTTTTCACATGCCTTGAAAGAATGTAATTCAAATTGAAGTGTATAAAGAGGCCAATCAGTTGATACTTGCATTGCATGCACTTAATCATTTACATTCTTAAATGTTTTCATCAAAGAATTAAAGCAATTTTGAAAAAAGAACTAAATAGGCAATGTTTTTGGAAAAATGCAAAACTCACTGTTTTAATCGATTACAGTACAGTTTAATCGATTATTTGCTTTGATTTTAAATCTGGAAAAGCATTGAAGAACAATTTAATCGATTACCATTTCTTGTAATCGATTACATAAGGTTTTTAGAAAAGCTTGTTTCACTGCTTTAATCGATTACATGATTTGTAAGCGATTACACAAGGCTTTTCAGAAAAACATGGTCTACTGCTTTAATCGATTACCATGATTTGTAATTGATTACACAAGCTGCTTCTGTAACATATCTTCACTGCTTTAATCGATTACGACTCATTTTAATCGATTATTTTGTTCGTTGTTCAAACACTTTAATCGATTAAGTAACAATTTAATCGATTACACAAGGCTTTTTAATCGATTATTTGGCGCATTTAATCGATTACAGTTAGTTACAAAAGTCTGCTATAAATAAGAGTGAGGCTTAGCTTGAGATTGAACTTGAATACTTCGAATTTTCTGAATACTAACAAGCCTTCACAAAGTTAGAAAGTGATTTTCTGGGTTAACTAACTTCTTGTCCCACTCTTTAATCTTCATGGGTATTGAATAATTTCTTGAGCAAGAGTTTTCAAAGAAGAATAGGAGAGCATGTTCTGAAATTCATTTTGTTCATTCAACTCTGATTGATAACATACATGCATTGGTATTCATTGGATCATCAGGTTGTTTCTCTCCATTCTCTTTGGTTGTAAATTTGTTTTTGCAATTTTTGTTATTTGGTACTATTATAAATTGTTTCTTTGAAGCCTGTACTAGAGTAGTGTTCTCTAGGGTAGAACAAAGTAGTGTTCTCTGGTTCTTGTTCTCTAGAAGTCTAATAGGGTTTTAGATTTATTTTCTTTATCTAGAGTTGATAAAGAGTGTTTGTAATAAAGCTTGTAAGAATTGAAATTTATAATAGTGGAACTCTAATCTAGTGTTGATTAGAAGAAACTAGATGTAGCTTCTCTTGAGAAGTAAACTAGTATAAATCCTTGTGTTAATTCTTTCTTTCAATCACTATTAGTCATCTTGTTCATTTGTTCTTGGTATTTTTTTATCATTACTCAACAAGTTCTGTTTTGAGCTATTGATTTCTTGAGCTGAGTGATTTGATTGATTAAAAGCATTAAGATCCTTACTTTGATTTTATAAAAATAAAATCAAAAGACCAAGTATTAACCAATTCACCCCCCCTCTTGGTTATTGTGGGTATTCCTATTGTTTTTTCACCTACCACAGATATGAAAATACAATGAATATCTAATCTAATAAACCAAGAGGGGAGGGGTGAATTGGTTTATAAAACTTTTTGCCTTTCTTGCAAAATTCAAACTCAGCGGAAGATAAACAATGGATCGTATCTTTAAACCAAACACTTTTAATAAGCAATATTCTCTTTTCCAATCACTTAACTCTTATGCTGAAACAAAATCAGAATTGATTCACAATCTAATACCACAAGCAATTGAATGTAATGTAAATCAAAACACAATTACACACAAATTTATACTGGTTCACCTCTAACCACTTGAGGCTACATCCAGTTGTCTTCTAATCCAAACCAGATTAGAGTTCCACTAACAAGATTCAGTTCTTTACAAGCAATCAACCAAGTCTCTTTCACCCACCCTAGGCAAAATTCTAAATCTAACACTAAGATTTATCTAAAGACTTTAGAACCTGAGCACACCACTCAGTTCTACCCACTAGAAACCCTATCTAGTTATGCTTTAAAGAATTCTAACTTGTTACATGGACAATTACAACACACACTGTAAAATACAGAATTAAATCTCACAAAGAGTTAAGCATAAGGTTCAAGAAGGATATCACCTAAACTTCCATTTGCAGCTGAAAGGATTTCAAACAAAATTGATAACCTGGTGATGAATGCAATGCCTTCTTGAATGATCTTGAAAAAGATTAATGCATGAATGATCACTAATCACTTTCTTCTTCTATGCAACCTTCATGTTTTACACATCTAAGAACAACAAGACTTTAAAAGACTCTCTTTTATACTTTTTATCACTCAGAGAACAATAGAACTTTTGTATGTAATGAGTGCTTTCGAAATCTATTCTCTTTGGTCAGAGTCACTGCATGCCTATTTATAAAAAAACAGATTTAACAGACTGTAATCGATTATTTCGCTAATGTAATCGATTAATTTAACTAATGTAATCGATTAATTCGACCATTTAATCGATTAAAGTGTTCGTAGCAGTTCTGGAAAATAAGCATGATCAAAGTAATCGATTATTTTACCTTTTAATCGATTATTCCAGTGAGCTTCCCTTTTGCCTCTAGCCTATTTAATCGATTACGATTACTTGGTAATCGATTAAATCACCTTCTATACTACACAGGATTATGCAGAATGCTTATGTAATCGATTATTTACCTATGTAATCGATTATTACAGTCTTAAAACATTTTATGCATATTTAAAACTCATCAATGTATTTCTAACTCAATGCATATGTTTATTACTTTATACCTAAGCATGAATGCATGTTGATTTGATTTTATTAGTAGCTGCAAAGGGATATTTAGGTTATTCCTTTTAATGAACCAAGCTAAACAATCAAAATAAAAATTACAAAGCATGACTCAAATATCAAAACTCTTCTTCTTCAGATTCTTGAATTCACTTGAATCTAACAAGATAATGCAAATGTTTAAAGGTTGGCTAAATGCCAAAGCAAAAACAAAAATAAAAACAAACCAAATCCTTGGGTTGTCTCCCAAGTTGTGCTTCTTTAACGTCATTTGTTTGATGTGTGATACGAGATCTACGAATCTACTTCCATCTTGGAAGTTTTGGGATTTTCTTCAATGTTGGCCAACTTGGAACTCTATACTCTTGATGAAGGCTTTGGTATTCTTATGGTTGGAAAGAGATATTTCATAAATTAAGTAAGGGTCTCCTCCAGCTTGCTTGTCTTTTCATAGAGGTTCTTCGTAGATGGCATTGGAATTACTCCTTTGCTCTTGACCTATGTTTGGATGAGGTCTGTAGCCATGATTGTTTTAGTTATGGTAGTTCCATTTCCCTGGTTATTCATGTACTACACTTCCTTGTGAGTTTTAGCACATTCATTTGTAGCATGGCCTCCTCCACAAGATTCACAAACATAGCACTTGAACTTAGGAGTAAAGGTAGCTGTTTAAAGCTTAAAATTATTGAGGAAGATTAATGGTTTGTGGTGTAAGCTCTTCAATTTGCCTAGTGACCAAATTTTGTTGGGCTCAGAGACCATCTTAGGTGTTGGCTTCAAGAAGTCTCTTTGATGAAACCAATGCTCTATAACTTTGAAACTCATTAGCATTGGCAGTCATGTTCTCAATGATCTCTACAGCCTCTCTTGGAGTTTTAAGAGAGATCTTCCCATCAGCTGAAGCATTATGTATAAGCTTGCTTTTAGTTCTCAATCCACCTAGAAACATGTTAATTTGGAGAGCTTCATCAAAATCATGGGTGAGAGTTTGCCTAAAAAAATGTCTAAACCTCTCCTCAGCTTCCCCATGACTCTCATCATAAATTTTTTGGAAGATGTAACAACCTTTCCCTTGTTGATCTTTGACCTTGGGAAGTACTTGTGCAGGAACTTGGCTACCACATCATCCCACCTAGAGGATTTGTTAGGAGGAAAGGATCTTAACCATGAGATGGCATCTCCAGCTAAAGAAAAAGGAAACAAACACAAGCGTAAAGCCTCATCCAACACATGATTGATCTTCAGGGTGTTGCATAGATCAATGAAGGCAAAAAGATGTGTATGGATTCTCATGACTATGCTCATGGAATTGATTGTTCTAAATGAGATGAATGAGGGTTGCCTTCATCTCAAGGCTAAACATATTGGTGAATGATGACCTTGCAATTGGGTTGAAGTGTAAGGGTCCAGTGTGTGACACCATTTACTCTAAAAGCTTATTAAATTATTATTGCATAAATCAAGTAAAGTTATACATTAAAAAATATTGACTTTTCAAAACTTGAGAGTAAACGGTTCACATCTTAAATCTCTTTAACATCCATGCATTGACTTAAGTAAAGATAAACATAATTGTTGGCACTCTAAAGGCCATACAAAAATAAAGTAAAGTAATTTACAGAAATCCCTAAAGCAATTCTATAAATGTATAACCCTGTCTTGATCTCATAGCTATCAAACCACAAGTCCTATCTTAAAATATATCTAAACACATGAAGTTAAGCCTCTTCTCTAACATCATGTTCACTACTTTGATGATCCTTACCTGTGTGTTGCAATCAACCCAAACACATACAACAAAATCAGATAGGGGAGTGAGATACATCTCACCACATATAACAATATAAGAATTAAAGGCAATTTAAAAACATACATCATTACACGTTGCGACTTATTCACTCCATTGTCTTGCAATCATATACCTTATCATAGACACATGCATTATGATGCAAATCTAACTTAAGACTCTAAAATGTGTATGGTACTAATAAAACACTTGTAAAACATAACATGCAATTGGCAGATTTCCATACCTTTGGAATTCCAAAAACACACTTTCATTGAGATAAGACTGCCAATGACGGGACAGGGTTACCCTGTATTGCAAGGATACTCCAACTCATGAGATTGGCATGAGCCATAGGAAGATTCCAAACCGAATAACCCCAAGGGCAGAGTAATACTTCAACTCATTCATGTCCTTCCGGGTTAGATCAACAACATCCCTCGAAAAACATAACATGATATAATGCATGAGACATACAAGACAATCATGGATTTACACACTTATCATAACATGGTGGTTCTTTCTCCACATGAACTCAGACCACATATAAATCTCAACACATTACCATGATATCAATTGATCCACCTCATGGGCATACATACACTCACAAGCTAGCAATCACAACAATGTAAGTGCATATACACATAGATGTCAATCATCACATTCTTAATCATCTTATACATATACAATTAAGCTATATGCAAATCAATACATATTAATTATACATCATGTCTATATGTGTGTGTTGAGTAGGGAGATTGAGTTACTCTGATGTTGTATAAGTTCATGTAAAGTCGGAGTACCATTAGACTCATGGTATCTTCAGTTGTATATTTATATGTATATATCACGTAATGTTTTATCTTGATATCTTGCATTTTAACTTTTAGTCTTTGAAATTATCTTCATAGAGTCTAGGAAGTTTATCTTCATAGAGTTGCATGTTTATATGTGTGTTTTGAGGAGATTTTTGGTTGTTATAATGTTGTATAAGTTCATGTAAAGTTGGAGTACCATCGGAATCATGGTATCTTTAATTGTATATTTATATGTATATATCACATAATGTTTATCTTGATATCTTGCATTTTAACTTTTGACTTTTTTCATGCTGAAAATTATAAATATTTTCATAAATAAATAAATTAATTAAAGAATTTTAAATGAATTTGTTTTAGTTAGTTTCTAATTTCATGGTGGTAGGTTATTATATTGAATGAGAATTAAGTTTCTAATTTTTATTCTTGTTATTTACATTAAGCATTAATATTATTTGTCTCCTTTTTGTATTATGCTCATATAAATTTCTCATACAATAATCATTTTTGTATTTAAATCTGAAATTAATACATGGTGAATCTGAATTTTGGGATAATTATTTTTGTGTTTGAATCTGGATTTAAAATTTTCAGTCGTTAAATTTTCATTTGGGCTAAGTGTTTGTGTGCTAGAATGTGAATTTGGGATATAACAATTTCTGGCGGCTTTTCAAAGAAATTAACTAATCAATTTCTTGAGGTTTTAGCCGAAAAAAGGAATTGTAATAAAAATAATAATAAAATCAATTACATGTCATCACTTAATGGTTCAAATAAATGAAAAAGACTAAAACGTTGGACGAAAAAAAATAGCAACGTTGATAAGTCTTCACAAAGTTTAAGGACAAAAGTTATAAATATTAAAAAGTTTGAGGGCTAAAAATTTAGCTTAACACTTTATTTAAATATCTTTGGACAAAGGTACGTAATTATGTCAACCAGATTAGAGAGATTTTTTTGTAAGTTTTAAAAATTGAAATATAAATTAATCTGAGTCATTGAATAATTAAACTGTAAAGATGAACTCATCATTTACGTCCTCCTTTAACTTGGAAGTGGGAGTGCCATGTCCTACACGAAAGGGGTTATCTTAGCAGCCGCGTTCTGACCTTTACTTCCTTATAAGTTGTCAAAGACAATGGAACTAATACCACATGCAAAGAATTTTGTCAAGTTATTAAATATTTACTTTTTCAACACAAATTGTTTTAAATTCGGAATGGCTAGTTAACTAATATGCTGAGAATAACAGTCAAAAACAAACAAATAAAAGTATTTTTAATAAAATTCTTGTGGAAACATATTAACAATATCAAATGTTGCATTATTTACTTAAATTTTTTATTTTAAATTCTTTAACCATATTCAGTATATATAAAATAAAAAACTATTTTTTCAAGCATAATGCATATATAGTAAAATAATCTTTTCTGTATGTATAATATAGTGACAATAAGATTAAAAAAAATTAGAACCTCATATAAATTATACAAATTCTTACCATTAGGTTAATGCCACTGAATAAAATAAAACCATTTCGACTTACAGTATTTCAATGTCCATGCACTTCGGATAGAAAAATTAAACAGAACAAGTCATAAAATATATAAAAGTTAGAAAGCTAGATAAAGTCTTATCTTTATAATAAATAACTATTATTATTAATAAAATTCATATCTATTAAAAGTTGTTGCCCGTCTTTTTATAAATGTTTTCAAACAATTTGGTATTGTGAAGATAAAGTAGTAATCGTAGTAAATAATACCTACTTGTTAATTAAAAGTGATTAACATTAATTTTTTCCTTTATTAAGGGATTCATCTGACTTGAAAAGTATTTGACTTTTTAAACAATAGAGATATTTTTATTTTCCCATTTTAGAGAGATAAATCTCAAAAGAAAATTATAGCATTTGTCATTCTCGTATAATATTTTTAAGGCTCGTTTAGTAATCATAATAGATAAGATAAAGATTTTTTAATTCATTTTAATGTTTTGTTTTTTTTTTGGTCAATAAGATATGATCAGTAGCTTCTTATAGGCACGGGAAGCCATGGCCATCCCAAAAAATTTCCAACTATATATAAGTATGGATACTTCGCCCTCCGCCCCCCCTTAATATAATAATTGTTTTAAAAACATGGTTATTAAAAGAAGAAGTGAACAGAACTTTGATGTGGCTGAATTATAAAAAGAAAGTGAACAAATGCATAATGCAGACATTGCGGCAAATTTTTAAACATAATATAATTTAAAAAAATATTTTGAAATTTGGGACTGTTTGGAAACTAATTCGAAATCTGGGGCAGTCAAACACGCTCAATTTAAGCGTGTTTGAGTGCCCAGATTTTATTTAAACAGCCTCTCCTGATCCATTTCTTCACAGGTTATCTTCTAAATCCATTTCTTCACAGGATATTTAAAGTTTTTATTTTTGTTGACGACAAGAAATGAGTTTAGGCAGTGAAAGTGCTCGTGTTGTGTTATTTTTTAACGGAAGGAAAGTTGAAGGGCGATGGGGTGTTGTTTTTGAAGGAGAGAAAAGGTCGACACGGGTCAATCGAAACTCAACACTTGGTCAATTGCATGAGAAGATACGCAAAAAATTAGGTCTAAAAGACAACCAACGTATCACTTTGCTACCGACAAGATTATGGCAATACGAACAATACATGAGGTTTCAAGTACTGGATGATGAAGACATAGAAATGGTAATGGAAGAATTTTTCAACCAGTCAAGGAAGGATTTTTTAGAGTTGTACCTGGATTTTACCGCAGTAGAGGATGTTGTTTTGCCTATAAGGTCAATCGCTTTTAATTCTGCACATAATGCATCATCATGTGCTGCTCCATGTGTAAATGTGTCTAAGGAAGCTGAACATGTCCCAACTTGGGTTATGGATGACGATGAAGAGGAGGATGATGATGAAAATATCACAATGGAAGATCGTCTTCTTGAGGAGGATGTTAGTGCGTCGGATAATGATGAGGATGCTAGTGTGCATGCGACTGAATTCCATGAAGATACTGATGTAGGGTCGTCTCAAATCCGTCATCATGCCGACGTTGGATCTACTTAACCAGAACAAGTTGTTGAAGGTATGTTAGATGACTGAAATCAATGAAAATGTAGTCATATATGTATATTTTTATATTATAGTATTTTATTTGCTTGATATGTTTAGGTGCTGAGGTCATTCCTTTTTGGGATGAAATTCCACATTACATATATATTGATTGGAATCATCCATGTGAAGAAGAATCTTTTACCGGTTCTGCTTCTGCTTCGGGTTCGGGTTCAGTGCAAGGTCCATGGTAATTAGGGGATGATTTGTTTGTTAAACAGGAATTTGCATCCAAAAAGGACTTCACAAATTGTAATTAAGCGAAACCTCATGAAGGAGCATCAAGAAGCAATTGTGGTTGAGAGCAAGCCTAACAAGTTTAGCATGAAGTGTGTTTGAAACAACGATGGTTGCCCTTGGAGGGTTAGGGTAATTAAACCAACGTACGGTGAGAAGTGACTTGTTTAAAGATGGGGTGGAAAACACAATTTCCTGAATGATCAGGGTCACAAACAGCTTGATGTTGATGTTATTGCTTCACTTGTAGTAGGTATGTTTCTATTAAATTTGCTCTATATGAAAAATATTGTTTTTTAAGGTATGTGGTTAATGTCAATGTTACAATTTCATTGTTAGGAATGGTTAAGGAGGAAACGTCTGTACCAATTGCATTGGTTCAGGAGAAGATCAACAATACGTATGGATTTAAAGTTTCATATGGAAAGACCTGGTATGCGAAGCAGAAAGCAATGGCAATGATTTATGGGGATTGGGAAGAATCTTATGCATTTTTGCCCAGGTGGTGCAACTACATGCTTCATTTTTCACCAGGTTCTTTTTTTTATATTCAAACAAATACTTATTTTGTGGCACGTTGACTGGTACTGGCAAAGCATGTGTTTTATCGCATTTTTTGGACTTTTAGACAGTGTTGCGAGGCTTTTAAATTTTGCAAACTCATCATTCAAATTGATGGGACTCATTTATATGACAAGTATAAAGGAAAATTGTTGATTGCCACAAGTCAGGATGGAAATAATGAATGCCTGCCACTGGCATTTGCCATTGTTGAGGGGGAGACGTTGGAAGCCTGGGAATACTTCGTTGCTAACATTCGCTTCCATGTTACCAAAATGCAAAATATATGTCTCATTTCAGATCGGCACCGCAGCATAATATCTGCTGTGGAGAATCATGCCGGCTGGCAACCACCTTTTGTACATCACGTGTTTTGCCTTCGTCATATTGCCAGTAATTTTAATCAAAGGTTCAAGAATGCAAGATTAAAGAAGACCCTCATGACTTTAGGTATGTTAACAACTATTTTGAATATATTAAGCTGAGACAAATCTGTAAATGGAATAGTGTTAATGGTATTATTATTCTGTAGGTTATACTCCTTCTATGGTTGATTTTGACATAGCGTTTGCACGGTTTCGTGATACCAGTCCTAAGGTTGTAGAATGCATTGATGGTATCCCTAAAAGAAAAGTGGACATGTGCATATGATGTAGAGGGGAGAAGATATGGCCATATGACAACAAACTTGTCAGAATCAGTGAACAGGGTGTTCAAGGGAGCAAGGAAAATGCCTATCACTGCTCTTGTCAATCACACGTACACTCGATTGATTCATTATTTTGCATGCAGGGGTCAGGTGGCTGCTTCATAGCTTGACCATTCACAACGACATTGCAAAAATATGGTTGATGCTATGAGGCATAATCAGTCCCTTGCTACAGGCCACCATGTACGCATATATAATGTTGACCAAACATTATTTGAGGTGGAGGAGGGCTGGGAGAGGTCATATTCAGTCAACCTTGCAGAGCAAGTTGGATATAATAGGAGAAATTGTCCTACTCGTGGTGGTACTTCATGATTTTGTAATATGTTTTTTTAATTAGTGTTATGTTAATGTCTTTCATTTATAAATATGTTGTCTTACCCCTGTATTTTGTTGAGAAAGTTGATATTACTCATCATATTTTGCATGTGATTACACATACGACGATCACGTTTTCAAAATGGAAAACTAAATAACAAATTAGGTGGACGAAAATGGGGCTCTGCCATCGTTGCATCCTAAACCCTAAACCCTAAACCCTAAATCAAACACCCAAACCCCTAAAGACGAAACCATAATCCATAAACCAAGCATCCTAAACCCTAAACCCTAAACCCTAAAACAAATACCTTAAACCCTCAAACCTAAACACTAAACCAAACACCCTCAGGAGAAAACCCTAAACCAAACACCCTAAACCCTAAACCCGAACATGAGACTCATAAATAAAATTGTAATATAAATTTGGGATTGTTTGAAACTATTTATGCTTATGGGGAGTCAATGAGGGCCAAATAGGGCGTGACTGAACACACCTAAATTTGGGTATCATTGACCCCTATATAAGCCAGACACTCCCACTCCCACACAACATACCTCCGCAATTGAAATTCAATCTAAATACTATGACATTTTTAGGAGAAACAAGCAGTCAGACAATTGGTAAATCCAAATTAGCATTCATTTTTCCAAATGGATCAATGAAACACAACGAAACTGGTGTTTCTTTTCAATATCCTACTCTAATACCAATGTGAGTCCCTAATAAGTGTTCCTTTCAAACACTCAAGAGTAGGATGCACAACACCCTTCTGCTAACCAATGACCATTTTGTTGATGAAATCTACTACCGACAGCCATCCCTACATGCAGGTCAGCAATATTTTTTTCATTCTCTGCAACTCACAAATAATGATCATGTTTGCACAATGTTAATGTGCAATGACCTAATGTCAAGTGTTAGTCCTATAGAAATATTATGCACCATCAACAGAACATCCGATGGTATACTCAACCTACTTCAATTCACCATCGTCCCTACACATGATGTAATGCTATATTACAACGGCAAGTGTAACATAGCATGAAAAGGCTATTTTGTGGGTTATTCCTTCACTGGAACAAATCCAATAAGGTTTGAAATTCCTTCAGGATGCAACATTGAAACACTCAAGGATGTCATCAAGCAAGTTGCGCCTGTTGAGGTTCCCCCTTATGGAATTCACAACTCACAGGTGGTAAGAAAATTATTTTTTTGATAGCCAGCCCATGCAAAATATTCAGACTACACAATCGAATATTACATAATAGAGTTGATAAATGATGAAGACGTGTTAAAGATTTTAGCAGAATCCAACTACTGGAAACGTTTTTTTCCAATAGAGATTTTAGCTATTTTTAACAAACCAGTTACCCAAATGGAATAAGGCATGATCATAATGCTGACTAGAATGATTCATTGCATTAAGTAGTGTTTATGAAGTTTGGTTATCTTTAATTGTCATTGTTATTTAAAATGTCTATTCCGTTATCTTCTTTTATTAACTAATGTTTATTGTCGTTTGTCTGTTTGCCTCTCATATCAATTACTGTTATTCACGGTGTTAGTAATTGTTAATATGTTGGCTGATTAACATAACTGTTACAAAAAAATGTTCGAAACAAATGTAAGTTAAGAAATAAAATATATTACAAACTAAAATGAAAAAACACAAACGGCGCAAAAACTAAGACTCTGGTGGCCACTAATAACGACGCCCCTGACGATCAGGTAGCCTCCGTCTACACGGTCGGGGAGAAGGGTTTGGCTAAGAAGGTCTGGCTGAGAAGGGCCTACCTCATAAGGGTCTACATAGGGAGATGGACATGGAGTGGCCTGCTCTGAAGATGAGGGTCGGGGATGCTCAGCAGCTGGGGTGGCATATGGTACATCTGATGGCCAACCCCTATAACATGTTGCAGAATAATCAATTTGAGATAGCATCTTGTCAATGTCGGCACCAGTCCACTCCGCAGGAGGTACGTCACTACTGCTCCCAATATCCGCTGATGCCATCGCCATTGCAGTAGCCATATCTACAAGCTGGGTCTGGGAGTCAGCCGGTGGAGGCATATGACTTTGCGTACTGAATCTCTCATACCCTATATCCCCCGCTGACTAGACTCATAATACAAGGGCTGGCTGCCGATGCTACAATCGGAGGCCTAAACCAACCCTGAGTGCGAGGCCTGGGACCTGCAATGGGCTCAGGAACATGGTGCATCTGTTTTCGTCGACACTCTAGCCCATGTCCCTTCTGTCTTCGATGGCCACCAACAACAACAGACACTTATGGCTCCTATTGAAGCTGGAATTCGGGTGCATGTGGCCCTACCTCATCCAGGTGACAACTCTCTCTGAAGATAGACATTATGCCGTCGATCTCCTCCTGCGCCCACTCGCGGGTGTAGCCTGACCACTGCTCATGACCAAGCGCGAAGTACAGCATCTCTAGCCCATCAAACTATAAATTAAAATATATAAACATTAGTGTGAATTATGTTCTCTATCAAAATAAATATAAATAGAAAAATTATAATGCCAGCAAAACTTACACCACGACCACTCTTGGCAGCCATCTTCGAGATGTACCACTTCCCATTTTCCTTGTACCAAACCATGTACTCATGGTTTGGTGACATGAAGCCCTAAACCAGAGGGGGAAGGTCGTTGTGCTGGTCTCTAACCTCCCAGCGTGTAATAAATGGTCTCAGCTTACAGACTCAGTTATCTTCTCGTTTACTGTGCAAGGAAAGGTCACACCCTTCAGCTTCCTGGGAGTACGTGAGATTGGCTGATCCCTACCAAATTGGCGCATGCATCTATCCAGTTGCGAATACTCAACTGTGTGGAAGTATATAACAGGAGTAGTTGCCATCCACAACAGTCGGTGCTACTCAGATGCACCAAGAAAGTGGTACTCTCCATATGGTTGCCAAACCACCTGGACAGACCAAATAAACACTTAATTATATAACGACATGGACCACAAATACACAGTTAAGAACACTTAAAAATAACTAAACGTACCTCATCCTGACTGAGGGATTCCAATCTCATCCTATACCAGAGCAGCTTGTGTGCTCGAAACCGGCCTAAAGCATTAAATCTTATTTCAAAATAACTGACATTAGAATACTATAAAACTGAATTCCAAGAATTGTTAAAAAACAAAATACACTAACACATACCAGTGACCGTAATGCCACTCTGAGTGTGTAGGCTGCGGAATAGCTGGAGCAATGGGTGGGAATCTCAGCCATGCCCACACCTGAAGTAGCATATGACACCCACCAATGTCACTTCTATGTAGATCTGTACACTCTCACATTTGTCTAAACAAATGTACAAGGACTGCAGAGCCCCAACTATATCCTCCAATCTCCTTGAAGTCCCCAGCAAGCAATCGGACGTAACGCACCGTGACCATGCTCCCCCCGGATTTGTCGCTCAGCAGCTATGCTCCAATAAGGTGCGCAATGTTCGCTTTCGTAAAGCGCATCACGGCGACCAAATCGAGAAGTACCTCACCCCAGTGCGCAAAATTTCTGTCAAAGAAAGACAAGCGCAAATATCCACCTCTAAGCTCGGTGTCTGGCTGAGGTTCATGACCAAAAACCTCCTCAATAGCGATCGACCATTCGTCTATGGTGGCTCCTGTAACGACTTTGCCCTCGGTGGGCAATCATAAAATACCAGCCATGTCTTCCAACATGATGGTCATCTCTCCCTGCGTCATATGGAAGGTATGGGTCTCTGGTCTCTACCGCTCAACCAGAGCACTAATAAGGGCAAGATCGATATAAATAAAATAAAATAATCAATTCATATGTACAATTATAAAAAAAAATTGTTTACTCATTTCCTACTTGCATACCTGAATATGTCACATGTGTGCGACATGTAGAAAGCCAACATTTCTTAACATATCACCAACGATGCCAGGTATATCATCTTGATGTGGCCCCCCCATCACTTTACCACATTGAGTCTTCAACAGTCAAGCTGTGTCCTCATTCCATACAGCTTGTGAAACGTGGGTACGCTGAGTACGCCTACGCAAAACACCCCACTTATACGGAGTAGGGATAACATGTGTCGTCGGATCCATAGGCTCAAACTCATGATCGGATCCAAAGCGCGAAGAATCAGTCGAAGATGAATCAACCATCTAATGAGTATCTTAATATAAATAAATGAAAATTTAAATTAAAAAAAATTATCTTCGGTTCACAAAATACTACAAATAATTATCCTATCAAATAATTTAAACCCAATGTACGTCGCTAACCATCCTAAACCCTAAACCCTAAACCAAACGCCCTAAACACTAAACAATGAACCATAAAACAACACCCTAAACCTGAAATCCTACACCCTCAACCCTAAACCAAATACCATAAATACTAAACCCCAAACCCTAAACACCATCAACCCTAAACCATAAACCCTAAACCCGTAAACCTTAAACCCCACACCCTAACAATTTTATACAAGCCTAACATCTATGTCGGTAACAATTTCATATGGCTCTAGCAATTTTCTAATTCAATAATATAACATATTAAATAATATGCAAAATTATTAAATTCACTTACTTGTTGGCAGAGCTTCACTACAGAAATAATCTACTCACAAACTCTAAAGAGAAGGCCAAAAAACATAGAGAGAGAAGGTGAATAGTAAAAATGGTAAAAAGTAAATTTTTTTGGGCATATATAGCACTCAAACACGCCTAAATTGGGCATGTTTAAACACGCCTAATTTAGGCGTTTTTGACTACCCCAGATTTCGAATTAGTTTCCAAACAGCTCCAAATTTTAAAATATTTTTTAAAATTGTATTATTTTTTAAAATTGCCCCAGACATTGCAAAAGTAACATACCTTAACATAGCTTTCCATGTTATATTATATTAATATATTAATATATATTTAGTTTTAATGGATGATAAGTGTTTTTTTCTTAAGAAAATAACAGCTTTTTAAAGCTATTCGAAGGCACAAGAAAAAATTGCTCTCTTAAATGATTAAATCTCTTTGAAAGAATTTGCTAAAATCTTAACATGACACTATACTAAATGGTATATAATTTTTATTAATTTTATTGTTGTCCTATAAATTAGGATTATAAGTATCTAGAACAAAAAAGTTGTATTTTCATAAGTTTTTTAAAATTATTTATGTGCTTGTTTTAATATATTATTCTACAAATTGTGGATTGACAACTTGAATCACAATCTTGTTAATAATGTATGCTGTTCATCGGTATGGATCACTCGTGAACTCGAATTAATCCAAACTAATTCAAATAGTTTGGGTTGGATAATTTTTGTGTTTGGGTCAAATCTAAACCGAACTAATCAAACTAGTTGAGTTTCGGGTTGAGTCATGAGTTTTAATATCTAAACTTGCTAACACGTTGACTCGATCCATTGACCCGTTAATTTATATTAAGTTATTATTGTTATTAATATATGTAATATATAATATATAAGTAATTGGTTCAAATATGTTACAACTAAATTGGTTTTAGAACATCTATTTTACTTTTTAATGTTTCAAACTATTTTAGTTTTATTTGAAATTTGAGTTGCATTACTTATTTGACTATTTGAGAACATTAGAATTTTCAAACTGATGTAATAGTTTTAGTTTTTGGGTTTTTAGGCTTTGTGGGTGTAGTGCATTTTATTATATTTCAATTTTTAAATCATACTTAAAATAGTATGTTAGTCTATGTGATGATGACAAATTGATAACAATGTGATTCCTCCCATTATCTTTTCTTTCACTATTTTATTACACTTAATAATTACAAGTTATGTATTACAATATTTAATTTAATACAAATGTTAGCTAATAAAAAATATTGTATTTTAAAAAAGAATAGACAATAAAATGATTTGACCCATTAATCCAATCCAACCAAACTAAAATCGATTACAAACTTTGGGTTGACTTGCATTTTTTTCTTGAAAAATCGACCCAAACCAACTCATTCAAATTTAATTGGGTTGGATCACGGGTTTGATCAAACCCAACCTAAGCCGACATGCTCACATGCTACTCTTACTCGCTTATGTTAATTAGTTGAAATATATTTTATCTATTAAATTAATTTAGCGTAAATTGTAATTTTGGTTCATTTTTAATTGTGATTTGTGATTTTTGTGTCTTATTTTAGACCCTGATTTAAAAAAATTGTAATTTTGGTTCAACCTTTAGTTTTGCATAAATTGTATTTCTTTTATTTTGATCAAATTGAACCCTAGATCTATCTCATTTAAGATATCTATTTAATTAATTAAAAAAATCTATGAAAAATTGACCAAAATTGCACATTTTTTAAAAGGTGTGGACAAAAATCACGAATTAGAAATTAAAAGATCCAAATTGCAACATAGGCACTAGTTTAAAATGTATGTAAAAATTTTGTTTCTCATCATTACTTTTTTATATATAAATTTAAGTAAATGGACAAGTGTTACTATTTTGACTTCCATAAACTTATTGGTCAAGCTCCCCCACGGGATATGATAACACTATCGTATCTCTTATCTATCATGTTGGCTAGGATAATTGTTATTCCGAGGGATGAACTGGGTTAGGAAACAACAAGATAGGATAAGCTCTCTCTCTCTATTTCTCTCCTTCGCTCTCTTTCTCTCTCTATCTCTCTACATATTATGTAATATGTTGAATGTTATAAGAGTTTAATGAGTAGGCAGTGCAAATTATCCAATAATAAATTATTGTTTATATAAGTTTTAATTTAATTATTGTAAAAATCAATAAATTTATTATACATAATAGTTTGTGAGTAGATGATTGAGTAAAACTATTTTACATTGTCAGTATATAGCCCATTTTTTTATATTATAATAACTATTATATATATAATTATATGCTGAATTTAATTGTAATACATTGACAATGTAAATTACTTTTTCACAATCCTCTCAGAAATTATTTGGCTTTCTAGATGGTTGAAACTCACAAAAAAAATCTCATAATTAACTCGATTGTGCTTAATTATAACACATTTTAGAAGTACCAATCCATTGTTTTCACCTTTAAATAGGTGATTGTGGTTAATTTTTCATAATAACAATTAGATAGGAAGAACTAACTGAAAAAATTTTAGAGATCCAATTAAAAGAAAACAAAAAAGTTTTGAACCAAATTGAAAATTTGGTAAAAGTATAGAGACCCTCAAAATAATTAAACCTAATTTATGTTATATCATATATTATTATCTGATTTGTTATCTAATAAGTTTCAAACATTTGATAGGATTATAGTTTATCTTGCTCATATCCTATTATGTTCTTGGCTTATTCTCTTATTCTAGCTACCATATCCTATTATACATTGTCACCAAAGAAGACCTTATGGGAATTGCACATCTTTATTTGAATTAATATAGACTATATATGTAGAGATGATAATGGGTATGATATGTGTAAAAGGTATTATAGAACCTGTCCCTATATTCATAAAACAATCCCTGTTGAACAAAAAAGTTTTATGGACCCAATTAAAAGAGAGAAAAAAAGTTTTGGAACCCAATTAAAAATTTGGTAAAAGTATAAAGATCAGCAAAATAATTAAACTTAATTTATGTTATATAATATATTATTATCTGATTTGTTATCTAGTAAGTACACCCAAAATTTGATAGGACTATAGCTTATCGTTTCCTTATCCTATTATGCTATTGTCTTATTCTCTTATTCTACCATATCCTATTATACCTTGTCATCAAACGAGACTTATGGGAATTGCACATCTTTATTTGAATTAATATAGACTAAATATGTAGAGATGATAATGGGTAAGATGTGTGTAGGGTGCTACACCTGTTACCATACTCATACTTTTTTTTAAAAATTCCTATACACGAGTCCACACTCGTGTGGCTAATAACTTTAATGCTTATGTCATTTTTGGTTGGATACTTAAATATCTATATCCATATCTGTTACTTGCATTTTAATTAATATGAAAAAGTTCATAAATAAATAATGAAATAATGTTGATTAAAAATATAATTATTAATTAAATAAAAATCCCATTGAAAGATATATTTTGTAAAATAGAATCATAAAATATCAAAAAAATGAAAATATTATGGATGCAGACATGTGTTAAAAAAAACATGAAGATCTTTTATTAGCAAATAAGCAACATATTTTTTTTTATTGAATTAAGTACTATGATCTATCTCTATAAAAAACATGATCAAGAGTTGAAGCATATTAACGGGAATGGGGACAGTTGCCCCGCCCCACATAATTTGGGTATAGATAGGGATTGTGCTGATCTTCAAAGTAATTATAATTTCGTAAACTATATGGCGTCAAATTAATTAATATTACACCATGCACATGGAAAGTCATAGCTTAGCATAGCAAGATTAAGCAGGAGCCAATTTTGAAAAAAAGTATATTAGAAATTAATTACTCCCATCACAGCTTATCTATAAATATCTTGATCGTCCTAGTGAAACATATCATTCATATCATACACCATTTCTTGTACTTTACAAAAATGGGTAACATGAAATTGTGTCCTTTGATGCTATGCTTGTTATTAGCATTCTTGCTTGGGGCCGCCGCACAAAATTGTGGTACCCAAGTTGGTGGAGGGATATGCCCAAATGGGTTATGTTGCAGTCAATATGGGTGGTGTGGTAACACAGAAGCCCATTGTGGAAGAGGTTGCCAGAGCCAATGTACACCTGGCTCCACACCAACACCAACAACACCTAGTGGAGGAGATATAAGCAACACCATTAGCCGTTCTCAATTTGAAGAAATGCTTAAACACCGAAACAATGCAGCGTGTCCCGGGCGTAATTTCTACACCTATGATGCTTTCATTGCTGCTGCTCGCTCTTTCAATGGCTTTGGCACAGCAGGTGATATAACCACCCGCAGGAGGGAGATTGCTGCTTTCTTCGGTCAAACTTCTCATGAAACCACAGGTTAGTTCGTTGATAATTAATTGCATATATGGTAGCTAAAATTAGTATGAATATTGTATAGTGAAGCAAAAGTAGTATATATATGAATTGGTTAATTGACAACAATATCAAATATATATATGTTTTGTGTGTAGGAGGGTGGGCAAGTGCACCAGATGGTGCATACGCGTGGGGATATTGTTTTATCAACGAACGCAACCAGGGAGATTATTGTACAAGCGGCACCCGATGGCCTTGTGCTCCTGGTAAAAAGTATTATGGCCGAGGACCAATCCAACTCACACAGTAAGTAATTTTCCCTACCATTTCAAGAAAAAAAAACAGGTTTTTATAATTAAGTTTCTGCAATTAATTTTGATGAAACGACCCATTTCATTAAAACAATAATAAGAAATGTATCTTAAACCTAATACTTACATGCATACCCTTAAAGGATGAAGTATATGGAGTTTGTGAGAGCTAATATATTTGTTTAGCGTAGCATATGATATGAGAGGGCTAATGGGATATATTGACCTTATTAATCAATATATTATATTACACTTAAGGGATGTATATCAAGTATATGAGGGTCTATATTAGTAATAATGCATGTTGTATCATATGAGTGAGCTAATGGGATGTGTTGACCCTTTTTAACAGCAACTACAATTACGGGCTAGCTAGTGAGCAACTTCATCTAAATTTGCTAAACGACCCGGATGTAGTATCCAGAGACCCAAATGTGGCATTCAGAACAGCCATATGGTTTTGGATGACCGCACAGGGAAACAAGCCATCATGCCATAGTGTGATTATTGGAACATGGAACCCATCTAGTGCTGACTGGCAAGCGGGTCGGGTCCCCGGATACGGTGTGATCACCAACATAATCAATGGCGGGCTCGAATGCGGACGTGGGCCGGATTCTCGGGTCCAAAGTCGGATCGGGTTCTACCAAAGGTACTGCCAAATCTTTGGAGTGAGCACCGGGAACAACTTGGATTGCAACAATCAAAGGCCATTTTAATTGCTTAATTAAGCAAATTACTCTTACAGATAATAATATATAGTATGTAATAAAGGGCCTACAACGATCCTATACATGTAACGGAATCTTTTTGTTAAAGAACAAGTTCCGTCTGCTATCTTGTTTGAATAAAAATTAAAATTAATATATTACATGTTCTATGACAAAGAGTTGCTGATGAATAACGACAATGGATTAAAATTTTGGGAGAGCATTACCATTTAAAATTATGAAAATTATATAATTAATAATTTATGTCAATAAGTTAAAATTTTGATAATGATAGTTCTTTTTTGAAAGCTGGTAATTCTTAAGTACCCTAATCTTTTGTTAAAAATATTAATACTAAAACATCATTTACACTAATACCTCTCAAATATGCAAATATTACACTATCCTCCCTTGTGGTAAAATACACACTTCCCTCTCTTAACGTACGAATTTTTAAATGAATCTATTTATTTATATTAAAAATATGTTATTTAGTAAAAATAATTATTATAAAATTTAATATAATATATATTAATTGATATATATATATATATATATATATATATATATATATATTATAATGTAAATAGAATAAATTATATATTTTAACATAAGAGAGGAGAGACTGTATAAAATCGCATCTCTCAAGGGAGAAAGATATAATTTATTCTATAATTTGACATAAGAAGAAAGGATAGTGTATATAGTTACATTTCTCAAGAGAATGAAGTGCATTCTACTTTAAGAGCGTTATGTTAAATGAACTAATTAAGTTATATATTTTAACTTAAGAAGGAATTGGAGTGTAATACTCGCATCTCTTAGGGAAGATGAGTGTAACTTATACGTGTTTCATATCATTTTAATTTATATAAATATTTGTTTGAAAAACTATTATCTTAATAGATATATATATATATATATATATATATATATATATATATATATATTTGCAATTGTATATAACTTAAATATATAGATATTTTGAAAAATATTTTATATTACATTTGTAATTATTAGTTTTTCTTTTAAAATTAATTTGCGCTGCTTTCATCATATAATAAATAAATGTTTAACATTAATTTTAGAAAAATAGATTTGTGGGTATTTAAATGTATAGATTAAATGGTGAATACAAAAATAAGATAATGCTTACATAAGTAAACTATATTTTATTTAGGCTAATAACTAGTGGACTTGTAAATTTGTCTCTAGTAATTTCATGTTGATTAGTTCACTTTTAGTTTTACTTTAATGGAACATTTTTATCATTATTATACAGTACAAAATGGTGAAATTACACGTGATCATTAATGTGAGGTCATTGTACACATGTTCATCCTCTGTGTCAACTCTGCTAAAGTAATGGTGCATATCTCCACTCTCAGTGTCGACCCTCCAACAGTGTCAATACATTTGTCCGCCCACCGTGTCAGCCTTGCTATAGGAGTGCGAAAGTCAACCCTCTACAACCGAGTCCCTCCTGTTCAACAACATATCTATTATGTCTGGTTATTCAAATTGGTGTAACCACCTTATCTCCTAATATCTCTCCAATTATCTACAAGTTGTTACTTATCTACAAGTAACAACATATTTATAAGGTACACATTATCTCTTATTTGAATTATATAACTGTATGCTATTATCTGTTATCTTATCAACAGGTTAATTAACAAACAAAGGCTCAAGGCCCATACTCCACGTTATAAATACAGGTTCCCTCTAAACTTTTACTAATTTACGACTAAGACTCATTCATACTGCAAAGGTGAACATACTCTGAGACCACCTCAAAGACTTTTATACACTCAGTTATTCTTTTATAATTGATGTACTTACTTAAGCGTCAGAGTCATTTCCTTCGTTTTGCAGGTCCCCCTCCTTAACAAGGTTGACTCACCATTCGACATATAAAGTCTGCAACCCACTTGGATTACTTTCAGACCCTTACGTGGCATTTTCAAATTTTGGTAAGAACATTTGGCGCCCACTGTGGGGCCCTGGTAAAACATACCCTGTGGCCTTGCATTCTCAAAAATCACCAGAACCCGTCAATGATCTGTATGCATTCCAGCATTAGACGCAACACTCCCGTTGAGGCGTCCAACCCTCTACAGATGACCATGACTAACGCAGACACCATCCAAAAACTCCAAAATCGCATGGTAGAGATGGAGCAAAGATATGAAGAAGAGATCCAAAGGCTAAAAGTTGACCATGATTAGTTGGGGGTTACTAATCTACGACTAAGACTCATTCATATTGCAAAGGTGAACATACTCTGAGACCACCTCAAAGACTCTTATACACTCAAATATTCTTTTATAATTGATGTACTTACTTGAGCGTCAGAGTCCTTTCCTTTGTTTTATAGGTCCCCCTCCTTAACAAGGTTGACTCACCATCTGACGTGTAAAGTCTGCAACCCACTTGGATTACTTCCAGCCCCTTACGTGGCATTTTCAAATTTTGGTAAGAACATTTGGCGCCCACCGTAGAGCCCCGGTAAAACATACCTTGTGGCCTTGCATTCTCAAAAATCACCAGAACCCGTCAATGATCTGTACGCATTCCAGCATTAGACGCAACACTCTCGTTGAGGAGTCCAACCCTCTGCAGATGACCATGACTAATGCAGACACCATCCAACAACTCCAAAACCACATGGCGGAGATGGAGCAAAGATATGAAGAAGAGATCCAAAGGCTAAAAGCTGACCATGATTAGTTAGGGGCCAAAACGAGACATCCGCAGGGAGACGAGCACTCCCCCCTCACAAGAAACAAACCACCTCAAGGCGAATCACACCCTTGACAACATGGCAACCCTCTGGACGGTCCCATCTCAACACATGTATACCGTCCAGAAGGGCACACAACACGGTAACATCCTTTTGTCGACCGTATTGTGGAGGCCGACCTTCCTCCTGGGTGAAAATCTCTCCACTTTAGAGGTATGACGACAACACCGACCCAGACAAACATATGAATGTTTTTCTCACCCAGGCAAACCTATACACAAATAATGATGTTGTGTTATGCCGAGTGTTTCCTACTTCTCTAAAGGGGGGAGCTTTGGCATGGTACGGTGGTCTCCTCCCGCAGTCCATAAACAGTTTTGACACCCTTGTCGAAAAATTCAATGCACAATATATGACCAGCTGATCTCATAGGTTAACCTCCGGTGCACTAGCCATTATTCGTCAAGCAGATGATGAACCTCTTCTAAGATTTTCATGGAACGATTTGGACGATTAACTATCTAGATCATAAATCTCAATCTTGAGGTAGCATTACACTCCATGATTTTGGCCCTACGACCTGGCAAGTTCATGGACAGTCTATGCAAGAAACCTCCCTCTAGCATGGACGAGATACGTGAATGGGCTAAAGGTTACATACAGATGAAAGAGATGTGAAAGTTCCAAAACGAAGTCCGACAAGCAGGACAAAAGCGAGAAAAGCATGAAATGGCGACCAAAGTTGACCTCCACAAGCCGGACAAAAAGCAGAGGCTGTACAAACAATAA
Organism: Glycine latifolia; assembly: GCA_013407115.1. Lineage (NCBI taxonomy): Eukaryota > Viridiplantae > Streptophyta > Magnoliopsida > Fabales > Fabaceae > Glycine > Glycine latifolia. Next base: position 19,300,148 of record CM023956.1, read on the forward strand.
CTTCTCCCGAAAAGACCCAGATACAAGAAATACACTCCCCTGACAGTCAATCAGGCCACGATCATGGAAGAAGCCTTCAATATAGAGGTACAGGTGACATTACCAACTCCACCATCCTCTTTCAAACCAGAGGCAAAATCTAACAAATACTGTCAATTTCATCGCGGCAACAACCATAATATTGAAGAGTGTTAGGCCTTGAAAGACAAAATCGAAGAGCTCATCCAGGCAGGGCACTTGTCACAGTTTATAAAAAGATTAGACAACCCCTTAATGGAAAACAGACATAGGGGACAACAAGGAGATCTGAAGCTTGAGAAATTAATTTTTCACAGAAGCAGAAATTTTAAAATTGGGTCAGCTCACCCAGACGAATTTTGGCAGGCATTTTGGCTCACTCGGGCGAGTCAAGTCGGTTATAAGTATGTACAGCAGCGTGAAAATCACGAATTTTGGCCTTCTTCTTCCCCCAAACACCCACCCAACCTCCCACCATCCTTCTCTATCACCCACAGCCACCAGTGACCACCACGAGCCACTGCCACTTGCCGTTGGACAACCCCACGGAGAGGAACCCTTTAATTGGAGCGGAATTTTCGAAACTCAACTCAAAGATTTGGTAGAGAACGGAGCCTCCAATCCTTCTTTCTTGGTTTCTTTGAAGTAACCTTAATTTCCTTTGTCTTCTCCTAGCTAGTTTACGCTTCTCTTAGTGTCTCTTGCATTTTAGATACCGTTGTGGGAGTGTTACCACTTCCTTTGAAAACCCTTTGAAAATGCAATGTTGTAAAAGTCTCCTTTTTATGAAATAGATGTCATTTCTGTGATCTTTGTTGAGCCTCGGTCACATTGATGTGATCAGAATTTCAAAATGATGTCTTTTGATGTGGACTTCCAAAACACCCTTTTAGCCCCTTTTTTAATTTGAGTGAGTATTTGACCCCAAATGTTAATTTTGACCTTGCCTTTGAAATCTATACTAAATTATCTTCGATTTGGTATATAGAGCTTTGTGTTCGGACAAGCACGTATATTTGAAGGATCGCAAAACAACACCGCTAGGCTATAACAGGGAGAACTCCTAGTTAGGTAAGGGGAGTTTATTATTTGGTTATAGTTTTGATACCATAGTTGCAGGCCAGGGAGCCCAACTATGAAGATAACTATCTGTCCCTGCTGTGTGATGGTTTTCAAGAAAAACTATGTTTTTAACTAATGGGATGCAATGTATTTATGATTGATGTGTGTTTGTTCTTGTGTGTGCTCGTTTTCAAGAAAAACTGTGTTTTTAACTAATGAGATATGATGAATTGGTTTGTTGATGGATAAAACTGTGAATGATATTGTTGTTGTAATGATTGGATTTTTGGGAAAAGTTTTAATTACAGAGGAGACTCTACCCAAAATTTTATAATGTGTTCTTCTATTTAATTCTTTATTAAATTTTTAAATGGGCATAAGAGTATGTTTTATATATTGTAGTCCTCCTCTTTAATTTAGAATTTTTCTAAAAATATCAGTCTTGTGGTATAATGAATTGTGAATGTAGAAAATTTGGGTTGTCTGAAGACCTAGGGAATGTGAATCTCAGGCATATGTATTATGTATAGATGTGAAATACGATTATTTGTGATGTCATTGATGATATTGAGATTGAGATAATGTTGATGTAATTGATGATGTTGAAATGAGAAAATGTTGATGTGGTTGATGATGTTGAATTGAGATAATATTCATGTTCATGATGATGATATTGAAATAAAATGATGTTGATGTTGTTGATGACATTGAGGTGACATGGTGTTGATGTTGATAATGACATTGAGGAGAGATAGTGTTGATGTGGACATGACATTGTGTGATGTGGATACACATGGATACCCATGGGGGGGTGCATGACTGGTTACCCTTGGGAGGAAGGATGTGTTCCTAACCGGGTCATGCATTGATGGTGTCCATGGTTGTATGTTGTGTATGTACACATGGGATGCAATGACCGGTTGGTTACCCTTGCGAGGAAGGATGTGTTCCTAGCCACGGTCAATGCATCAGTGAGCCCTCATTGGTGTGCTGTGTATATACATGGGGGGTGCATGACGGGTTACCCTTGCGAGGAAGGATGTGTTCCTAGCCAGATCATGCATTGATGGTGTTCATGTTTCATACTTCATAATTGCATGGATGGAAATAAAATAGTGGCAGTAAGTACCGAGGGTACTAGGGGGCATATCACTCTATTTGGAACTCCCTTGAGACTCAAGGTTGATCACCATTGGGGGGGAGCAACCTATGCACCACAGGGTGACCTCGATGAGCTACTGCATCATATTCTTAGAGAGACTATTTCCATGAGGATGGTACCACATTGCATTCTGAGAGATGAGTCAGTTGCATGCATCATTCTGAGCATGATTGTTTTGATTTGTGAAATATAATGGAAGACTGGTTTTTGAGTGTGTATTGAATTGATGGATTATCGAGGATGATGATGGTTGTCATTATTGATTTCTTTCTAATCATTGTTGTCTAATGCATGTTGTTTATATATAATAAACTCACCCTTGCAATTTTGTACCGGGTGGTTGGTACCTATGATGATCACGAACTTTCATTCATGGGAGCAGATGAGCAGCACTAGGTGACGTTGGAAGGAGATCTTTTTTTGTTGGAGCCGCCAAGCCAACATGATGATGTTAAAATTCTTTTTGGAAAAAAAGTTATGTTTTGTTAATCAACTCTTTCTTAGTTGATTCCTTTTTGTTGGACATGTAAATTCTAGGTGTAAATACATGTAAAAATATTTTTTGTTCAGCTAACATTGCATCATTACTCCCTAGCTGGATGACTTCTCTTTTTGGTTGAACTGGGGTGCGTTCATTTTCGTCACGGGCTAGAGAGTCAATCAACCCATATGTCTGAACTGCAGTTTTTGATCTTATGGAACCAC
>CM023956.1:19318094-19355236 GCA_013407115.1 Glycine latifolia
TTAGGCTACTTTATATTATGATCGCCCCTTTCACAGTATGCTAACTGGATAATTGGAAGTTGCCATTGTTTCATACCATTGATGTGTTATTTATGTCAATAGGCAATACTTAACACACGATGGAGTTGAGTTGTCATAAAAACTTTGTGACATTTGTCAATAACAAGAACAATACTTTAATCTTGCGTGAAATTCCTTCTATATCTTTTGGTCAACCAATCAGAGTCCTACTATCATTCAATATCACCACACAATAGGAATACCCACAATTAACCAAGAGGGAGGTGAATTGGTTAATACTTGATCTTTTAAAATTTTCTTTTCTAAATCAAAGTTAGGTTCTTAATCACTTTAAAACCAAGAAACCTTTAATTCAATCAATTCACTCAGCTCAAGGAAACAATGTCTCAAAATAGAACTTGTTGAGCAATGATAAGAAATCAAAGAACCAATGAACAAGATAACCAAAAGAGATTAGAGAGCAGAGAATCAACACAAGAATTTATACTGGTTCACAAAAAAGCTACATCCAGTTTCTAATCAACACTAGATTAGAATTCCACTATTGGAAATATTCAGTTCTTACAAGCTTGATTACATTTACTCTTTATCAACCCTAGATAAAGAAAGGAAATCTAAAACCCTATTAGACACCTTAACAAGAACCAGAGAACACTACTTTGTTCTTCCCAGAGAACACTACTCTAGTGCAAGCCTCAAGAACAAATTACAATAGCACCCAATTACAAAACAATTCAAAATAGAATTACACCTAAGAGAATGGAGAGAAACAACTTGATGATCCAATGTTTATGAATGCAAATGAATTACCAACAATGTTGAATCATCAAATGAAACTTCAAAACATGCTCTCCTATTCTTCTTTGAAAGACTCTTGCCCAAGCAATCAATCAAGAACTCATATGATTTAAGAAGTGGGACAAGAGGTTAATAAGCTCAGAAAAACTCTTTGAATCTTGGTGAAGGCTTGAAGGTAATCAGAAATTCATATTAGACAAGTTCTAAAACAGAGCAAGCCTTACTCCTATTTATAATAAAAGTTTGTAACTAACAATAATCGATTAAACACGCCAAATAATCGGTTAAAACGCTTAAGTAATCTATTAAATCACCATTTCAATCGATTAAAGTGTTCATATGTTTTCTGGGTTTGAATAACGAGCAAAATAATTGATTAATACGAGTCGTAATCGATTAAACTAGTAGCACAACATTTCATTAAAGGCTTATGTAATCGATTACAAGAAATGGTAATCGATTAAAGCAGTGCAACATGATTTTCTCAATACATTGTGTAATCGATTACAATTCCTGGTAATCAATTATTGCAGTAGAACATGCTTTTTCAAAAGTCTTATGTAATTGATTACATTACATCGTAATCGATTAAAGCAGTGAAGCATATTTTTCCTCTAACACTAAATAATCGATTACAATAAACGGTAATCGATTAAAGTGCTCATCAAAGCTTTTTCAGATTTGAAAACGAAGCAAATAATCGATTAATACGCTGTGTAATTGATTAAAGCAGTGCATTTTGCATTTTTCCAAAAAAATTGCTTCTTTGGTTCTTTTGTAAAACATGCTTTGATTCTTTGTTAAAACATTTAAGCACATGAATGATTAAATGCATGCAATGCAAGGATCAACAGATTGGCCTCTTTAACACTTCATTTGATTTACAATCTTCCAGGGCATTCCAAGGCATGTGAAAAAGCTCAAAACCATTTTTCAAGTCCTAAGCTTCAAGCTTTAAGATGCTCCCCCTATGTCCAACAATCTCCCCCTTTTTGGCTTTGAACATGCCAAATATTGATTGACAATCTGTGTAAGTTGGAATGGCTTTGAGGATAAGCAATACGAAAGTCTTGAACTTTGTTAACCTGAAAATCAAATAAGCCTCTTTGCCAAGAGCAAGTGTTAAGTATTAAGCTTGCATTAATCATTTATTTTGATTGGATTTGCTCCCCCTGACTTGATTTACTCCTTTAAACTTAGTTAATTTCATGAATCATTGATTGGCAAAAAAATCAGCAGAAGAATAGAGTACAACAGAGAGCAAAACAGAGTTGTGTTTTAATCCTCAATCAATCAATTTTTCTCCCCCTATTTGGCTTATCAAAGACAAAAAAGATAATGGCACAGCAAATAAGGATAAGAGAGAAAGAAAATTGCATTAATTGATAAGGGAAATGCATTACATTGATCAAAGAAGAAAAATAACATAAAAATAGAGTAAAACTAAACATAAAATACTTAGAAACTTAATCCTCATTTCCTGAGTAATCAAGGATAATCCTAGCTTCTATAGTTTCTATCCTGGATCTTATTTCTTCCAGAGTTGTATTAGTCTCAGCCCGATGCTCATGACAGAGTGATAGCAAGGCATCCATCTTCTGAATCATTAAGGATTCGAATGGGCTATAAGATGGTGCAGCAGGACCAGCATCTTCATCATCATCATCATCATCATCAGCATCAACATCAGCATCATCTCCTTGCTCAGGGGCAGGCAGTTGTTGTCCAGCCATTTGCCAACCATATGGGGTCTTGGTCATCCCCAGCTTGGTAAGATGCTTCTTTTTGATAAGGTTGTTGCTAGAGTTGGTGTTGTCAACAACCTCATTAGAGACATCTACTTCAAAATAGTCAATGAACCTAGAGATAAGAACAGCATATGGGAAAGGATAGTTCATCAACCTTTTGGATTTCAGCATTATTTCCTGGAGAACAAGAATCCAGTTCATCTTAATGCCATTCTTCAAGGCATAGACAAGCTATAAATCATCATCAGTGGCTTAGGCATGGTTTGTTGCTCTAGGGGTAAGGATGTAAGTTATGATGTAGTGGAGAAGCCTATCCTCATGGGTCATGGGTCCAGTGCTTAGTCTAAGCTTCAACCTCATTTGAGGATCAAGAAGCATTCCCCTATAGGTGTCAATCCTATTGTACCCACCCACTTCTTCTTCAAACCTCCTCTCACCATCAAAAGTGAGGCCAGCAACCTCTTCCCATATTTCAGGGGTGATTTCTATTGCAACCCCATTAACTTGGGTCAAGATTGTCCCTTCCATTGAGAATTTTGCACAAGTATAGAATACCTTGACCAATTCAGGGTAAAATGTACCCTTCTTCTCCACAAGTTTCTTAAGACCTTGGGGTTCTATATAAGTAGGAAATTGGAAACCCTCATTTCTAAACCAGTCAAGGGAGAGGTATTTAGGAGGACCTATAAGCTTAGTTGCATTAAATTGAAGGTAGGTAATTTTGTCTTACTCATTGGAGAACCAATGATCTAACCTACTTGCTGCTGGGTTGGAGTATTCAGCTTTTCGCTTTAAGGACCTTGGTCTTTTTGGTGCAGACATGGTTACAGAAGAAAAGAAAGCTAAGGTAATGTTTTTTTTTAAACCCTAAGGAAGAAGGACACAGAAGTGCTTAAGGAGGAAGATGAGTAAGGTGTGATTTTTTGCACTGGACTAAGGCTGTATTTATAGAGGAATTTAGGCTCCAAGTTTCAAATTTGAAAATGAAAACAGTTACCATGCATTAACCACTCAATTGAAGGCACATAAGATTCAAAATTTGAATTTGGTGGTAGTTGGGCAGTTACAATTTCCAAGAAAATCTTTCAGATTTTGCAGATTCTCTAGTAACTCTAGGATTAATCGATTATTTTGCATATGTAATTGATTAATTCTTAAGAAAAGTCAGTTTTAGAACGTACTGTAATCAATTAATTCATGAAGTAATCGATTATTTCATAACGATACACTTAAAGAAGATGAAGTGTAATCGATTATCCTCATATGTAATCGATTATCCCAGTGAGAAGACAAATTTCAGTGTGTTATAGAACAATGTAATCGATTAATTCGTAAGGTAATCGATTATTCCAGTGGAAGTGAGAATTTGTAAAACATTTTGAAGCTTGTGTAATCGATTATTTCGTTGGTTTAATCGATTATTCCAGTGGAATGGATTTCTATATAGAATAATCGATTATTTCGCTTGTGTAATCGATTACATAAGCTCAAATTCCATTCCCAATGGCTTTTTAAATGATTTTAATTGATTATCCCGTGCCTTAATCGATTATCACAGTAAAATATGCAAATTGAATAGTTTTTATGCAGCACAACTTCGAATTTTCAAATGCAAATGATTATTAAGCAAACATTCAATTATTTCTCATGGTTTGGAACAAATCAAGCATACATTAGCATATATTGGATTCATCAAGGATGCCTAGCATGTTTCTTAGACTGTAATATCTATCTCTATCCAAAGGTTTGGTAAGTATATCAGCTAATTGAAAATTGGTTTCAACAAATTCAATTTTGATGTTACCCTTTTGGATATGATCTCTGATGAAGTGATGTATGATTTCAATATGCTTAGTCCTTGAGTGCATGATAGGATTTTTGGAGATGTTAATGGCACTTGTATTATCACACAGTAGAGGTATTTCCTTTAGCTCAACACCAAAGTCCTGAAGTTGTTGTTTCAACCAAAGGCTTTGTGCACAACAGCTTCCAGCTGATATATATTCTGCTTCAGCAGTAGATAATGCAACATATGATTGCTTCTTGCAATGCCAAGATATCAATTAGCTCCCTAGCAAGTGACATGTTCCACTTGTGCTCTTTCTATCCAACTTGCACCCTGCAAAATCAGAATCAGAATATCCAAGTAAGCTGATAGGTGTACCTTTTGGATACCATAGTCCTACTTTTGGTGTGGACTTAAGATACTTGAGAATCCTTTTAACTGCTGTTAGATGAGACTCCTTGGGATTGGCTTAATATCTAGCACACAAGCAAACACTTAGCATTATATCAGGCCTACTAGCAGTGAGGTACAGCAAGGAACCAATCATTCCCCTGTATTTGGATTCATCAACACTCCTGCCTTTGTCATCTATGTCAAAATAATTAGAAGTTGCCATAGGTGTTGCTGCATCCTTGCAACTTTCCATTTCAAATTTTTTAATCATCTCTTGAAACTACTTTGATTGACTTTGGAAGGTTCCACTCTTTAATTGCTTGACTTGTAATCCTAAGAAGAATGTGAGTTCCCCCATCATTGACATTTCAAATTCACCCTGCATTGTAGCTGAAAATTCTCTGCACATTGATGGATTAGTTGAACAAAAAATTATGCCATCTACATAAATTTGAACTAATAGTATATCATTTCCTTTTCTCTTTATGAACAAGGTTTTATCAACTTGACCTCTTATGAAAGATTGTTCAACCAGAAATTTACTTAACCGTTCATACCAAGATCTAGGTGCTTGTTTCAAACCATACAATGCTTTTCTTAATTTGTAGACATGATTTGGATGTTTGTAATCAATAAATCCAGGAGGTTGTTCTACATAAATTTCCTCTTCTATGTATCCATTTTAGAAAGCAGTTTTGACATCCATTTGAAACAATTTGAAATTCATCAAACAAGCAAATGCAAGCAATAACCTAATGGCTTCTAATCTGGCTACTGGAGCATAAGTTTCATCATAGTCAATGTCTTCCTTTTGATTGTATCCATTAGCAACCAATCTAGCTTTGTTCCTTACTATGATTCCACTTTCATCCAGCTTATTTCTAAAAACCCATTTAGTGCCAATAGGTTTATGAGTTGATGTGCTAGGGACTAACTCCCAAACTTCATTTCTTTTGAATTGATTCAACTCATCATGCATAGCCATTAACCAATGTTCATCTAACAATGCTTGCTCAATACTATTTGGTTCAATTTGTGAAACAAAAGCCATGTTACAACAGAGATTTTTTAATGAAGATCTAGTAGAAACTCCCTTTGAAACTTCACCAATTATGTTGTCAAGGAAGAGATCTCTTGTTGTTCTCCAATCTTTAGGCTCATGTCTTGATGCTGATTGTTCTGTTTCAGCACTTAGTTCTTCCTTTTCTTTTATCAATGAGTTATTCAATTGAATGAATTCTTCCATAGGACCTGCATCAATATCACACTTCTTTTCCTCTTTAGAGGGATTAGATTCATCATAAATAACATGAACTGATTCTTCCATGCATAATGTTCTTTTATTGAAAACTCTATATGCTTTGCTTTGTAATGAATATCCAAGAAAAATGGCTTCATCAGCTTTAACATCAAATTTTCCAAGTGATTCTTTGTCATTATTTAACACAAAACACTTACAGCCAAAAGTTCTCAAATGAGAAATGTTTGGTTTTCTACCCTTGTATAGTTCATAAGGAGTTTTCTTTAAAATAGGCCTTATTAGCAATCTATTCAAAGTGTAGCAAACTGTACTTACAGCATCAACCCAAAAATATTTAGGCAAATTAGTCTCATTAAGAAGAGTTCTTGCACCTTCTTTAAGGGATCTATTTTTCCTCTCCACAACACCATTTTGTTGAGGTGTTCTTGGAGCTGAAAAATTGTGGTTGATTCCATTTTCTTCACAGAATTTTTCAAAATGTTCATTTTGGAATTCTCCACCATGATCACTTCTTATTGAGATAATTTTGCTCCCTTTTTCATTTTGAGTAAGTTTGGCCAGTTTTCTAAAAGCATTGAAAGCATCACTCTTGGATTTCAAAAACAAAGTCCATGTGAATCTAGAGTAATCATCAACAATGACAAGCCCCTAGTAATTGCCACCTAAACTCATAGTTCTAGAAGGACCAAACAAATCCATATGAAGTAATTCAAGGGGTCTGGAAGTAGAAATAATATTTTTAATTTTTAGTTTGTTTCCCCTTTTGACAAGCATCACATAATTTGTTCTTTTCAAACTTGAGTTTGGGCAATCCAATGACTAGATCCTTTTTAATTAGCTTATTCATATGATGCATGTTAATGTGACTTGCCCTCTTATGCCATAGCCATGATTCATCTATTTTACTAATTAAGCAAGAAGTGTTATGAATATATGCATGATCTATAGAGAGTAAGTAGATATTACCTTTCCTTTTACCTATGTGAATTACCTCACCACTTTGTCCATCACATATCATACATCAATTGTCATTGAATGACACTTTGAACCCATTATCACAAAGCTGACTTATGCTTAAAAGGCTGTGCTTCAATCCTTCCACATAGAGAACATTTTTTATTTTGGTTTTGAAGCTGTCTCCAATACTTCCTTCACCAATTATTTTACCTTTGTTGTTATCTCCATAGGTGACAAATCCTCCATCTTTAAGAGTTAAATTTTTAAGCATGGATATGTCACCGGTCATATGTCTAGAGCATCCACTATCAAGATACCATAATGAAGATCTTGCTCTTAGACATACCTACAAAATTCAAATCAATTTACAAAGGTAGGTACCCAATTGAAATTGGGTCCATAGGGGTTAGCTGATTTTCTTTTTCTTGCCACCCAAATGCATTCTCCATTAGGCACATAGAATCTCCTAGCATAGCATTTATAAGATGTGTGACCTTTCTTCATACAATAGTTGCAAGTGATAGTTCTTTGTGTATTTTCAAAATGAGTCATGTGGTTAAACCTTGGTTTTGAGATTGCTTTTGTATATTTCTGTTTTGGAGGCACAAACATGGTTCTTCCATTGGATTTTGATCCATGTTTATAACCCAAACCAGAAGTATCTCCAGCATACTTTTGTACACTTAGAATTTTAGCCAAGTTGCATTTTCCTTTGTAAAGCCTTTTCAAAAGATCACCCAAGTAATTATTTTCAGAAAGTACTACCGTAAGTTTTTCACCATGAATCCTTTTGAACTCATCAAACTCTTTTTTCAAATCATTATATTTGTTAACATTAGATGAAGAAGAAGCACATACACAACCATTTAATTTGTAACTTGAAACAAGTTTTTCATTTTCTTCTTTCAGTTTACAAATTTCAGATTGTAATTCAGCAAGTTTTGTGACATGCCATCTAAGATCTCCCTTTAGCTTATTATTGGATTTTGCTAGCCTTTGAGCTTCTTCATGCATTTCTTGAAAGGCATCAATAGCTTGATCAAAATCAAAACTTACCTCAGTTTCAGCAATTGATAGACCATCATCTTCTTCAATTGTAGAGGTGAGACATACATTTGCTTCTTCATCTTCACTTGATGATTCGAAAGTTGTTGTTTCATTATCTTCCCAAGCTATGTAGACTTTCTTGGGCTTTCCTTCTTTCTTCACCTTGTTTTCACTTTGTTGCTTCTTTAAGAAGATTGAGTATTCGGATTTGATATGGCTAGATTTGCCACATTCAAAGCAAGTGAAGTTGTTGTCACTTCTTTTGTTGGTGCTGTTGTTGTTCTTTCTGAACTTCCTATTCTTGTTTCTCCTCAAGAATTTTCTGAACTTTTTGACAATTAAGTTCATGTTGTCTTCATCATCTTCTTCACTTGAATCTTCCACCTTTTCCACTTTTGAGGATGCAGCTTTTAAGGCTATGCTTTTGTGTTTCTTTTCTGCATCTTCAGAATTGGTTAGTTGTGACATTTCAAGCTCATATTCAAGTAGCTTACCAAATAGTGCAGCCATTGACATTTTGGATAGGTCTTTTGATTCTTTGATTGCTGTCACCTTTGGTTGCCATGGTCTTGTGAGGCACTTTAGAATTTTGATATTCAGCTCTTCAACATCAAATATCTTTCCAAGCAAGAAGATGATTTACTATATGAGTGAACCTTGTTTGAAGCTGAGATATGTTTTCTGTGGGATTCATCTTGAACATTTCATACTCATGTATTAAGGCATGCTTCATTGATCTTCTAACTTCATCAGTACCTTCATGAGTTATCTCCAGCATCTCTCACATTTCCTTTGCACTATTGCACCTAACTATTCTAAAGAATTGATTAGAAGAAAGTGCAGAAGTAATCATATTCTTAGCTTTAAAATCATATTGAACAACTCTCTTTTCAGCATCAATCATTTCATCCCATTCTTTGGGAATCATATCATTACCAACAATTTTAATAGGAATCACAGGACCTTTTTCTATTGCATTCCAAGCACCTGGGTCATTTGATTGAATAAAGATTTTCATTCTATTTTTCCAAAAACTGAAGTGCTCTCCTTCAAACATTGGAGGACGATTGAGGGAGGCACCCTCCTTGAAGGTAATTTGTGAGGCATTCATTTTCTTTTTAAAGAAAGATAGTGATCTTGAATAACTCTCAAGAACCTGCTTTTGATACCAATTGAAAACAATAGGAATACCCACAATTAACCAAGAGGGGGGTGAATTGGTTAATACTTGGTCTTTTAAAATTTCTTTTCTAAATCAAAGTTAGGATCTTAATCACTTTAAAACCAAGAAACCTTTAATTCAATCAATTCACTCAGCTCAAGGAAACAATGTCTCAAAACAGAACTTGTTGAACAATGATAAGAATTCAAAGAACCAATGAACAAGATGACCAAAAGAGATTAGAGAGCAGAGAATCAACACAAGAATTTATACTAGTTCACTTCTCAAGAAAAGCTACATCTAGTTTCTAATCAACACTAGATTAGAATTCCACTATTGGAAATATTCAGTTTTTACAAGCTTGATTACATTTACTCTTTATCAACCCTAGATAAAGAGAGGAAATCTAAAACCCTACTAGACACCTTAACAAGAACCAGAGAACACTATTATGTTCTTCTCTAGAGAACACTACTCTAGTGCAAACCTCAAGAACAAATTACAATAGCACCCAATTACAAAACAATTCAAAACAGAATTACACCCAAAGAGAATGGAGAGAAACAACCTGATGATCCAATGTTTATGAATGCAAATGAATTACCAACAATGTTGAATCATTAAATGAAACTTCAGAACATGCTCTCCTATTCTTCTTTGAAAGACTCTTGCCCAAGCAATCAATCAAGAACTCATATGATTTAAGAAGTGGGACAAGAGGTTAATAAGCTCAGAAAAACTCTTTGAATCTTGGTGAAGGCTTGAAGGTAATCAAAAATTCATATTAGACAAGTTCTAAAACAGAGCAAGCCTCACTCCTATTTATAATAAAAGTTTGTAACTAACAATAACGATTAAACACGCCAAATAATCGATTAAAACGCTTAAGTAATCGATTAAATCACCATTTTAATCGATTAAAGTGTTCATATGTTTTCTGGGTTTGAATAACGAGCAAACTAATCGATTAATACGAGTCGTAATCGATTAAACCAGTAGCACAACATTTCATTAAAGGCTTATGTAATCGATTACTAGAAACGATAATCGATTAAAGCAGTGCAACATGATTTTCTCAATACATTGTGTAATCGATTACAATTCCTGGTAATCGATTATTGCAGTAGAACATGCTTTTTCAAAAGTCTTATGTAATCGATTACATTACACCATAATCGATTAAAGTAGTGAAGCATATTTTTCCTCTAACACTAAATAATCGACTACAATAAACGGTAATCAATTAAAGTGTTCATGAAAGCTTTTTCAGATTTGAAAACGAAGCAAATAATCGATTAATACGCTCTGTAATCGATTAAAGCAGTGCATTTTGCATTTTTCCAAAAACATTGCTTCTTTGGTTCTTTTGTAAAACATGCTTTGATTCTTTGTTAAAACACTTAAGCACATGAATGATTAAATGCATGCAATGCAAGGATCAACAGATTGGCCTCTTTAACACTTCATTTGATTTACAATCTTCCAGGGCATTCCAAGGCATGTGAAAAAGCTCAAAACCATTCCTCAAGTCCTAAGCTTCAAGCGTTAAGATGCTCCCCCTATATCCAACAACACTTTCAACACTTTCTTCGTGAATCTTATTTCAAATTTCCTTACTACCTATCTTTCACTTCATATTGCTTTTCTAAAGTTATCAAATGGCAAACACACAACCATGACCTGTTGATGGGTCGTTGTTACGATTCCAAGATGGTCATGTTTCAAACCTAATATGGGAAGGCCAGGAGCGCTTGATTCGTCCAAGATTTCATTCTGTGTGGGGTATGACACATTACAATGAGATAGACAACTGTGTGAAGAACATCATACATCAAGTTGGTTTTGGTCATATCATGGCTGTGGGACAAGTAGAAATTAACCAACATTTTGTTAGTGCGCTGGTTGAATGGTGGCGAACCGAAACGCACACATTTCATTTTCCGTATGGAGAGGCAACGATAACGCTACAAGACGTTGCACTTCAACTAGGCCTGAAAATAGACGGCGTGGCCCTAACCGGAGTGACTTTTGGTGAAGTTCGTGAAGCCTGTCAGACCTTATTGGGGGACACTCCTCCTGATAAGTATATTAAGGGCAAAACTATTTACCTGACATGGTTGTGGCAAAATTTTCAACACCTTCTTGCCAATGCTGATGAGTTTGTCATCAACCAACATGCTAGAGCTCATATAATGATGCTTATAGGTGGTTGTTTGATGCCGGACACATCTGGAGCACGCGTACATTTTATGTATCTTTTGATGTTAGCCAACTTGGCTGAGGCAGCTACCCATAATTGGGGAGCAACAATATTAGCTTCCCTATTTCGATTACTAGATCGAGCTGTTAAAGCCTCACAAACTGAAATTAGTGGATGTTTGTTGCTTCTCCAATCATGGGCGTGGGACCGCATTAGATGTATTGCCCTGCAGATAATTCCCATGTCGGACGAAGAAGTCCAGCAAGGTCTTGGGTTCCCCCTTGCACGACGGTGGTCTTGTCCTACAACACAAACAAATATATTCACCAACTCAGTGAGATTGATACGCAACATTTTCGATAGACTACACATAAACGAGGTTCATTTCTTAATGGTTAAAGTCTCAGTAATTTTGACATTAAGTTAATCATCTACAAACTACTACCAACAATAATATTATGTTTTGCAGTTCTTGTGGACACCGTACGACACCCTCGAAATAAGGCCATTAATTCAAAATGTAGACATATCTATGATTGTGCGTGCAAGAATCCCTCTCATTTGCTACGCAATAGTGGAATGGCATCCGGTGGACAGGGTCATGAGACAATTTGGAATGAGACAAAATATTCCACATGACCCACCAAACCTCGACGAAGTCCACAACATAGATATGAGAGGCAAAACATATATTTTTTGGCCTTTGCAACATCGTCGCTGGATTCGCGCATATAATGATTGGAATGATTTCATTGTTCACGGTGTAATGGACCAGAGTATTTTGCATGATAACATTGAATACATGCAATGGTATATATGTCGAACTAGATGCTATATATCGCGTGAGGGGACACCCATTTATGAGGTAAATTTACTATTGTTAATTGTATATTTATTTTTTTTTGCTATTATTAATGATTATAGATTTCTAAATTCAAAAATCTTTGTTTACAGTCTCGTGCTGACCATCAACACCATCAACCACATGCTGACCCAAATATACCTCTGGTGCATGTTTCTGGATTTATGTCCCACTCTTATCAATCAGTTGGACAACCTTTTCATCAGCCAGTGGGTTTCTCTAGACACATGTCTCCAGGTTCTGAACAACATTCACAGCAATTTGGGTTCTCATTCGAAGTTCCTTCTACGTCGAACATTTTTGAAGGACACTCACAGAGGTTTGGTACCACCTTCAACACTCCGCCATCAGCATATAACCCATCACCATCGACATCTTTTTATCGTCTGACATTACCTACTCAAATGCATGACATGGGTCATGATGATGATGATAATGATGATGATGACGATAATGATGATGATCAAAATAATACAACCAATAATGATGATGATGATGATGGCGGCCACGGTGATCTTGATATTCCTCAACAACAAATACACACTCGTGATCATTGTAGAACAAGGGGAAAAGGTGGTAGAACAAGAAGAACAAACCCAGACCCAAATCCAGCGCATCAACATGAAAGACCTCAACGCGTGTCTAGAAGATCTCGTTGTGGAACCTCATCACATTATTAATTTTTTCTTTTAATGACTATGTAATTAATTTAAATTTTTTTATAAATATATATCTTTCAAATTATATCTTATATTAATTTTACAACTACTTCTATAAAATTCAATTATCATTTGGTAATTAACTAAAATTATTATATTTATTAAATAAATTAGACAAACAAATTAAATTAAATTATTCAATTTTTTCTTTTTTAAACAACGTTAATTTTTTTATTTTTTATTTTAAACTTGCATTATTTTTAAAAAAATTTAACTAACAATTTTAAATTTTTTTTAAGTAATAAATATTTGGAATTTCCAACTCAATATATAAACAAATTTATTTGCCTTTTCAAATTACTCAAATAAAAAAAAATTAAATTAATAAGAACGTTTTTTAAATTATATCTTTTTAAATTATGTTAAATTAAATAAATAATTACTTCAAATATATTATTTAATTAATTTGAAAAAAAAAAAGAAAATGAAAGTCGGATGCTTTCATACGGCTTCCTTTTTAATTTCATTTAAAATAGTTTTAAAAAAATTAAAAGGGAAGTCGGATGCTTTGATACGACTTTAAAGTCGTATATATATTTACGACTTCCTTTTTAATTTAATTTAAAATAGTTAAAAATATAAAAAAAATTAAAAGTTTCTGAATGCAAAGTCGTGCCACCTACCCCTAAATGGGAAATAAAAAATCTTTTACCCCCAAAATGTAATTACGCTAAATTTTTACCCCCATTTGATAAAAAAGCCATACATATGTGCTAGACGCAAGCAATAATTGAAATGCCCAAGCAAAAGGCAAGGAATAAATTAATTCATAACATTTGTATCTCTGGAAAGAATCAACTAGAAGTAAAGTCCACCCCTCTTTTCCCTGGGACAGTGTGTTCCCAATTAATGGACATTGGCCAATATATGTTTGAAAAATCAATCTCATAAAGAAAATAAATATGTAAATTGCACTGGCATTGTATAAAATCATCCACAAAAACATGAAACATTGTTCTAATTCAATTCCTCAAGTTGTCAATGCATGCTCACCAAAATCAAAATATACATATTCAATTATTAATTTATGCTATATATAAGAAAGTCCTCCCACCACCAAAACCAAAAGAAAACGGAAAATAAAATAGTGGAACTTATTACGCCATATAAAATTGACAAAATTAATGAATTTGAAACTAATTAATCACAATCCAAACAAGGGCATTACTTAATTTCAAAGCTTTTTCACCTATATGATCAACATGCATACTAAACCAAACCAGCAGACCCCACTCGAGAAGACTCATCATCTTCGACTTGATGATCATCATCCGATGGCACTTGACCGGAATTCGTGGTTGGATTCAAGTAGTAGTTCCCTTCCCTTTCAGACTGTGGCATGATTTTTCCTTGACCATACAAGAAACTCAGTTGGTGGAAATAAGGACATGTCCTAGAGTTAAGGGACATTTTCTTATTAACATTATCCTTGGTTTTTCTGAAGTACTTGTTTATGTTCTTTCACTTCTCTTTGCACCTCTTTGCACTTCTCTTGTATCCCAGCTCTGACATCCCTTTTGAGATTCTCTCCCACAGAGGACCCTTGTTTCCTTTTTTCTTTTCATTGCTGCTTAGACTTGTGCACCTCAGGGTTATTAGTGCTAACACTTCATCTCTTGGCCATCTTCTCCCAATATCATCTTTCGAATTCTTTTAAGATAGAAATTTCATTCCCCTTTATTGCAGCTCCAGAAACAAACCCACCGCTAGCATTTAAATTTGTCATGCTGCTCCCAAGAGTGTCCAAAACATGTACTGCTTTCTCTAATCCAATAGCACAAATTTTCAATTTCAGTTCATGTACATAAATATATTGCAAGGTTAATAGAATTAATATGTTCATGAAATCCAAATGATCAAACTACTCAGAAGCTAGTTCCAAAGTTGAGCAACAAATGTTGTTCCCATGTTTTACAACCTTATATAAGCCAAAAGAACAGTAGGTTTGGGGAAAATAGATCTTTTAAAAGGACATTCTTAAAAAGAATGTTCTGAATTCTGCATAGATTCTGAAGGTGGAAATTGAGCACTTTTTACACATTTTTTCTAAATATTGAACTGCATTAGCATCCCAAATAGGACGGATTCTAGGGTGCATGAGTGAAACAAGTTTTGTATGATGCGAAAACAATGTGAACCGTTGGATTTAAATATCACGATGGCATGAAGAAGTGGTTACCGATTGTGTTGGTTTTTTTTTTAATTATTTATTAACTGTTTGGTTGTGATTACGATATTGCCCTTGTCAATTGCGTGTGATTGTACAGTGATAGAGTCAAAGACCCTCATACTGTGGTTTGGTCCTCGTGTCTCCCAAGGGCGGCATTTTCTGTGGAAAAAGTAGCAATGTTTTTAATGTATTTTTGTGTTTTTATTTGTTGTTATTTTATGTTTTTATTATTTTGTTCTTTCCCCCATCTCTCTGACGCACCAACACCAAGAGGCAACGGCAGTGACAACACGACAATCATCACAACAACAACAACTACAGAAGCCAACTGCCCTGACAATACCACAACAAATCTTCCTTTGAAACCAAGGACCACAACACATATGGAACCACCACACCAGCGACGAAAATGACAACCACAAAACCGCCACCACAACGAGTCCCCTCGAAGCCAATGGTGGCTACACCACCACAACCACCGTCAGTTTGTTAGATTTGGTCCATTTGTATTTTGTTTTTACTATTATATTTTTTGATGAAAAAATGACGTCCATTTGATTGAAATGATTTTAAAGAGGTTGGAGAGGGAAGGGAGAGAGTGGCGTTGTGGGTGTGGGAATGTTGTCATGGTGGGACTGTGCAGCGGAGAAAGAAAAGGGAAGAAAAGAAAGAGAGGGAAAGGAAAATGGAAGAAGAAGGCCCGCATTTCTATTTTGCAGTATGGTTTTGTTGCTATTAACACAGCAAGTATTTTCATTTGTTGGAATACGAGATTTTTTGGAATCTTATCATAAGTATTACTTATGAAAGAAATATGATATTTAAACAACAGTTTTTATAAAAAAAAAAAAACATTTTTAATAGAGTGGGCTTTTTCAAACTTTAATTTTATGCTTTTAGTTTTCTAATATTTGTGGAAAAAAATTGTATTTTTCAAAAAAGTATCATAATTTTGAAAAAAGATGAATACGAAAAAAAATATATTTAAAAATAAGAAAATATTCAACATATTTGTAAAACACAAAATATATTGAAGTTAAGTAATTAAAACAATTCTATTTTTTGTACTTTTGTAAGCTTGAGATAATGGAAATTTGTCTTTTTTCCAAAACTAATAGTAATGTAAATTATATTAACTAAAAAACGTAATTGCATATAAATGAATTTTTTCCTATGAGCTTCACATTGAGTCCAAGTAAAATAATATGAAAATTGAATATCATCATAAAGAAATATATACGAAATTTATAAATAAAAATACGGACTATTTGAAATGTTGTTAATTGTTGATAACATAAATAATATAATGTAAATTAACAATATGGAATGATTGTTTGAAAATATAAGATGGATGAAAAAAAAAAACAGATGGAAAAGTGATAATGATAGTATTTGAAATTATAGTGTTTAGAAGATGGATTCTACCGTATGAAAGTGAAACATTTTTTGCTTGCACAATGCGTAAATATTTATGAGTTACATGATTAAAATGGAGGGTAAGATAGATGAGGGTATACCATAAGGAGAAAGTAGCAAATAATTAATTTATTTTAAAATATAAAGTTAAAAATTGTCGAGGCCTAACAACCACCATATTCTCTAATCTCAACCACACAAAAACCAACCACTCCACAGGTTTACACATTAGCCGTAACTTATTAATGGTTACTTCAAAATTCATCTCAAAATGATCCAAAAAATACTTGGTAAAAAGAAGCAATATATATCTATCAAATTTTCAGAGGATTGACAGCTAAAACATCAAATTTTCATTGGGCTACCATTGTGTAAACTATCAAAAATAGTATACAATATAAAAAAAACATAATCCAGATCAAGATATTGATAACAGAAATAACCAATCTCATGACATAGAACAAAAGATCGATCGAATAATGTTTCAATTCCAATGAATCAACGAATAAAACTACATTGGAATTCTAATTTTAAGAATACCCTATTTTTGCAACATCTTGATTGAAGTATTTCAATCTTGGTTTTTCCAAAGTGGATTTGACAAAGAACACCTTCGTTAACGCTAGTACGAGCAAACCCATGGTGAACACTTTCCGAAGATGGAACTGAGAGTGAAAACATAGATCCGAACTGGAACCGTCATCGATGCTGGTAGTAGTTTAGCCCGCCGTGAACAGTATGTGTCTTCGACTTCATTGTGGCACTGTTGTCGAAGGCCTTTCGAAAGACGTCTACCTTAGAGTTAGAGTTGGTACCGTTTTTGAACCGGAAGAGGGAGGTGACACAGGAGAGATAGGTCGAATAGTCAAGGGTTCTAGATGGAGGAAAAGAAATGAGGCCTATAAACATGGTACTTTTCCCATTCGGTGCACCGTCCCTCATCCAATCATTCATTTTAATTGCACAACCCAAATTAGTTTCTTACGGTGCATAACGAGTTTGGGTTATTTACCCTAGACCCCGTCAGTTTTTGACACAGTGTAGTGTGTGTGACTCAAACTCATTACGTAGCGTGCGAAAGTCATCTCCACTATTCGATTAAAGTTGGTGGTTGAGATATCGTGGAAGTGTCCACATCAGATCAAATATTTTTTTTGGCCTTTTCTTTCTCGCTGGTCCTTCTCCCCTTTCTTTTTTGGGTTCGTTTTCAGATCTTCTCCCTCTACTCAGAGGTTGTCCCTTCACTTCTAGAAAAGTAGCATTCAACATCGGTTTTTAACCGATGTTGAAACCACCAACTTTGAAAGTATCAACGTTAACATCAGTTTTTGAAAACCGATGTTAACATAACTACACAACATCGATTTTTAAAAAAACTGATGTCGTATAATAAGAAATAAACAAAAAAATGTAAAAATGCAAATATCAACATCGGTTTTTCTCAACATAAGTTTTTAGAAAAACCGATGTTGTATAGTACTTACAACATCGATTTTTTCTAAAACCAATGTACAAATTGCCTTTTTCACATCGATTTTTTTTATAATCGATGTTGTATTGTCACTTTTTACATCGTTTATTATATAACCGATGTAGAATGTGATTTAAAAAAAATATGGCCAATATTCTCTTTTTCCCTGCAAACTGCATCTCTTTTTCCCCTGGAACTAAATTCCTCAAAATCAATCCAACCTATTACAAAGCATTAAAAAATTATGCATTAATTCTAGGACAGTCCATCTAGCAGAGAGAAGACAAGGATATTGCCTAAATGAATAATTCAAGTATTTAATTCTAGACCATTCAACTAAAGTAAACATGATGCTCAATATATCAAAGAATATATGAAATTATAACTTGTAATATTGAGGTCTTGGGTATTTGTTGCTGTTAGCTTGGAAAATCGAAAATGAACTTTGTGCATAAAGGAGTCATTTAATTAATTTTAAGAAAATAAAAAAGGTGACATTGAAAAAGATAAATAATAATTTAAAGAAAATAATAATTATGTGAATAAGATGCACTCTACATGTTTATGCTGGAACATTTATTTCAATCTTGACCTTATCTAATTACTTCCACTTAGCTGAGGCACATAATAATTAAATTAATATTGGGCCATGAAATATGTGATATTATACATCACATTATTATTTTTATTATTATATTATATAGTAAACACATTAGACCGTTAGTGTTATTAAAGTGGCACATCAGAAGTATAATCAATTAATTAATGAAACAAGATAAACTATATATTATCAACTTCATTCTCTGTTTTAGAGTTTCTCTCTTTCTTTTATAGAAAGCTTTTACTTACATTTCAGCAGACATATCAATCATAAAACAAAAGAATCAAAACCTGTTGGAAGAGTCCTTTCTGTAATTGAATAATATCTTGATTAATAGCTTCACAATCTCCATCAGCAAGATCAGGCTTTTAGAAGACAACCATAAGGAGATCAATAAGTAGTTCAAGCATTAATTTTTAAGAAAATGAACAAAAACTTTATTATATTCAATAGTCAGCAAACTCTTTAAACATAATGTCCATCTGCTAGCACATAAAGATCATGTTCTGTGTGAAAAATCCAAGCATCACTCATGCTAAAATATTAAATCACGCATAGGCATATGAATAGTAAATCCCTAACACTATCAAACAAGAGTTATTAGGCTTGAACCATAAACAATGCACAGGCCAACTTTACAGTCCGGAAATTTAATTTAATTTAGATAATATAAGGGAAGTTAACAATAAAACCACATAAATAGTTCATATCTCTAACAATCCAATTTCATGTATGGTGTGTGCATGCAAACAGGGAATAGAAAGAGAGAAAAAAAGCACAAAGATATGCATATCACATTCATGCAATTGAAAGAAAATTTTAATGCTTATCTAGCTGCACAATCTAAACTTTTATATTGTATTATATTTTAAACACAATTTTTTATTTATTCCGCTGTACCTGATATGAAGACTGGTTTTTCTTTCAATATATGGATATATCTCTTGCTACCTTTAGAACATATTAATTTTTTTATAGTTGCTAATGACACAAATTTGTTACTGAATAAAATATACCGTGAGGCTGTGACTTTGTTATGCAATGGATGCAAGGTTTAGTCATTGCCAACAGAAAAGATGACTTTATTGGAAATTTCTACAAAGCCTTGTTAGATATCCACCTACTGAACGTGGCAAAGCATTCATCAGGCTTGTACTCCGGAGCTGTGTGGCCTCCTACCTAAAAGTATATCAGTAAAATAAAAATGGAATAAAGAACTAGCAAGGATTCCATCATTCAATCTAGACTCTAGAGTTCATGAATTCTAATAATCAAAAAGTGCTTATTTCTGCCAATGATAGGTGGACTTAACCATTCAAATATTGAAAACCTGATTGAGGCCTTTCACCAAACACCTTATCAGCAATTATTGAAGAAACCAAATCTGATCAAAATCAAAACAAAAAATCAACACAAATTAGAATCATTCATGTCCTTTGTTCAAACCATCCCTGCAACCACACCTGTGAAACTTCCAATCAGGTAAACTTTACACACTGCGCTTACCCTATTTATTTATTATTTTTTCAAAACGTACCTTTTCGTTAGGGTTCATCTTCACTGCACACGCCGCATTGCTCTCCTCAGCTTCACAACACCATGGACAACGTTAGGGAAACTTCTGGTTGGGTCGCTAGCCGCTCCTCCCATGTCCTCGTTGACTCTGCAGGTTCACTCCCTAACTGATGTTCTTCATTATTTTTTCTTTTTCGTTTTGAATACTTTGGCTTGTGCTTTCAAAAGGATAACTAAAATGAGAATGCTTTTTTTGCTTTGCTGATGTCGTTTTCAGGAATTGAGATAGTGGTGAGCACCATTGAGTCCATTCCCAAGGTTGAGTGGGATTTCGAAGGGATTCACTACTTTGATAACAGACCACTCACCGTTCAGTACTTGTTTGTGTTGGACGCTTTAAATTTTTGCTTCTGGCCTGGTACGTTCCGTCAAGGAGTGTCGCAATCATCTCCACGAGCTTGGGCGCGCGTGAGAGCTCGTACTTGCAGCACGTTGCGGACTTGAGCATGTTTAGGTCCATGTTCTGGCCTTTACACGCACCTCCTCCTCCTCGCTCACGATCTCTGCGATGGCAGTACACGCACCTCCTCCTCCTCGCTCAGACCGTGCACTTCGTACCCGCCATTGGCCGCCGCGGAGAGTTGCAAGTGAGAGCGAGACTAACACCGAGAACGAGAGCGAGAGCAAGGAGTGAAAGCGCTGTGAGAGTGAGTAGGGAGTAAGATTGCAATGTCAAGAATTTGAGTGCCAGAGTCCATTATAAAAGTGCCAACAACATCGGTGTTTAAATAAAACCGATATTGTTCATGCATTCCACAACACCGGCCCTCCTCAAAAATTGATGTTCACTATTAACTAACTGTAATGGGTATATTGCCCGCACGATGCTTAATTTGTTTAGGTTATGCACACTAG
Organism: Glycine latifolia; assembly: GCA_013407115.1. NCBI lineage: Eukaryota > Viridiplantae > Streptophyta > Magnoliopsida > Fabales > Fabaceae > Glycine > Glycine latifolia. The sequence goes on from CM023956.1 coordinate 19,339,137, forward strand.
ACCCTGGCTTGGCACCTGTCAACCTGTTATCAGTTGTGTTGGCCTGTTGTCATCATACTCAAAACATCCATATATCAATGATTATATTTTTAATATTGAATGATATTGTAAAGTAAATTAGTTGTATATGATGTTTTTATATTACAGTATCTATAATTTAATTAAAAATTAAATGATACAATTCAATTTAGTGATATTTTATTTTGAAATAATATAAATTTAATTACATAAGTTTACTAAGCTTTTTATTATATTTTGGTTGATTTAATTATTCAATTTTATAGTGTATGTACAAAATATTTTTTGTTCATAAATCATACAAATAATTTTATTTTATGAATATTTAATTATACTAGTTATAAATAAGTTTGTGATTGACAAGTCTTTAAATAAAATTAATTATAGGCTTTAAGTTGAACATATGAAGAATAATATTAATGTCTTTTAAATAGTATATGACAATCATTTTAAACTAAATATAGTTTAATAAAAATGTTGGGTTGAATTTTTAAATAAAAAAGTAGAAATAGTCAAACTTGGATATAGGCTAGTGTATAGCCTCCTGTTGAGCTGTTTGAATTCTTTTTACCCATGTTGATATATGTTTATAACTTTTTTATTATTGATGCTTAAGAGATATACATATTAATGACCTCTACAATAAAATTGATTGAGTATGAACTTACAAAAGTAATATATTTCAAATATTACTTATATATTTAAAATTTAAATTAAATAATAATCGAAAAAATAATATTGACAAGTTGATTAATTATGTTAAAAATAATTTTCTGTCAAAAAAAGAGATAATAAATTTCAATAATTTTTTTCAAAATTAATATAAATTGTTGTGAAATTTCATACTACTAATTAAACTAATCAAGTTTTTTAAAAAGTAAAATAACTTTCAATTTTTTAGTAACAATTAATTATTGTGAATATTAAATTTTGAAAAAACAAAGTATACAGATTTGACGAAAGAAAATTGTTTGTGTTTTTATAATTAAATTTTGTTTAAATTAAATCATCTTTTATTATGACAAAAATACTTATTTTTTTACAAAATTGTTTGTAATCTTTTTATGCTCCTTTATTGTTAAATTATATTAAATGTCTGTCAACAGTATTGTTATTGAAGTGTTTAGTTTCTTGTAACTTGTGCTTACGTGTGTCAGTATGGACTTTTCACCTTACTTGACTACTTGTTGTGCCCGATTGTCCATTTTGAATTCACACTACATCTTGAATGTTGCCTAACCTTATCAATCACGTGAAGAAGAAACAATGTCGGCTAACGGAGATAACAAAGTGCATGTCATATTCATAGGTCGAAAACCAGGGATCTATTTCACCTACAACAAAGCTTTTGAGCATGTTAACAAGATTAGCAGAAGCTCTCACCATTATTATGATTTCTACAATGAAGCTGAAGAGGCTTTTGTGGACTACTGCCTCCATCATGGTTGGGACCCTCGGTTCGTAGGAGCCCACCTACAGTCCAACGGTGGACTCTCTGAAAATGAAAAATGGAATGATGAGTACTTTTTTGAGCCTAGAGTAATTTTTTTAGTTTTACTTGTTTAATTTCCGACTATGTCCTTTTGTTTTTGTTCCCCTCTTTACATGCGTGTCCTTGCTGAGCGTCATGGCAATTTGGTTCGTATATGTGCGACTGCAGCGATGAGGCTCTATGTCAGCGCAACGGCATCGCGGTATATGCAGGCTCAAGTGCGGCCCTGAATATCATATTTTTCCCATTTTTTTATTATTCTTTGTAATTATTTTTAAATGCTTTGGTAGTTTATTTTAGCATTTTCCATTTTTTTGGATTCTATTTTTTTTGTTCCTGTGATGTGGTTTTATTTTTCATTTTGGTACAGAAGAGGGGAAGGAAGACAAAAAATGTACAAGGGTATAATGGGGAGGAAGAAAGAAAGTAAAAACAGAAAAATAACCAAAAAATGAGAATTTATCTCACAATTTATGTTGTTGTTTATGTACAACAGAGGTGCCTCAAAACTTGGTTGTGGACACTTCGTCAAGGGAGTTCATTTTGCAAGACAACATGGAAAAACTACTCAAGAAACTTTGTGTGATTCTTCAAATTGGACAACCAATATTTATGTTGCATCAGGTGAAGATCATCAACAATGTACAGTTTCGAAGGTATTGTGCGTCTGTGGACATAGGGACATTGGGAGACCCCATTATTTATGTGGGAAAGTTTGGCAAACATGATTATGCCGCTAGAAAAGAAATAAGGGACTTCAAGTTTTACAATGTTCAGAGCCTTCAGTCCAAAGTGCAGGCCTTGGAGGATGCCAATGTGCAACTAAAAATGCAGTTGGCAATGTTAAAGGAGGAAAATAAGGCCAAGTCTAGTGGCCAACGTTCCGTTTAGTGTCCATTAATTGTTGTCAACTTGTTTGCTTGTTATTGTGGATTTTTCATGGGTGTGCATGTATTTTCTTTTGTGGAGGGTTTGTTAAATGTGTGGTTATCTTATTGTGGTTTTTTTTACCAATTAATGACGTAATCATGTTCGGTCTTCATGTGTGTGCTTGTTATTTTTCTATTTTTTATTTGTGTACATGGAGAGACACTATTTATTTGGAACTACAAAGGCCTTTTATGCATCCCTAACACAGGTAATTAAATGTCAAATATTGTAACATTTTGATTGCATACAATAGGATTTTGTTTTAAATCAACAAAAGAATAAAATGTAAAATATAGTTTGAACATTTAAGAGTTAATTTTTATGAAATTAATTGTAGTTTGTTCCAATGCAATTTCAGGTTAATTTTAGTCGACAATATTTGACCCCTATACAAGCTTGAGCTCAAATTGGGAAGCACAAAAGCCATGTGCCTGACATTACAACCTAAAGCTGGTGTTGGTAAGCACAAAAGCTATGCGCCTGACGTTACAAACTTCAGCTGGCGTTAAGAAGCACAAAAGCCACATGTCTAATCGCATTCAATGTTGCATATAGCTTACGATACAACCGTATTTTATTATTGTCAAATTACATGAAATATTTTTTTTATTCAGTTACCACTTTGAAAAAGTTAATTATTACACCAAGTTTTTTAAAAAATAAAATGTAAAGCGGGAAAGTAAAAAGTCACTTTTTGTCTTATTGTCAAATCATGTCACCAAATATCAGCCCTATATCATGGGAAATTCTAAATCCACCTATATTTTTATTCTGCTAGGACTATGTTACCAGTTGGGTTCGTAGGATGTAACTATGATGGTTATGCACACTCTATCTGTTCATACTCTCTTCGCAAATAAAAAGTCTTCCTTATAGTGTGTTTTAAGTGGTCAGATATGCTGACGACCCATGGACATGGATTCCATCATTGCAGCCGGCGATTCAAGGTAATTTGTTTTGCTATGTTTTCGCATATTGCTGGCATAACACTTAATTTGATATTCATGCACTGATGGTTGCCTTTGTCATGTCTTACTGTTATATTAACAAGCCTCACGAAGTTTACGAAGGTGATGTTTGCGGAAGACATGTGAATGGTTCCAAACAACACACAGATTTGGCGAAAAATCATGCAGTCAATCTTTACTCCCCCATTATTTTTGCTTTTGTGATATTTTTCTTACATTTACAAGTGATCAATGTTTTTATACCAAGTAACTACTTTATGTTCAATAGGTGCCTTTATCGACTGAAGAAACATGCATTACAACTGCTAAGGCCGACAAGTTAACAGGTGACATGGATATCATCATAAAAATAGAGTCCGTAGAAGAAAGAATAAAGGTGATTTGTAGTTCACAATTTCATGTTATCTCATTTGATGTAGGACATAAATCTTACCTATTTTATGTGTATACCCCCTTGTAGTTGCTTGAAAAGGGTCTAGAGAAGAGACTCGATGCCTTGGAACACACTAATAAGGTCATTTTGAAAGCTATCTCTAACTTAGTTCACGACGATGCATGTAATTCTCCAAATAATACAGGAGATCATGTCCCCATTTGTGAAAGCCATGTACATCGCCTTTGGAAAAATAGTTGATTTGGTTAATGGTAAATGCGACGGAAGGCATGACACAAAAAAAATGTCAACTCGATTTGTTGGACGTGCTTCTTTAGCACATTTGAAAAACATCGAAACAATTATTATCCCAAAAGATAAAGATGTTGATGACCTAAAAAAATGTTCCACTTTCGTGACCGAGAAGTTTATGCGTGATCATAAAAAAAAGGTTTTTAAACCACCAACAACTACATGCCTATGGAACACAATCGACAACCACACAACTTCTCATGAATCTTCTAAGGACAAACTTTTCATGAGCAACTACAACAGGAATGTTCAGTTCAAGGTAACTACCTAATTAAAAAAGATCTCTCATTATTCATTGTTACATTTTCTATGGTTGTCGCTACATTAATTGAGTGTCTGATATCATTGTGATGTCCAAATGTAGGGGAAGATAGCAATCAAAACAACATTGCCACTCGGAAGCTGGCATACTCTGTCGGTAGCTCAGTTGGAAGGACACTGAAAAAGCCTAAGAATGATAGTCAATCCTATATGTCTAATGTGCCTAAATTTAAAATCAAAGACAACTCAAATCCAGACATGAATATCAGGGGACCTAATGTTCATGAAAGACCAAGGCCAAAAGCAAATGCAAACAGGGGAAATGGGGAACTAGTTGCTAAGGTTAGTCATCTTGAACACCCATATGGTAACCTAGGTTACAATAACTAGTAATCAGTGGTGAGCTTTTTTATTGTTGACAACTACGAGTGCACTAACAATTGTGTGTTTTACATAGGATATGTCATTTATCTATAAGCCAACTGCCGACATGAACCTCACTATCGAAGAGGCATATGTTTGTGCATATATTTTCAACCCCAAGTTAGACCCTATGTTAGTTACCCATGCCATCCATTACTTATACATGTTCAACCATTGTTACATGTATGCATCAATGTATTAACTATTTTTTATCCAAATTGCATATATAAAATTAAATGCGATGCCCAACACGTAGTGGCAAGGTGATAGTTTTTCGGATTGGAAACAAATTTGGCACTCGAAGGCATTTTGAAAGTCCATGTCCCAATAAAATAGTATCTCATGAGGTAAAAAGTTTCTTCATTGGGGCATTTTTTTAATGTTCAGATGTTGTGAACAATGCATGACCTTGATTTTCTTAAGTTGTGCTTACGTGGTATTTTAGATTGTTCTGTTCATGGCTTTAAAAATACTTATATTTGTAATGCATTTCAGCGAATTTTATGTTTAATGACCTACAATGGTTTCTTTTTTAAAAAACAATACATGCTTATGTGTTATCGGGAACTAGTGTGGACAAACTTGTAGACTATTACAGGAAATATTTTATGCCGTCATATGCATGCCTAAATCATGTAAGTCATATACGATACACTGATTTATAGACACAAAAAATTGATATTCATTACATTCATGCAAATTTCATTTTGTATGAAGATATATATACCTATTTATGATAATACCAATCAATTCTATCTGATGGCTATATGCATTGATGACAAGAAACTCTACCATTTGGATTCACACAAAACACTTGAATGTTGGAGGACCAAAACCAAGTATAAAGGACCATGATATGTGTTTATTATATAGACTTGTATTAGATTTAAGTAGTTATGTGAAAATTTTAACCTACAACTGTTGATTAACCATTGTTGTTTATGATGCTAATTCCAGGGTCAAGTCATGTCTTGTGTACTGACCACAATGTTTGACACACAAGACATTAGTTGGGGTGTACAAGATATGGATCATTGGGACATCCTCCAACCAATGGGAATACCAAACTGTGGATCTAGGAAACCTTGGTAGACACCACTTATATTTTATTGTTACACACATTTGTAGTATTATCATTGTTTGAAATTCATTGTCTTTTGATACAATGTAAATATATTGCAACGACAATTCTACTTTGTGGGGCCTTGAGTGGATGCAGATGGAATACTCTTTTATGACTATATTGTACATCCTAGTAAGAGTTTTTACAAACTTTTGTAAAACCAATATGATTTTTGTGATTTTCATTATTGGTAAACTTTTATCTTGTGGAATAGCTTGATGACAAATATGTGAGAATGAAACTTGCAATGACATTGTTACTTGGTCCACACAACGACAACAAGAACATGGTTGTTAGTGTCACAGAAATGAATTAGGATGAATTCTTGTTGGTGATTCATTGAGAATGAAATCCAGAATGTGAATATTTTTTGGTTTATAACATAGTAGGTTGTCATGTTTTGATCTGCCTTTTGGGGCAATAATGGTTTGTATTAAACGTCTAGGGTTTGTATATTTTGGAGCAGCAATGCTCTCTATAGTCACATGGGTTTGTATTTTTTGCAAATGCAACAGATTACTATACGTTAAGTTTTATGCTAGTCATAACCAACATTAAAGCATATATTTGGTTTCTTGGTTGCCCAAATTGCATTCAATGAGGTTATGTGCCATCATTTTAAAACCTTATTTTATGTAAATGCAATTTTTCAAGTATGGTTACATCAAATGTTGGTATTGGTGGTTTACACAAGGAGTATCATTATGGGTTTTTGGTCATGATCATAGACAACGAGGTGCCAAAATAAGGTGGTTCAAATTTTTTTAACACATTGATTGGGCCTCAACCAAACAACACAATTGGCCCTACAATAGAAAAAAGTAAATTGGTCCATTACGATATTTCAAATTAATGTGTGTGGAAGCATATTTCTAATTAGAGGGTGCAGGAAGCATATTTCGGATTACGGGGTGTAGGAAGAAAATATGGGAGGTTCGAAAAGGAAAATATGCATAAACATTGCCATGTGGGCTAGTAAACAATTTATGCAAATTATTTTCCAATACACGGGCAATTTGATTGCAAGGATTTATGGAATGCTTGGAGTTATCGATACTCTGATGATGTGTTCAAGTCCTTCATTTGATTTTGTCAGGTGCAACCAATAATCCACTCTAAGTCACTTATCCTATATGCTACCAAATTCATGACCTTAAATAGAACATGTAATATTAAACCAAAAGTTGTAATTAAAATAGTACTATAACATTATCTATTTAATTGAATCAGCAAAATTAATGAACTGCAGCCTTGCTAAGTTAGTCTCACATCACATCCATAACAACATTAACCATTGAAAAATAAGGTGGTTCTCATGGATACATCAAATTAAGAGCAAAACGACAAAGTTTCATTTTTCTGCAGCTGTCTATTTACAAGTAAATATGAATGGGAAGCTTATACAAATGATTCGTTCAACTATAACTCATCAAATCAAGTATAAGGCACTTTGTATAGGAAAATTATTGCTTCGGTTTGTCTTTGCATAAATTTTTACAATTTAGCATCAATTGTTATGAAATAAAGTCACCCACTACCATTACAGATAATATATCATTAGTTGCAGTAAAAATGGTTACTATTTCACACAAATGACTTCAGTAAAAAATAGAGACAACACTTTCTTCAAGCTGGGCTGGTTTAAAAACAACACGAACTATTGAATAAAATACATTAAATTGAAAACACACCTAAAAGACAAAATCACAGCTACAATTACAGCCAACAAGTAATGGGTGAGTACAATCCTTTGATTACCAGCAGGAAAACAACAACATACACAAACAAGAAACTCATTTTTAATGAATCCAAGCTAAACAAACTACGGTCAACAGTACATAATCAGCAAATTTAAACATTCAACATATAACAATTTATAATTGACTAGAATTAACATGAAACCTTAATCACACATGCAGCTGACTGCTTGAAGCAATAAATGAACATGGATTCTCCATAAACTGCAAGACAACATATATTGGAAAAAAATAGTTAAGTATTGATTGAGTGTTTTTAGTTTAATATTTTTCTATTCTTCATAGCTTATTTGACTTCTCTTGGACTTTTATTTTCTCATTTTAACTCAGTTTTTGTCTTTGGCAAACAAGTGGGCTTAATTGATAATTGTTGCTTATTTTCATATTTTTTTGCTTACTTGACCTATCTTCCTTGTGCAGCACCTAGAGAGTTCTATAGAACTCTAAATGGCACATATGAGTAGTCCCTGGAAAGATAAGGAAAAGATATACAATTTTTTTAGAGATAAGCCAAGGCCAATTCTATCATTTTGAGGGTCATTTTAGGCTTGGAAGTCAGAATCCCTACACTCGAGTTTTGGGTTGCGAATTGGTGTAATTAGTAATTAGTTAGATTAGATGGGTCTCATCATGGTCCATCCTTTCCTATTGAATCAGTCACTATATTTTAGTGCAATTAGTTAGTGAGAAAAATACACTTCATTTGAGCACAAATAGAATTCGTAGTTTCTTTTAGAAGTTTTCAGAATTAAAAAGTTCTTTATCTTTTTCTCTCAACTGTTCTTCATTGTTCTTTATTTTTCTTCTTCCTTTCACCTCTGTTCTTTTATTTTTCTCATACAAATTTTGTGGCTCTTACATTGATGATGATCATGAAAGGCTAAACAATCAATCAATCTAAGGATCAAGTCCAAGCATGGAGAATTTGAGTTTTGGTTTGGTATTATAATTTCTATGTGAATGTTCATCTTCTTCTTCAAGGCTCTTTTCGATTTTCATGATTATGAATATGTTTAGGATTAAAAACTAATTAGGTTATAAATTTATTTCCTAATTTTGAATTTTAAATCATAGATTTTTTGAATAATATTTCAATCCAGTTTGTGATTTCAATTGATTTAGAAGTTAATTCGATTGAATTGCTTCTAATGATATTGAATGAACCTTCATAATATGATCATTATATGAGAACTATGATAATTAGCATTACTTGGTTTGATGAATTGGATTGATATTCTTGAATCTATTTTATAACACCTTTTATCAATTCTATTAGTTTCTATACTTTTCTTCAATTATAGTTTGTGTTTTCTGCAATTTTTATTCATTGCCTATAAACTGTTCGATTAAAATCCCCCTATTATTTATTAGTGAATTGAAGTTGGAACCAAACTGATCATGTCTTTGAGTCAACCTAGGTTAATCCTGTGCTACAGAATTAGCATAGTTTAATTATTTTGTAGCGATTCGACAATCGTTATCAAGTATCCAATAAATAACAAACATTTATAAATAAGTAACCTAAAGTACCCATTTATGTACCAGATGATAAATTTACTCATCCGCCTCTTCAGGAGCATTGTATGTTTGTTGAGTAGTTGAAGGAATACGAAACCCACCAACAACATCTTGTGCATTTTGAGAGCCAACGTTACACTTTTGTCTGTTATGACTAATTGCTCCACACCTGTCACATGTTTGTATCCTCTTACGTCTGTTGGATTCATCATTCATTGATTCACCACATCGATTTGCTCGTACAACTGGAGGATACAAAACACCATCAAATGCATTTTCATTTTCTACTTCACACTCAATTCCTTTTTTAGGACCTATGTTGTTGTTCTTCAACTTTAACCTTCTAAGATAATTTGAAAACAAGACTACAATATCATCATAGTCTTCTTCCACATGATAACCAGCCTCACAAACTTCTCTAAATAACTGCAGCAATGTTGCATATCTAGCAATATCTTCGGATTCCCAATATAATGATGCATCTGGGTACTACCCTTTGATTGTCTCCTTTGCAAACTTCGACCACCTATCAACAAGCAACAACTTAGGGAAGCTTGTAATATTTAAATATAGTAAAACACAAACAATATGATCACATGGAAGACCCATGAATTCCATTCTCAAGCAACATCAACTCAATTCAGCTGACAACGGGCAATAAGAAACTCGCCAAACAAATTCACTGCGGCACTTCACAATTGTGAAAATAATAAACATGACCATCTGCTTGCAATCAACTACCCTTAGCCTTACTATTTTTTCAATAGTGGGCCTAATAAGCAAAAAAAACTCCTTAGTAAGGATTGTAGCAGCAGATCTCTTAAGGGACTGAAGATTGGTCTCCAAATCAACATTGCCATAATTAGAAAAATAATCTGCCACGATTTCCCTATGACAAAAATACGTCAAGCATCTTTGAAATTGTTCAATAAAGTCAGTCAAATTTGACTTGACATCCACGTATTTTGCAACATGACTATGGAAGGCTTCACACTGAGATGTAGTATGGATGCCACCAAAGAAATTGCCTCTAATATAAGCAGGGGACCATATTTTCTTCCTACCATACAATTCGGTGATCCAATTGTTATCTTCCAACTCATATTTTGCAACTATGTCTCTCCATCTTTCTTCAAATTCAACCACTTCAATATCACTAAGCATAAAATTTTTCAAGCATTTTAACACACCTTTGTCCTGTACATGGCTGGTTGTATTGCGCATCAGATGCCATGCACATAACCTATGATGAGCATTCAGGAACACTCTTTTGATGGCATTCTTCATAGCTACATCTCCATCAGTAATTACCAAGGAAGGAACTTTACCATTCATGGCTTCCAAGAACTTCTCCAACAGCCAGACATATGTGTTCTCCGTCTCATTTGTAACCACAGCAGTAGCAAATACTATTGTATGGTTATGGTGGTTATCACTCGAAAAAATCACAAATGGACATAAGTACTTATTTTTTTATACATCACATCAAATGCAAGGACATCACTAAACACCTTATAGTTCATTTGACTCTCAGCATCACACCAAAACAAATGTTGCAGCCTTTCCCTTTCATCAGTCGTGTAAGTCACAACCATAATTGGATCCTTTTTGACATAATTGACTTAGATACTTTAATGCACCAGCAACATCTAATGTTTTATGCTTCCTCATCCTTGCTTGTTGATTATAAATATCATTCCTTATAAAACCTACCTTGTGATATCCACTAGCAAGGTTGGCAAATAAAGCATAAATCTGAGGTGGTCTTATATCAACCTTTCTAAAATTTGAAATCTGCATGATATCACTCTCCCCTATTTTTCTGTAAAGTGGTAACAATTAAGATTGTATACTTTCCAATAAACCATGATTATGATGAAAATGCCACACTGACACATACCATCTGCAACTCTACAAATCAACATGCACACGACACATCGCCTCATAATCACACCTTATTACATTCTTCGATCTTGGCTTTCACTTCTCCAACCTCACCCTTGTATGAGCTCTAAAACTAGCTCGGGAGTAAACATAAGTCTGTTGCACAACCTCACCCTTGACAATATGATCATTTCGAACAGAGAACCCAACAATTCTACCATACCAGCAATATAATTCATATGCTATTTCCAAATCAGAAAAACTTAATCTCGCAACATCTTCAATGGTAATTGACCACATTTAATACATCCTAATATCAACCATGGTATTTATAATTATTAGACCCTCTATATAAAAACCTGACATATGACCAACACCCATGTTTTCATATTCAACCTCATCATCATGTTCATATTCTTCATACTCTTCTTCTTGGTTCACCAGAGTCATCAACATGTTCATCATATTCGTCATCTTCACCCTCCGCTGTTATATGTTCATCATCATCTACATTTCCATCAAAACCAACATACCCAAACATTGATCTATCTATGCTGCTACTTACATCAGATTCAAACATTATGTCCCCCAAACTCTGTAAATAAATCATAATAACAATTAAACAAACAATACTTAATTATTATGAAACCTGTCACCAAACTCAAAACATGATTACTAAAAAAATTGATTACCCTTGGTTACTTAGTAGTTAATAGCATGGTATAGTACCTCAATAGCACTAGCAGCCCTAGCCAGATATCGCCTATCACATTCAAATACAGGAACAATTTTCATTACTAGTTTTCTTCACACTATATTTGTCATATCATGATATACACATAAAAATTTGAGCATTTTTACCTGTGAAACAATGATGTCTATTTTTTTTGGTAAAATTGTGCCTTCCCCCACATTTTCTAATGCATTTTTGCCTTCTCAAAATAATAGGATAAAAAACCCTTCTTCATTGACCATTCACACATAAAGTTACCTTTGTTTTAACTTATCTCCCGTCACAGTTTCCAAGAATTCATTTTTCCATGTCTCGTTCTTTATTCTTCCTTTACACTTCCCCCTGGCCCTATTCACATTCTGCTAATTTTTATCTAATGTATTATGCTATTTTTTTTCCTATTTTCTACTAATTTCATTGTTATTTTCATTTTTTTACTTCATTACTATGTTCTTATAATGGATTTCTTTAGTTTTCATTTTTTTATTGCTCTTTTCAATTTATATGTGTAATCTAAGTAATTTACTTTGTATTATAATATCTAAAATAACAGTCATCTCACTTCCTACTCTTCTGCTATAACCTTTTCTGACCTACCATTGTATTTCCCTTTTAAGTTCTAATAACTTAAAATTAGAATTATCACTACCATTGCATAAATTTTACTGCATCAATCACCGTCTATTTAAAGTCAATACAAATGCAATACATTAAAAGGCGAAGAAATTGAAAAAAAAAATAAAGGAAAATAGAACAACCAAACTTAAAAACCAGATACCACAATAGTCCAATCCTGATAACAGATAATCCCATTACCCTTAAAACTTCAATAATCCAAATCCATAGCAACCTCAATTTACTGTAACAAACACCACATCCATGAGACACACTATTCTCCAACAACACTAACAAATCTTTCAACAAACTAACGATTCACAACACAAACAAACAAGCAACCACACGCCATCGATTAGCGATTTGCAACAGAAACAAATTCATTAGAACAATTAAGGGAAAACACTATTGACACGTTGGATCTAGAAAACCATCATCGTTAGGCAAAAGAAACAAAACGGATACAACAACATGAACGGGAAAATCATAACATTCAACCAAAAAAACCGTGTTTGTGTGCAAGAGAGACATACTAACCGATTGTGGTACAGTGGTGATCGGCACCGGTGACGATGCTGAGACTTGTGATTTGAGAAAATGGAAGTGATGGAAACATCCAATTTTTAGTGTTTTTCACATTCTTTGTTGATTTTGATTTGTTTGTTGATTCGTTTTGCTACCTTTCCCTTAGAAAATACAACCCTTGGGAGACACGAGGACCAGACCACAGTATGAGGGTCTTTGACTCTATCGCTGTACAGTCACGTGTAATTGACAAGGGCAATATCGTAATCACAACCAAACAGTTAATAAATAATTAAAAACAACCAACACAACCGATAACCACTTCATTATGCCATCGTGGTATTTAAATCAAACGACTCACATTGTTTTCGCATCATACGAAACTTGTTTCACTTACGCACCCTTGAACCTGTCCCCAAACAGATGTAAAGAAACTATTCTGAATTGTGACATCATTGGCACAACCAATGAGATCTACAATCTCTTTGTCGGATGAGACACCGAGAGCGAAAAACAATACCCACGCAGGAACCAACAAAAAATATATAGCAAGAGACATGTCTCCATTCTTCATGAACCTACAATGTTATTAACATTACTTCAATGCTTCAGGTAGTTAAGGATATGCTTCCAGATGAAAACATATTGCCAAAAAGTTACTATCAGGCGAAGAAAATATTGTGTCCGATGGGTATGGAGTATCAAAAAATTCATGCTTGTCCTAATGATTGCATACTGTACATAAATGAATTTGAAGAAATGCATAAATGCCCCAGGTGTGATGTATCACGGTACAAAGTGAAGGATGATGATGATTGTAGTAGTGATGAAAGCACAAAGAAAGGTCCGCCAATGAAGGTGTTGTGGTATCTTCCGATCGTTCCAAGGTTTAAGCATCTTTTTGCTAATGGAGATGACACAAAAGACCTTACATGGCATACAGATGGGAGAAACTGTGATGGAATGCTCCGCCATTCGGCTGATTCCTCCCAATGGAAGAAGATTAATTGTTTGTATCCGAAGTTTGGAAACGAGGCAAGAAATCTTAGGCTTGGACTAGCCACTAATGGAATGAATCCATATGGTAGTTTAAGCACTCAACATAATTCGTGGCCTGTTTTGCTAGTCATTTACAACTTGCCTCCTTGGTTGTGCATGAAACGAAAATACATGATGTTGTCTATGATGATATCAGGCCCAAGACAGCCAGGAAATGACATAGATGTTTATCTCAGTCCCTTGATTGAAGACTTAACAAACTTATGGGATGAGGGGGTTGACGTGTTTGATGGGTATCGAAATGAGACATTCAAATTGCATGCAATGTTATTTTGTACCATTAATGATTTTCCAGCATACGGGGATTTGAGTGGATATAGTGTTAAGGGCCATCGTGCATGCCCTGTTTGTGAAGAAGACACGAGCTACATACAACTTAAACATAGAAGAAAAAGCAACTTACACTCGCCACCAACATTTTCTGAAACCTTATCACCCTTATCGGCGATTGAAAAAAGCTTTTAATGGAAGTCAAAAGCATGAAAATTCACTGATACCGTTAACTGGTCATCAAGTTCTTCAGCGGGTTGAACACATCAATACTACATTTGGAAAGGCCCAAAATAAGTTAAAAAGTAAAACTTGCATTTGGAAGAAGAGGTCGATATTGTTTGATCTTGCATATTAGTCCAATCTAGATGTTAGACATTGTCTTGATTTTATGCATGTAGAGAAAAATGTGTGTGACAGTGTCATTGGCACGCTTATTAACATTTAAGGCAAAACAAAGGATGGGTTGAATACTCGTCAAGATCTAGCTGAGATGGGTATACGCAACCAATTACATCCAAGGTTTGATGGTAAGAAAATATACTTGCCTCCAGCATGTCATACTTTGTCAAAAAAGGAGAAGACAAGTTTTTGTCAGTGTCTGTGCCATGTCAAAGTGCCAAAGGGATACTCTTCAAATATTAAGAGCCTTGTGCAGCTAAAAGATCTGAAATTAGTTGGCTTAAAGTCTCATGATTGCCACGTCTTGATGCAACAACTATTAGCCGTGGCGATTCGAGATATTTTACCCAACAAAGTGAGGCATGCCATAACTTGCTTGTGCTTTTTCTTCAATGCCATTTGTAGCAAAGTCATTGACCCTGTAAAGTTAGATGACTTGGAAGACGAGGCTGCAATTATCTTGTGTCAGTTGGAGATGTATTTTCCTCCTTCATTTTTTGACATAATGGTTCACTTAATTGTTCATCTGGTCAGGGAAATTAAATTGTGTGGTCCCATTTATTTACGGTGGATGTACCCGGTTGAATGATACATGAAGATCTTAAAAGGGTATACAAAGAATCTACACCGTCCTGAAGCATCCATTGTGATGGACTCCAAAATTGAATCAAGTCCTGTTTGCCCTGATCTTCCTTGCAATGGAACTCAATCTTCAATTCACTTCAAAACAGAGCATGTAACCCTTCCCTAGAATGGGACTGTTTATGTTTTTCTAAAATCAAAAATGGATTATGGAAGAAGAATAGAAATGAATTGGGATTGACACCATGGAATAGGAATTCCAATAAGTCTTGCAAGAATCACCACAATAGCTCAGAAGCCATTGATAAGAAACAAGAAGTTCTTGACTAAGAACAAAGGGAGAAAACTCTCACCAACAATTCAGCAATTGTATTAATCATCCAAAGATTCTCTTTACATTCAGTTTGGGACCTTATATAGGCCACGAATAATTAAGCTAATTAACCCTAAATGAAATGTAAATGTAAGCTAAAATGAAGCCCAAAACGTAGCTTGTAGGACAAGCTTTACATAAGTGACCTTTGGCTTCCAAAAACTGTGCAGTAACCATCTGAAACTGATATAATCAATTACTTCATTTTGGTAATCGATTAAATCAGTAAGAAACTGAAAATAATCGATTACACTAACGAAATAATCGATTAAAGCAGTAAGGTTATACTTCCTGCTTTCAACTGGTTGCTTGGTAATCGATTATTGCGACGAAATAATTGATTACGGCAGAAAGGCTATGATTCCTGATTGCTTCTAAACATCCTGTAATCGATTACCAAGCCCAAATAATCGATTAAAGCAGTAACTACTTATTTACAAATGTTTAATTGAATTTCTCTTAACAAGTGCTAGAATTTATTG
>CM023956.1:19365236-19379093 GCA_013407115.1 Glycine latifolia
CCCAAGAAAGGTGGGATGACAGTCATTCAAAATGACAACAATGACTTGATCCCCACAAGAACAATTACAGGTTGGAGAATGTGTGTAGATTATAGAAGACTTAATGATGCAACCCGCAAAGACCATTTTCCACTTCCCTTAATGGACCAAATGTTAGAAAGGTTAGCTGAGCATGATTATTACTGTTTCTTAGATGGGTATTCTGGGTATAATCAAATTCCTATAGCGCCAGAGGATTAAGAGAAGATAGCCTTTACTTGTCCCTTTGGAGTTTTTGCATATAGAAGAATGCCTTTCGGACTATGCAATGCGCCTGCAACATTTCAAAGGTGCATGCTTTCTATTTTTTCCCACATGGTTGAGAAAGGTTTAGAAGTATTCATGGATGACTTTTCTGTTTTTGGCTCTTGTTTTAATTCATGTCTAGATAACTTAGCAAAGGTTTTAAAAAGATGTCAAGAGACAAATTTAGTTTTAAATTGGGAAGAATGTCATTTCATGGTAAGAGAAGGAATTGTCTTAGGACATAAAGTTTCTCAGATGGGCATAGAGGTTGATAGAGCTAAGTTGTTAGTAATTGATAAATTACCTTCCCCTATTAATGTTAATGGTGTGAGAAGTTTTTTAGGACATGCAGGGTTTTATAGGAGATTCATTCAGGACTTCTCTAAAATTGTGAAACCTTTCAGCAAATTGACTGAAAAGGGAGTAGAATTTTGTTTTGACCAAGCTTGTGTAGATGCATTTAATATCCTGAAAAAGAAACTCATCACTGCACCTATTTTAATTGCTCCTGATTGGACTTTACCATTTGAACTTATGTGTGATGCTAGTGCCTATGCAATAGGTGTTGTTTTAGGACAAAGGAAAGAAAAGCTCTTGCATGTAATATATTACGCTAGTAAAATTTTGAACGAGGCACAAGTCAATTATGCCACAACTGAGAGATGCTAGCTGTAGTATATGCTTTAGACAAATTTAGGTCTTATTTGATTGGCTCTAAAGTTATTGTGTACACTGACCATGCAGCTTTAAAGTTTTTAATGAATAAGCAAGACACAAAGCCACGTTTGCTGCGTTGGATGCTTTTGTTTCAGGAATTTGATCTGGAAATTAAAGACAAGGCCAGAGTGGAAAACAAGGTTGCAGACCACTTGTCAAGGATTCAAGACAAGAAGTTGCAAGACATTCCGGAGCTAGAGATCAATGAATCTTTTCCTGATGAAGGAGTGATGACAATCCAAGTCAGCCCATGGTTTGCGGATATGGCTAATTACAAGGCTGTGGGAGTAATACCTGAAGATTTGAACTGGCAGCAGAAGAAGAAGTTTCTCTATGATTCCAAGAGGTATTTATGGGACAACCCTTTTCTTTATTTTCAATGCACTGATGGGGTAATTCGCAGATGCGTAACCGAGTCTGAGGCACCTAAAATCCTTTGGCATTGCCATGCCTCGGATTATGGAGGACACTTTGGAGGAAATAGAACAGCACAAAAAGTCTTGCAGTGTGGTTATTATTGGCCAACATTATTCAAAGATGCAAGAGATTTTGTGGAGAAATGTGATCGCTGTCAAAGGACGGGAAATATTTCTCGAAGGGATGAAATGCGCTAAATAATATCCAGGAAGTGGAACTATTCGATTTATGGGGAATTGATTTTATGGGACCTTTCCCTAATTCATATTCCAATCAATACATTCTGGTTGCAGTAGATTATGTGTCTAAGTGGGTTGAGGTTGTGGCTTTACCTACCAATGATGCAAAAGTGGTTCTTTCGTTCATGCGTAAGAATATATTCACGCACTTTGGAGTACCGAGAGCCATAATCAATGACAGAGGAACACAATTCTGCAATAAATACTTTGAAAGCTTACTTGCCAAGTATGGAGTCAAGCATAGAATTGCCACACCATATCATCCCCAAACAAGTGGACAGGTAGAAATTTCTAACCGTGAACTCAAAAGAATTCTAGAAAAAGCTGTTGGGAATTCCAGGAAAGATTGGTCCAAGAAACTTGATGAAGCATTGTGGGCATACCGAACTGCATTGAAGACACCCATAGGTATGTCTCCATTTCAACTTGTGTACGGTAAGTCTTGCTATCTTCCAATTGAGTTAGAACATAAAGCATTGTGGGCAACTAAATTCTTGAACTTTGAACTCTCTAAATCTAATGAGAAACGTTTGTTGCAATTAAATGAGTTGGACGAGTTCAGGTTAGCTGCATATGAGAATGCTAAGATTTACAAAGAGAAAACAAAGAAATGGCATGACAACAAGATTCGTCTAAAAGAATTTGAACCGGGACAACAGGTTTTGCTTTATAATTCTCGTCTGAGACTCTTTCCAGGTAAGTTAAAATCTCGATGGTCTGGTCCATTCTTAGTGTGTAAGGTTTATCCCTATGGCACAGTGGAGATTTCTCCTCTGGATAATGATAGGCCATTCAAAGTGAATGGGTGTAGATTGAAACCTTATTTTGGAGGTGAAGTGGATAGGAATGCAGTTTCTGTTCCACTAAGTACATTAGATGAGTAACAAATTTCCGTCAAGCTCACGACGTTAAACAAGCGCTACTTGGAAGGCAATCCAAGCATTGCATGTTGTTATTTTCAAATTCTGCATACCTTTAATTCAGTTAGTAGTTGATACCTAAGTATACGTAGTCATTTTTGATTTATTTGGTTAATATTTAGATTTAAGTGTTCATTGGTGCATAATTAGTTTACTTAAGAATTTTAAGTTGGCAAAACGCAGCTAAAAAGAATTTAAGAGCATTCGAATAACTCACGCTAATCGCGTAGGTTATGGCGCGAATCGCGCCACTTATTCGAATCAACCTAGCCAATTTAAAGATTCTCACGCTGATCGCGTGACATCTCGCGCTAACCGCGCAACCTGGGCGAATTCAAGGGTCATTACTCCATTGATGAAGCTGATAGTGTGAACTACCATGCGAATTGGGTCAGTTATTCGAATTCAGGCAACAGACTTGAAGATTTCACGCTAATCACGTGAATAGTGACGTGAATCGCGTCATCCATTCGAACCTGAAGTTCATTTTTTGGTCATCTCACGCTAATCGCGTGAGTTCCCGCGCTACTCACGCCATCTAGTCGAAACTGGGGGTCTTAATTCAAGTTGTCACGCTGACCGCTTGAGATGTGGCGCTACTCGCGCCATCTACTTGAAACCAGTGACTCTTCTGCATCATTTCACGAGATCCGTGTGAAACATGACGCTACTCGCGCCATGAGTTTGAGCCCATTTTCCTGTTTCATTTAAACCCACGCGATCAGCGCCGCAGGTGGCGCGATCCGTGTGGGTGCAACAGTTCAGTTTTTAAATAAGGCATTCAGAAGCAAAAACGCGCCTCACTTCCAATCTTCTCCCAATCCCTACTAACCCTCCTACAATCACCCAATTTCCGTTCAACCCTCAGCCTATACCAACCCTTCAACCTCAGTCTAGGGTTCTTTCCCCCAAATCCTTCATCCCAAATCTCTCATTCGTGAGAAGCTTGGAGTTTCCTTGGAGCATTCCTATCCTCTTCACTCTCATTCACATCCATGGCTGGCGAAAAGGTTATTTTTCCTATCCCATGAATGTACATTGAACATAGAAGGCACCCTAGTTGAATGTGGAAAACTCAATTGCAGAGCATCCATGGCAGAATCGCGACTTCACGTGATTCGCGTGAGATATGGTGCGGGTCGCGCCAGCATGCTTAATCCAATTTTGAATTGAATTCTGAACTTGAAAGCTAGGATATGATTCAGTAGTTGATATATTATTGTTTGTTGATTGAATTAGGGTTTGGTATGTTGTGCTTAGACTGCTTGATCATACGTGGTGCTTAGTTCCATTAATTGTATTAGGCCTTATCTTGATGAATTCTGCTGATATAGTGTGAAATTCTGATATTGTGTTGTAATTGGTAGTAAGATAATGTGGGTTTAGTCAATCACATAGGATGATACCTTGGCTTGCAATGCAACTCATACTTGATTGAATTGAAAATGTGAATAAGCTATGGTTTGAACTTGAATAGGGAAACCCAAATTGACTTAAGCTTTATGTGCATGTTGAATATTCAATTGTGTGATACTGCTTTCCTGATAAGTTTATGACTCATGTTGTTGGTGATTGTTTTGGAAACCTTCCATTAGTGATGAATAGTTGTCCACATGAACTTGACCAAAGAACTTAGGCTATTGAGACCAAGAATTTAGAGATACTACCTAAGTTAAATCTGGGAATTCCTGAGTTGTATAAGCTTCCTATGTCTAATTTGAAAATCTACTTGAGAGGCTCATGCCAATTCTGAATTTTGTAACAATACGAAACACGCTTCCATAGAATATCATTGTGTTAATTGGGACTGCTTGACATGATCATTGAGTCTTGTATGCTTAAAGAAAAATTTTGGAATTGATTGCATATTGACCTGATTGAACTGAACCCATGCTTGGTGAATATTGAATCGGGATTGTTCATTTAACTTAGTTGATTGTGTTTTGTTGGTTTGAGAAATCAAATCTGGGAATTTGTGCTCAATCTAGCATGCCTATACTATTTGCATATTGACTTGGAATACTAACCATGAGCTGGTGAAACTGAAACAGCGATTCTGCTACTAAATATTCATGTTGTGCAGTCAAATGATCCGCATTATGAACAACTTAGTATTGTCCCACCTTTGCTTGAATCCCATGCTTAATATTGTCTTTCTGCATTCTAGCTAAGCATTATTGATTGGATCCAAATTGAATTAATTCCATATTGCCCTTGAATTGTCCGCTCTGATTGATATGCCAATGACTTATGGAGACTAAATCTGGGAATTAGAATCATTAGAACTCATTATAAACGTATCTTGGACATTTTTCTGATTTTCAGGGCAAACAGATAGCGAAGAGGAAGAGGAAGGCACATGAGTCCTCAAGCAGCAAGAGGGCTTAGGTTGCTTCCTATGATGAGGCCCGCTTCCGATCCGCTGAGTGCCAGGAGTGGTTTGCCTCTTGGTTTTTACCCAAGAAATTCATTCCGGAGAAGCGGATCATGTGGGAAGCACTCCCAGAGGACTCCCCAGTCAGAGAGGTCATCACGAGAAGGCGATGGGAGCGCCTAGTGAGTTTCGCCGAGCCAAGCTCCAACACCATCCTGAAGGAGTTTCTGGCCAACGTCGACCCAGCGACGGTATCCGAGAGGAAGGTCAGCTGGGTTAGGGGTGTCTAGGTCTCATTTGATAATGAGACCATAGAGAAATTCCTGGACACCGCCTATTACCCATTCTCCGGCTGCGAGTTCAGCCACCTTTTCCTTCGCATGCAGCCCGACATATTCACGAAGCTGTACCGGGACGAGATGCCCCAGCTAGCTGATCAGATCCGACTTGGGATCACGGGGCGATACATGGCTTGGAAGACCAAGCCAAACCTAGACTATGTGCCAGAAAAGCCGAGGAAACACGACTTAGTTGGCGACGCAGCTTTCTGGCACCTTTTTATTAACCACACAGTCATCCCTTCTACGAATATGACTGATGTGAACCTCGAGCGAGCGGCTCTCTTATATGTACTACGTGGAGAGGGGAACCTTGATATCTCCTACATCCTTTCTAAAAAAATTCTCCACATGATTCAGGACGCCAGTAGTAAGTCCTGGCTCGCTCACCCCTCCCTTATTCTTCACATTTGCCGTCGTGCTGGGGTTCCAATCCCAGACGACGAGCCCACGGATCTGCGGACAGCCTCCATCATGACCAGCAAGACTTACACTGATGCGATGGAGAGCGCGGTACAGGAGCAGCTGATCCGAGCTTCGAAGTTCACTCCAGAGGAACTAGCAGCTCGTAGTCCTCGTGGAGCACCAGTACCTCAGCCTCCTCCAGCTCCTGCCACAGTGCCAGATGTCCCTGCCCAGCAGGATCCACCCCCCACTCTGATGTCTCAGCAGTCCACACAGCCACTGTTCATTCCAGAGGATGATTTCCAGCATCAGCCTTCGCTGAGAGCGATGATGGAGCACCAGACTCGATTACTAGAGTATCACGTCCGGCTGACAGAGGACTTGTGCAGAGAGCTAGGCATTGACTTCTCCTCATACCAGTACCATTTCACCCCAGCTGCTCCATCTTTTTCCTAGCCACCTGTGGCTTCTACACCACCACTAGCAGTGCAGACTCCTCCCGTTCCATCCACCCCTACAGAGCCAGCAGCATCTCAGGCTACTGAGGACATTACACCAGTAGCCGAGGAGTGACTACAGGATTATTTGTGATTTCATTGTTATTTCTATTTTTGTTTCCTTTTTCCATTTACATGATTACAGTATACACTTATACATTTATATACATTTGTGATTTTGATGCATAAATAAATTGCTGTGGATGTCAATATTTCATTTTAGTTGCGATTCTTCAAATAATTACGTGAGTGAGCACACGATCCTTGTTAGTTGTTGCTGGGGACAGCAATTTTCTAAATCTGGGAATGGGCGCCTACGCAATATTTATTTGACGAATCATATTCAAGTAAAAAAAGACATCTAAAAAGACGTTTAAAATTTTGAATAAACATGCAGAAGCTTATTTTATATATCTCAGAAGATAAATTGTGAATTCAGTAATGAATTAGAATTTTCCGTTAGGAAGCTTGCGTGAGATGAAACATGGCATTACTTGCATGAAGCATGATTGAATTACGATTATTTGTATATTGATATTCATGTTAAAGTTGAAATGACGCTTGATATGAAGTTGACAGAGGCGAACTTGAGTCCATAACCCATGAGGATTGAGCCATACAGTACAGAATTTCTTTTCAAGAGAGACCTCACAATTGGTAAGTACTCTAGAACTTGATTTGTTTCTCTGGATGCATGTATAATTTGATATGATTAAGGCAAATTCTTCTTTTAAGCCAGGGCCAAATTGACTCACCTTCAATTTTCCATTGTCACCTCTTTTGAGCCTAAACCTTTTCATTCATACACCTGAATTTTTGAAACATAATCCTTGACCACCCTACCTGAGATTGGAAAAGAAAGAATTAGAGCAAGACCATGGAGATGACAGGGAAGGAAGGAAAGGTAAGAGGAAAGACAAAGTTACCCAAGAAGACAATTCTGGTAGAAAAGTGAAAATGCCAACAAAACAGGGCTGGCAAAATCCAAATCTAGTGAAGAATCCAGTGGAAAGTAACAAGTCTGAAATACCAGCTGGTGGATCTAAACATAATTATTCACTGCACTACTCCTCTTATCGCAAGTGTTCTACAGAGATAATATATATATATATATATATATATATATATATATATATATATATATAGTTACTACTAAGTGGAATTGGCTAATTCTAACAAAATCCAATCTCAATGTTAGTCACTATCCAAAAATATTCCCACCCTTAAGCCAGGCCAAGTTATAACCTCATAAAAGACCTTTTGATCAGTTGTGCATGCATTCATGTTTCTTAATTTCAGGAACTCAAGAATATGATCAAGCTTATGGTAGTGCTATCACTGTGATGGATTGAGTGAGTATAATAAACCTTATACACTTGAGTGATGAGTGACATACACACATCTTGGTAAGGAAGATTCAAGTGACACTTTTGCATTTGATGGAATTGAAAGTGTTATTGAAACTTTGATTTTGAAATTGAGCATACTTAGCATTGTGATTCGAAGAATGTTAACTGTGAATTATGCCTGATTGTTGAAACTTGCTTTCTAAATAGAAACTCTGTTTATTGTTGAGGACAACAATATATAAATTTGGGAATTATTTGATATGCTTCTAGCATATAGTAGTTTTTAGGCTTAATTAATTAATAAATTGTTTAAGAATTAGTAAATTAGTTTAGGAATTAGTGAATTATTACTTAAATTGCATATTTATTAAGTTTCTTAGTTATTTTATCATTTAGGAACCAACAAGAGAGGAAAAAAAGCTAAAAGGAACAAGCCAATGCTCTCGAAGAATCCACGCGACCCGCATGAGATTCCACGCGATCAACGTCAGATGATTAAACACAGCCCCTCAGTTCGAATGACTCACGCGATCAGCACCATAACCCACGCGAGTCGCGCCATTCTATCAAATTCAAGCATTCAGTTCGAACATGTCACGCGATTAGCGTGAACATCCACGCGATCAGCGCCAGAAGACCAGAGCAGCCCATTCAACTCGACCAACTCACGATATTAGCGTGGGACTTCACGCGAATCGCGTGAGAAGCTCGCTGCTTCCCAAATTAAAAAGATTTAAATTGATTCAGTGGAGGGAATAGTGCACTGGAATTAGAACATAGGGGATTGCGCTTAACTACAATCATATCTCACTACTGCAGTAAAATTACATTCGCTTACATTCCGGTTAATTTCTTGTCATTTAAATTACAGCACTCAATTACAAATCAACCAACTCTCTCAACTTATTATTTGTCTTCCAATTTCTAAGACATTAAGTCATATAAGATTGCATTCAATCCCTATGGAGATGATACTCTACTTATTCACTTTATTACTTGAAACGAAAGGTACACTTGCCGATCGCGCAACAGGATACTATAATCAATACTAGAATCCTCCATGCATGAATAGGAACATGTCGAAAACCCAGTGGAGGAGGCATCAGAGATTGAAGAGGGATGCAATATTGGTGATGTAGCAAAAAAGTGGTGTTAGACGTTTAGTTTTCGAAAAAATAACCTAAGGCCCACCCCATGGTTTCGAAAATAAAATATCAAGCAAGGAACAAGAAGATAAGGAAATGATTACTAACTCCTTTGAGTTTGGTTTCGAAGATTCTTTGGAAGTCATATGTGGATTAATTTCAATATTACATGTAGAGTATGTTGAAGACTATCAAAATAGGAACATATTGAACGATTATGCTAGAGAAAATTATTTTGATTATCCTTTTCTAAGCCGGAAGGCTGTTTGGGTTACTCAGGTTTCCTATTTTACTCCTCATCGGAATGTTGCATTATTTGATCCTCCTACTGATGACATGAGGTGTCCTATGAAGTCACTCCACTTGACAACTATGGTAGAAGACCAAATAATTAACAAGATTTTGGTGGGTGGAGGGGTTGCTTTCAATATCTTACCAAGATCTATGTTATAGAGGTTTGGTAGAAGTATAGAAGATTTGATACCTCATAACATAGTGGTGTTAGATTTCTATGGGAAGCCCTTAGATTCTGAAGAGGTAATCTATTTGGATGTTTCAGTGGGTAGCATGATAAGACCTACGGTGTTTCTAGTGATTTCCTCACAAGCTAACTTCAACATGTTATTGGGAAGAAAGTGGATACATGGAGTTGGAGCAGTTCCATCAATTGTTCATATCAAAAGATTTTCTTAACTTAATATTGTCAAAGCTGATCAGTTGTCCTGTGGAATTTATGTTTCCTTAAAAGTGACCAAGCAATGACAAGAATTGCTCCATTAAATATCGAAGATTCATTTTATGTGAACAAGAAGTCTAAGTTCTTTAGTTGGGTACTGCGTCTGTTGAAATAAAAAAAAAATGGGTACTGCGATCGTCGAAAATAAAGAAGCGGCTATTGTGGCTGTTGAAAGAAGAAAAAGATGGATACTGATGCCATCAAAGAAAAGAAGGAGAAGATGGATACTAATGCCATCGAAGAGAAAAAGGAAGTACTGGGTGATAAAGAAAAATCAAAAGATTTTTTTGAGTGAAAAGGTGAGGAGTTAAACTTAGACTATTTATGCAACTCACCTTTAGGACTAGATTTCTATTTTCTGACATGTATATGGTGAGTAGATATAGCAAAGTTTTGTTTTTATATAATATCTTTTATCTTCTCTCTTCAAGTACATTTATAATGGTTTGCAATTACCTGAATTATCCTTATTTGATGGTTTACTTTATGACTTTACGTAAATAATACATTGGCAACTAGTTAGAGGTTTTATTTTGGAGTGTTGTTATATTCTTATGTCTTACTTGACTAGTGTTTATTAACGTTAATGATATTTCTTTATATTTCAAAAAGAAGCCATTGTGTATTTTCGAGTATTTATTTACTTGTTGATGTAATAATTGCAACTGGATATCATATTTTTAGAAAACTATTTGTTATTTCACGTATTTTAATTAATTAAATTATAGTAATTCCTTTATAAAAGTAAGGTTGCTACAACAATAACAACAAACAACATGCATAAGTTATCTATGTTGATGTATGCTACTTCAGACTAATCTTTGTTGCGGAAAGGTATTAAGTATGATGAAGTAGAGCTACCTACAAAGTCATATCATAAAGTCTTGATTTGAAGGAACTTAGATCAAAATAGTTCATTCCTCAACAACATGAAAATGAATTTTTGATGTACCTTTAAAAGTTGATTAGAATTTGTTCATCAGAATGGATACTTCATAATGAATTCAAAAATCTATCAAGTCAAGTATAGTTGGAACATTTTAAACTTCTTCAAGAAGTTGCAAAGCTAAGGGTCCTACTTCCAACGACTACTTCTATAGGGTATTTAAAAGTACTGGAAGGAAGCTTTTGAAGACAACTTAAAGTAATCTAGAGAGAAAATATGAGCTACTACCTCTATGTGAAGATTCAACATTTTTCTTCAAGCCTTTTTGCTTGGGAGTGACCCTCTCCTGTAAAATACACCTGAGCTATACTTTTTGCAAGAAATAAATGTGATTTGTAATTTTTTGAGTGGAAATCCCCTAGTATAGGGAGAATTTGTGTTTTGTGCAGTGATCAACAAAAGACCTTTGTTGAGTTGTTAAAGTCTCTAAGCCAAGACCAAGGTGTGGTGTTGTGGTAAGGGAGCAAGTGTATTGAGACCTTAAGGCAGTGAGGTGCACTGATTAAGGGTTTCGCTAATAAGTAGTTGGTGGTTGTGATTTACTACTAGCAGGTAGCTAGTGGTGGTTGTTTACTAGCAGGTAGTTGGTGGTTATGATTAGTGGAAATGTCACATGGAGGGTAAGGACTGGATGTAGCCCTGGGTTAGACCGAACCAGCACAAAAATCTGCTGTGTTCATTTTTTCTTCCTTTCCTCTTTTACTATTTTGT
Source organism: Glycine latifolia (assembly GCA_013407115.1). Taxonomy (NCBI): domain Eukaryota; kingdom Viridiplantae; phylum Streptophyta; class Magnoliopsida; order Fabales; family Fabaceae; genus Glycine; species Glycine latifolia. The sequence continues at coordinate 19,376,316 of CM023956.1, forward strand.
GCACACTAGCTTTATAACTTGTTTTCAATAAAGAAACTTTTGTAAAAGGTTTAAAGTTTTGTTCTAAGCAAATAAATATTTTGCAAAAAATGTTAAGTTTTAATTTTGATCTTATAGCAAATATTCATTCTAAAAAACATTTTCTGACTTGTCTTCAAAATAAGTAGTTTTGTTTTGAAAGGAGTTTAAGTTTTTTAAAGCACGATTCAACACCTTTCTTATGTTATTTTATTCACTTCAAATTTGCGATTTGAATGTTTTGATCAACTAAGTATGGCAATGATGTTAAGAACAATGATGTCAGTAGCAAAGATTAAACATTATTTAGTTGTAAATGATAGGTCCTCCATAAACTAGGAGTAACCCCTTTTGTTGGAGATGATGAGTGGCTTGCAGCGTAAACTCAATTCGACAATCGAAAAGGGGGCACTATCCCAACGTCCATAAAGTACCCACCTATGCTAGCCAACTCCGAAGACACCATTGTGGGTTTTCCCCATTCTTCTTCTTGGTTTGTTGGATCTCCAAGCTTTTGACACTCTAGAGATGTTCAAAATGAAGAAACAAGAAACTATTAAAGAGATATTCAATAGATTCACCACCATAGTGAATGAGCTGAATGCTAAAGGAGAAAGATACATAATAGAGTAGGATTAAGAAGATCCTAAGTAGTTTACCAAAGATTTGAAGATTGTCATACCCTAATTCTGTCCCGGTCCGCCCCCCCCCCCCCCCCCCCCCAAAAAAAAGAGAACAATATGAAAAAAAAAGGAAAAAAAAGATAACAAAAATAAAATAAAAAATATAACAATAAAAAGAAAAAAAAACAAAAACTCAAAAAAAAAAACAATTTTTTTATAAATAGAAAAAAAGGAAAAGGGACCAAAATGAGCTCTTTGAGAGCCCATTAGGTCAGAAGCAACAATATAAGAGCATAAAGGAAGAAACAGTTAAGGGAGGAAATGAGTTACACAGAGGCACGAATCCCAAAGAGAAAAATGGACCAACGAACGAGCGACATTTGGCATCGCCGTCAGAGAAGGGAGAGGGGTCTCCCAGGTACCCTCTCATTCTCCCACTGTCTCATCTTCTTCCCTCCTTTCTTCTTTTTCATTTCTTTGTTCTTTCCTCTTTTTTTTTGTTTTGCATTTTCCTTCGTTCCTTTTTGTGATCTTTTGTTTGATTTCATCTAGAGGAGAGAGCTTGAGGTTTATTGTGGTTTTTGTTTAATTTCATTTTGTTGTAGCTTCGCGTTCCTTCTTCATCTTTACTGTACTTGCGTATCAGCCCCGTGCTGTTTGGCTGTGGCTGTTGTGCCCAGTTTCTAAATGCAGGTTGGCCCGGGTCGCTCTGACCCTATTCCAACCCTAACCCTAAAAAAAACTTTATATTTACTATTTGTGGCAACAGTTTTAATAACTACACCCCTTTACTTATTGGGCTTGACCCATTCTGAACCAAATAAATGATGTTATTTACAGCCCACATTTTTGTATCTACACTCCCTCACCTTTTGGGCCAGGCCCATCTTGAAATTAAATAAGCACTACTAATTGCACTTCTTTTCTTCATGTATGCACCCCTAATTACTAATTGTACTCCCCACTTCTATTCTATCCCTTTCTATTACCATTTGATTTATTTGATTACGTAATGTTATGTCAATTATTTATTTATTTTTGCAATTCCACTTTAGTTTTCTTTAGTACACGCTTATGTTTCTTACACTCCATGCTGGGTCTCTGATTTGCTTGGTGGTGTTTCAATAACATATGAATAGATTTTGTGAATGTCATGTTGGGTCCCCGACTTGCTTGACTTCTCAGAGTTTACCCCAAATCTAAATAAGTCATGTTCTTAATGGAAGACAAATAATTAAAAAGTCACTTTATTTTAGCACACTCGATTAAAGGTTTTCGTCTTCATGACGGACACGTGGGGTGCTAACACCTTCCCTGTGCGTAAACAACTGCCAAATTCTTTTATCTCAAATCATAGACCAGTCCTTCTCTTTTTGGTTTTTTCGACGTTTTCCTTAAATAAACATTGGTTGCGACTCCCCCCTAGTTTTCCTTTTTAGGAAGACTCTTTATTTTTCTTTTTCATCATCGTCCCGTTGTGGTCAGACACGTTGCGACAGATGGAGAGTCCACTGGGGACTGGTTAGAGAGTTAAGCCATTTGATCGACTGTGCAATTTTATCGTTACGTTTGCTTTATTTAGTTTTCCTTTTTTTTTCTTTTCGTTGGTTTCCTATTTGTTATCGTGCCACTCCGCTACCATTCTTTTCATGGTTTTGCTTCGATTTCATTTTTATTCTTTGTCTCGCTTATGCTTGTATATATATCCTTTGCTGTGTTGTTACCCCTTTTTAGTTAGAAATAAATAGTCTCATTGAATGCTAGGGTAGATGACATATGCTATACTTATTGTATCTGGCTGAGAATTTTCTTATTGTTTTGCGGGTAGGGTTGGATAATATTTAAGTTGCTCCTTTCACACACGACACTTACACTTTTTGCACACACTTTGAGATATTGGGCCCTATACCTGGGTTTGTGTGTGCCATAGGCAGTGGAGGTCGATCTGTGGTCATGCTGGGTCTCCGACTTGCTTGATGATAGTGAAGCCTCATCTAGAGTTTTCCTCTTTTTGTGATGCATTGTCGATGGTAGTCCCTATCGCCACATTGTCATTACATAAAAGGATGATATCTCTAGCGGCCGATTGCTAAGTGCCACATTTTAGTAAAAATAGGATTCAAATATGGCACTTATC
>CM023956.1:19399093-19432927 GCA_013407115.1 Glycine latifolia
TCCATTAGTTGGTTCCCGCAATGGAAATAAGGGGTAGAAGGAGTATTGTGTTCAGTTGAAGGATATTTGAATGTCCATTTGATGGAGACGAGGGGTTGCATTAATTCTAACCCTGTGATGGCCATAAGACAGTTAGGGTATCCTATCAGAGGTGCACCATCTAAGGAGGCTGTCATGCCTTTCATCACACGAGGATTCACTGAAGCCAATATGAAGATGATTCAGAGGATCCATAGGGCATGGAATCAAGTTGAAAAGAAAGATAAGGAGCTTAGAGGAAGAAACAATGGTGTAGTAGGCGATTATCACAAATGGTTGAAAGCTAGAGTGCAAGGGATTGTTTGGCTTGAAAAGCCAAAGGGTCCAAGTGAGGTGGAAACGGAGGTGTTCGAGGAGAGCGAAGAGGTGTGAATCTTGAAGGCTGAGTTGGAAAGGACGAAAGTGCAAAAGAGAAGCTGAAGGCGGTAGTCACTGGAGTTAGAAAGAATGTGGTAGGCTGAAGGATATCAATGTGTCCTGTAACATCCTCAAAATTATATCTTGATTTTATATATATGATGGAATCATGGAAGTGTGATGATAGTTGGATACAAGAAGAGTAGGATAGAATTTATTTTAACACAAGCTTTTCAAAACTGTCCACACTAAAAAACAATTTCTGCCAACCGTTTTGAAAAATTTATTTCTCTCTCATTTCTTATTCAAATTAGGTGTATGCTATATGGAATTAAAGATCTAGATGTCAAATATAATATATAAAAATTTCAGATAAATATAGAGTGTGTACTGCCTGAAATAACAAAAATACTAAGAGATGTCATTGTCCTAAGTTGAATTCGCTGGCAGCTTTGGAAGTCTAGATTAAAAATGCTATAGCTATAGTTTTACAACTCCAAACCAGGCATGTGATACCTTAGAAATGTTAGGAAGTCTAGTTTAACATACTAAAATATGAGAATTTTTGGACTAGTAGATTGGTACAGAATAAACAATGAGCGAACCCCATTTGGTTAAGTGTTTCTAGCTTTTGGACCTTTTGGATTGGGCACAACTTGTAAATCTTGGAATTTTGGCCCTAGGAATCAAATCTTCAGCTCAAATTTGGAATAATCAGAAGTGGATGAATACTATCAAGGAATTCACATGCAACATCCATAGAATAGGCATAGCTAAGTGAACTAATAGAAAGAAAAGTTTGGTAAACCAAAGTCAATGGTAAGTCAATGAGGATAAGCTTTTTGAACCAACCTTTCTAGGTGGCCTTCAACGTGGAAAGCAAGCATTAAATAAAGGAATCTTTCCTTATCTAGCTTCAGCCATGTATGTGTAGTGCTAGACACCAAGCAAATGAAATCCATTTACTTAGCAAGTTCCACGTGCACTTGAGCCATAAATGAAAGAATAATTGTTGTGATTAGATTAGGATAATATCTTCAAAGATAGTTACCTTGTAACTAAACTAAATACTAATCTAGTTGAAATCTAACTAATTCACTTACTATCTAACTAAATAACTTAGTATAAATAGCTTGGATGCTCCAAAAATTTTGCACGTAAAATTTCAGCCTCCAAGACCTATCACACTACTATTTGCTCCTTGCACCCACTTTTCACTTCCTACCTCCTTTGCTTGCTCTTGACCGTGACCTCTCTTCTCCCACTTTATCCATCAAATTTTCTTTTTCAATACTTCATTTCTTAGAGGATTTTCCAAGGAAGACAGCCCCTTAATCCATTCCATTTTCAAAACCAAATTCTCTTGAGATAGGCTAGGCTTTAATCTCTAGTTAATAATTCATTTAGATTAACCTATATGTTTAAATGTACAAATTCATGGTTATTATTTTAGGCTGGAATTTCATGTTATTAGAAGGTATTTTATGATGTGAAAATGTTGATTTGAAACCATAGGATAGGTGATGATTTGTAGGCTAAAATATTAGTGATGTTTGAAATTATATTTGGTGATCTTTGGAAGTAGTTTTGATGATATTTGGGCTGTTTGTTCAATTTTTTATTATGGCTCATTTTGTATTAATTTTTAGAAGTAGAAGTTGAATGGTATGTAGATAAATGGTTCAAATGCTTGAGTGATTAAATTTTGAGGATGAAGTAGTAAGGTGGTAGGTGAAAGGAGATTAAGATGCATGCTAAGTTATAATATTTTTTTAGTGAAGGTTTAAAGGAATTAGAACTTATTTGGAAAATATATTGTGGTTTATTAGTTAGAATACTAACATGATTTTTCTGTAGCTTGAGGATACTCAATTGTCATGCCTAAGTTGGTAATGATTTTGCTTAAATAAGGTATGGTAGTTTAACCATACTTGTGGTACGTATAATGTTATGATGAAAATATTTTCCATGAGGTGGTATGTATTTGCTCATGGATTTTATTATTGATGGATTTTGATATGATGATATGTTGATTCACGTTTCCGAGTCAAGTACGAGATTTGTGAAACAAAATCTGATACTACATCTAGTACGAGATGTAGGGACCAAGTGCAAATATATGGAATAAATCATCCATGTTTGCGTAAGATGGCCACAACGTCTACATCCAGTATGAGGTGTAGCTACATATAGTACGATATGTAGAGGCCATGTGCACCCTAGGAAAAAATTCATTTCATGCATACATATAGTTGCATAATTATTTATTATATGGATTCATTTATATCGATAAGTTACTAACGTACTAACGTGTTTGGTAGTTTAGTTTTTCCTACTGAGAAATTTTATTTCTCGCTGGATTTATTTCATTTTTTTTAGATGGCAACAGTGGTCAGTTTCCTTGATGCCCTGGATTAGTGGTTATATAGGAATGAAGATATGAATTAGGCTGGTGTATGGAAAATCCTGTACTTGTTTAATAATGACTTTTGTAACAAGGACTATGGCTACGTATAATATATATTAGTTTAACAACTTCTATAATTTATACGTTTTAGAATTTTACTAATATACACTTCGTAAAATTAAACCCTAATAAAAATATCACATCTAGAATAATTTTAGGTCGTTACATGTCCACAATTGAAGCGTTAGAGCGGGAAATGAGGAAAGCCCAAGGGCAAGAGTTGAGCATAAAAAGGTTTCGAAGGGCTTGCTAGGCAATAGCAATGAGCACAAGTTGAGAAGGGCCGAGAGAGACAAAGCAATAACTGAGAACGTAATGCTAAAGGATGAGTTAAGGAATTGTCAGGAGTCAAAGGAAAGCTTGAAAGAGTAGTTGAGTATGATGGAGAAGAATATATTGATAATCATTGACCAGTATGAGAAAAAGATGTACATGACTACTATTCATGGGTAGGCACTGAGAGATTAACAGACAAAGGTGTCTACCTTACAGGCTGAAAGGGAGGCAAGAGAAGAGATGATAGAGTTACTACACAAAGAAGGCATGAAATGGATGGTTAGGTTCGCTCTCACACTAAATGAAAGTCAAGAGCTCCCAAAGCTGCTAGCTAAAGCCAAGGCAATGGCGGACATATACTCCACTCTTGATGAAGTTCATAGTCTCTTTGACTATTGCCAACACATGTAATGAACAATGTTGTTTTAATGAAAATTTGAGTTAATTCGACCCTATGTTCTATTGAGCTTTCTGTATATAATTCATAATACTTCAACAACTTATCATTTACATGCATTCATGCTTATTTGTTTTGCCGCAGTGTTATGCATAGCTCATTATATTCTTTCATTGAAATCAGAAGAAAGTAATCATTGTGCTAAGAAAGAAAGACTGCACTTTACGACACCTATATCAGACGCGTGTCAAGACTAAGATAATGAGTGATATAGAACATGTACAGAAGCAAACGAAGGCCAACATGGAGGCTATAAAAGAGTAAATGACAACAATGATGGAAGCAATAATGAATGAGGAAAATGATGGAAGTCAATTCCACCACCGTTGTTGCTGCCAGTACTACTGTTGAAAGGGACCCGATTCACTTGTCCAGTTCCAATCAAAAGAGTTGTCCAGTCTCAGGTGTAGTAGGTCAAGGAGGTGATGTAACGCCTCTCGTGACTCTCTCGTGCTAGATTGATTAAAAACTCGTGTATTAAAATGATCTTATTTGTAAATTTTTCACGAAAATTCTTTTTGCCTTGCTTGCTAATGATTTGTTTGTAGTCTAAACGATTTTCCTCACCACGATTCATATAATAAGAATACAGTCCATGATACAGTCCAAATACAGTATCCAAAATAGACAACTTATCACAAATTACATGCCACAGAAAATTACAAATCACAACATACAGCTTCTCATCCAACTTCTTCAACAATCTTCATCCACATCTCATGCTTTTCTGTACCTCTGCTCGCCCAAATGAATTGGGGTCATCACAGGTGTCAACCACAGACACAACTCGGGTAAGTATTTAATAAACATGATTAGATAATTGACAGAAACAGATAAATAATCAAAATTAAATATTAATTATAAGACAGATGCCTGATGAATGATGCATGCTTTCTTTATTATCATGATGCATGACTGAGATCTCAGGTTAATAAATCGTTATCAGTGGCCACAGTCAAGATAGCCTCACCCACTCCGGTGAAACAAACGAACTTATCCAACCAGTCAGGGTAGCCCAGGGGCGCGTAGGATAGTCACCTCCACCTATGTGATCATCATGGTGGTGTGGTCCTCCCTGTCTCAACTACCCCCAAGTTCACTCTCTGAACGCGTGGACTCAGTTCAGCTATCTGACAAAACTCCACGGTTTAGCCCCCGCTAGGCATATCACCACGGATTAACCCCCGCCAGGCATATGCGTATGGAATGCATGAATGATTCAAGTCTTTAAACATCTTTGCAGCACATAAAGCTTATTTCCACCGTCATAGAATTTTACACCACAATCTCATCGTAAGCCACAACTCTTAGAATATCACCATATAACACAAGAACTCCAATTATAACATAATACTATTCTTACTTCGTTTCTCAACGTCAACCTCATAACCACCAAGAAATATTTTATTAAAAATATTTACATAAAAGTTCACATATCTTATTTTATTTCTTTGAAACCTTTTATCAAACACTTGATGTGCTTTACTCAACACAACAAAATAGCACATTAAGTACAGCTATATAATCACAGCAATCATTAAATACAGCAACATAATTAGATGTACAGCAACTTACAGCAACATACTAGCAACCTAATTAAATGCAGCAACCAACACCAAATAAAATATACAACAACCCAATAAATGTACAGCAACAGCTACCACAACAGCAACATAATATTATACAACAATCATTAAACCCAGCAACAACAAATACAGCAACATCAACCTATTATTATTCAACAACATACAGCAACATACAGCAGCCTAATATCATACAGCAACCCTAAATACAGCAACATAATAAATTATACAGCAACACCAATTATTAAATACAGTAACTCAAATACAGCAACATATTCTCATACAGCCATATTAAATTAACATCTCACAACATCAAATAATTAATTATATTTACCACAAAATAAGAGTAGTCCTATTTATTAATCAGAATTAATTATATTAATTAAATACTTTCATTCTAAACTAATTAGGTATTCAAGTTATGTTTTATAAATTTTTCTAATTCATTTAGGACTTTCAACAAACACATGGCATGCTAATTTTCATCTTTACCAAACAAGGAAGATCATATCTTAAATCTTAGAAGATTAGATGTTAAATTAACTCAATCAACTATCTAATTCATGTTTACTAATATACTCCCCATACCTTAGCTTTGCTTAATTAAATTTTCAGCAACTTGCCTTCAAAGTTCCTAGTCCTTCACGTGACCTTCCTTGCTTGTGACCTTGTTTTACTTTGTGTTTTAGGTGGCTGAATGGAAGGTGTTAGCTTTGAAAAAGAAAAGAGATACAAAGGGAGTATGGTACGGTTTACTCCTTGATTTTTGTTTGACAAGGTTTTAAGTGTATTTGGAAAAAGACAAGGCTTAAGGTGCACGGTTATTTCCTTTGATGGCTTAATGAAATTTTGGGAGAATGTTGGAGTGAATACCGTTGCTTTTTCCTCTCCCCAATACCGGTCCTTACTTTGCCTTTTATATAGTTATTAAGCTTTGCTTTGTTTAAATAAAAATCTACAAATATCACCTTAAGTAATCATAACTTCTTTACATATGCTTTTCTCTCATTGGTTGACAAATGAATTGCTTCCAAGTGCCTTTATTCTTGAATTTTCCACCGGTCTTCATGCTTCTACATCCATCTTCACGTGCTAGTGGCATTTGTGTGAGCAATTCCATTTGATTTTGGCTTCTACGGTTTGTATTTATGTTGCTACACTTTGTTTGTCTTAAATATCTTAGGTATCAACCAATTAGAATGAACTTGGACTTTTCAACATTCCATGTAATCATGTTTTGTCTTTTCCTAAAGCTTTTCTTCTTGATTTTAATTTGCACCGTGCCTTCCAACTCTAGGAGACAACATCTTAAACTAGTGTTGACTCCTTTTTGACTCCAAATGGACCAATGATAAGTGTTTTGATTTTTTCTTCCAACCAATAGCCTCATTCTTTGACTTGTCTTAAAACTTTTTCCTTGAATTTTGATACCATACGGTCCTTCAATGTTTTGGAAACATTCTTAGTTAATTTCTTTTCCAAACCGTGAACTAGCTTGGCCTAGGAATTTGTCTTGCTTTGTTTTTACTGTTTACTAATATATCTTGAATAAAAATGCTTCTATTATTTGTGAATGCCTAATTCCAAATGTTTTCTTATGAATAAACATTCTAAAATTATTTAAAGACTAACTGAAGTTTTTAGTAATATCTCTAGGATGTTATTCAACTTTTCATAGCTTTAACTAAATTCTTATTGGCCCATTTGCTTTTAATTAATAAAATTACTAAACTATCTTGTTTTAAAAAAATTTATTTATCCTATAATTAAGAAAAATTCCTGAGATTATATCTACCATATTTCTGTAATTTTCTGATGCTCGAGGTAGTCTAGATTAAGCTCTTTTCCACATATTTCCCAAAATTCCTAGAAATTACTTTTTATGGTTTTCTGCCACCAATCCTATTGATAACTTGTTGTCCAAGAGTATTTTATCCCATCCTCAGGTTCCTACAAATTTCTAAGGTCATCTGGTCCTTGTTTGACCTAAAGGGTATGTTGGTCATTTGGGTAATTGTCCAGGGGTATTTGTGTCTTTTTGAAAGGGACATTAGTGTCATTTTCCAAAATGTTCAAGGGTATTTTTGTCATTTATCTAGGAATGTATATTTATGAGAAAATACACATATATAGTGAAATATGAGGGTGTTACAGGTGAGGTAGCGGGAAATGCATATGGGTCTCATTATGTCCCGGTCCAAAGCAAGTATTCTTTTCCACCATATGGTTTGCCTCCTAATTATACACCACCTTTTGCTATATACGCTCCTGGTGAGAATATCAGTAGTTCTGCACTCATACTCATTGAGAACCAATAACCCCAACCCGATCATACTCATGCCCATGTTCCTATAGTCATGGAGGAAACACATGCAGCTCCCCAAGACCACACTCTGACCGATTTTGGGGTTTATCCAGGATATACTAGTGAAGGGAGGAGGGCCTCCTGGTGTAGTTAAGAAGGAAAAATTTGACCATATAGAGGAAAGGTTGAGGGCCATTGAAGGAGGAGGAAATTATGGTTTTGTTGATATGTCATAATTGTGCTTGGTATCTGATGTGGTTATTCCTCCAAAGTTCAAGGTGCCAGACATTGATAAATACAAGGGGACAACTTGCCTGAGGAACCACCTGAAGATGTATTGTAGGAAAATGGGGGCATATGCAAAAGATGAAAAGTTGCTTATGCATTTCTTCCAGGAAAGCTTGGCTAGGGCAGCTATTATCTGATATACTAACCTGGAATCCTCTCGGGTTCGCTCCTGGAAGGATCTAATGGATGTCATCATTAGACAGTATCAATACAATTCTGACATGTCTCCAGATAAAATGTAGCTACAAAACATGTGCAAGAGAGATAATGAATCATTCAAAGAATACGCTCAAAGGTGGAGAGATCTAGCGGCTCAAGTAGTACCCTATATGATGGAGAGGGAGATGATAACCATGGTAATGGACACATTGCCGGTGTTCTATTAGGAGAAGATGGTAGGCTACATGCCTTCAAGTTTTGCAGATCTAGTGTTTGCTGGTGAGAGAATTAAAGTAGGTCTAAGGAAAGGGAAATTTGATTATGCTGCTTCTACGAATTCTAGTAATAGGAGACCTAGGATGAATGAAGGGAAGAAGAAGGAGAGGGAATCTCATGTGTGACTGTTGTTCCAACATGGCCAAACTTTCCACAAGCCCCTTATAATCCCCTATACCAATACCCTCCCCAGCAATATCACTACTCAGCCAATATCAACCCTGCCCACTATCCACCGCCCTATCAACCAAGAACACCTAATCAACCACAAAGGCCACCCCTAAACCGGCCACAAAATCCACTTGTTGCATCGCCAAGACCAAATACCACCCCTAATATCAACCAAAACACCAACCAATGATGGAATTTCCCAGAAAGGAATCCTGTAGAATTCACCCCAATCCAGATATCATATGCTGAATTACTCCCATATCTACTCAATAATGCAATGGTGGCGATAATCCCAACAAAGATTCCTCAACCTCCATTCCCCAGAGGATACAACCCGAATGTGACATGTACTTATCATGGCGGAGCTCCGGGGCATGCCATTAAGCATTGTATGGCTTTGAAACATAAGGTGCAAAGTTTAATTGATGTAGGTTGGTTGAAGTTTCAAGAAGATAATCCCAATGTGTAAACTAACCCATTCACAAATCATGGGAGTTCTTCTATTAGTGCTATAGAGGATGAGAAGACATGGAAATTGAAGAGAAGAGTTGAGGATGTCTCAACTTCCAAGAGATTTATTTTGAAAGCATTATGCAAAGTTGGTATGGTTGATTGTGAGGGTGATGAGGAGGATTGTTGCCTGTTTCATCCGAGGAGACCTCATGATGTGGAAGTCTATCCAGTGTTTAAGAATCTTCTGCAGGGTTTGATGAATGAGGGCCAAATTGAAATTGGTCATGAAAGGAAAGAGGAAGGTGAGGTGTTCATGCAGTCAAGTGACACCAATACTAATGTGCCCAAACCTCTAGTGATTGATTTCACTAGAAATGCTACCACATATATGCCTCAAGGCTTCCAACCTGTTGTTTTGAAGACACCATCATCATTCCTATATGAGAGTAACAAAGCAATGCCATGGACATATGGTGTGCAAGTATCAGAGGGAGGGCAAGGTGTATCCCTCGTGCATGATGAGTATGAGGCGTCAACTCCTAAAGCCACAAATATTTTCGGTATCAATGGCATGACGCATAGTGGGCATGTTTATACTCCTCCTGAGCCACGAGTTGATTTGAAAGATAAAGAGAAGGCAAAAGAGAATGTAATAGAGGTTGAGAAGAGGGGCACTAGGGTGAATGACAAGGTGCTTAGTGAAAGGTCTGAAATGAAAGAGGAGAATTTTGGCAAAAAAGAAATATCTACTGAGGAAGCAGCATAATTTTTGAAGATCATACGATAGAGTGAGTTCAAGGTGATTGAACAACTAAACATAATGCCGGCTAGGATCTCCTTGTAGGGATTGCTCATGTACTCTAAACCTCATAGAAAGTTGTTAATGCAAATTTTAAATGAGGCGCATGTGGCACATGACATCTCAGTGGAGAAGTTTGGGGGATAATCAATAATATCACTACAAGTAATTATTTGGCTTTCATTGATGAAGAAATATTGGTTGAAGGGAGGGGACATAATAAAGCTTTGCATGTGTCGGTCAAATGTGCAGATCATATGGTGGCGAAGGTGCTGGTTAATAATGGATCTTCTCTTAATGTCATGCCTAAAATGACATTGGACAAGTTGTTGTTCGACGTGTCATACATGAGGCCAAGCTCTACGATGGTAAGAGCTTTTGATGGTAGTCGACGTGAGGTGAGAGAGGAAATTGATCTCCCAATTCAGATTGGCCTGTGCACGTTTCAAATCGCTTTCCGTGTCATGGATATTATGCCTGCTTATAGTTGTTTGTTGGATAGACCTTGGATCCATTCTACTAGGGTGGTCCCATTGTCTTTGCATCAAAAACTGAAATTTGTGGTGGGAGGTCAACTCGTAATAGTATCAAGCGAGGAGGACATGTTAGTTAGTTGTCCATCTTCTACTCCTTATGTTGAGGCAGTAGAGGAATTGCTAGAAACGTCATTTTAGGCATTAGAAATTATAAACAATGCTTATGTGGAGTCTCCTATGATACAATCCAGTTTTTCTAGTGCCTCCATAATGGTGGCTCAACTTATGCTAAGAGACGGATATGAACCTGGAATAGGGTTGGGCCGGAATGGTGACGGCTTGGTAAGCTTGCTGGAGATCACTGAAAATTATGGGAGATTTGGTCTAGGCTACAAGCCCACAAATGCTGATAAAAAGAGGATTGCTTTGCAAAGAAGAGAAAAATTCTTAGCTCGTCTACAAGGGTGAGAACTGCGGGTGGAGAAGGCCCCTATTTGCCCTATCAATGATAGCTTTACGAGTGCAGGGTGGATGTTTGAAGATCAGGTTGCTATACTGGATGAAGAGATTGATTATGATCAACCAGACTGGGTGCAGCCTCCGAACTTTGAATTAAAAAATTGGCAAATCATAGAGCAACCCGAGATATATGTTTCTGATTTGATGTAGTTACACAATTTCAGATCCTAATGCTATGCCTAAGGCTTTAGGATTCACATATTGTCAGGCGTACTTTCTTTTTCAATTCCAGTGATCGTTAATAAAATGCATTTCACAGATATACTTGCATCTTTGTTGATTTCATTTCTTTGCATATTTATTTTTGTTGTGATTAAATGATTTGTTGCATATCCGATAATGAGTCTTGTGAAGGCAATGGTACTGAAATCCCTAATGTTGATTTTGAAAGGCCAATCAATCAATCCAAGGAAGAGGAAAAAGAGGATTGGGGATTATCTCCTGATTTGTTGAGGATGGTGGAGCAGGAAGAGAAGGAAATAAAGTCGTATCAAGAGGAAATAGAGCTCGTTAACCTGGGCATCGATGAAGAGGAAAAGGAGGTCAAGGTGGGCATTTGTATGTTAGCTAACATCCGAGAAGAGTTTATTGTCTTGTTGCAAGAATACCAGGACATTTTCGCTTGGTCCTATTAGGATATGTCTGGCTTAGATCTAGAGATTGTACAACACAGATTACCATTGAAACCTGAATGCTCCCCTGTGAAACAAAAATTAAGGAGGATGAAGCCTGAGATGTCTTTAAAGATAAAGGAGGAGGTGAAGAAGCAATTTGATGTAGGTTTCTTGGTTGTTGCCCGATATCCGAAATGGGTTGCCAACATCATGCCAGTGCAAAAAAAAAGATGAAAAAGTGAGAATGCGTGTAGACTATCAAGAATTAAATAGAGCTAGTCCAAAAGATAATTTTCCTTTACCACACATTGACATTCTGGTGGACAATACATCCCAATTTGGTCTATTCTCTTTCATGGATGGTTTTTCAGGGTATAACCAGATAAAAATGGCACCAGAGGATATGGAGAAAACAACATTTATTACTCTATAGGGGACCTTCTACTATAAGGTTATGTCGTTTGGGCTGAAGAATGCTGGGGCAACATATCAACGGGCCATGGTAACATTGTTCCATGACATGATACATAAGGAGATTGAGGTCTATGTAGATGACATGATCGCAAAGTCTAGAATGGAGGATGAACACATAGTTAATTTGTGGAAGTTTTTTGACCGATTACGTAAGTACAAGTTGAGATTAAATCCTGGGAAGTGCACATTTGGGGTAAAGTCTGGAAAGCTGCTTGGTTTTGTAGCTAGCCAAAAAGGGATAGAGGTGGATCCAGATAAAGTGAAAGCGATCCTAGAGATGCCTGAGCCACGTACAGAAAAGCAAGTCCAAGGATTCTTGGGAAGATTGAACTACATTGGTAGGTTCATATCACAATTGAGCACCACCTGTGAGCCTTTATTTAGATTGTTGCAAAAGAATCAATCCACCAAATGGAATGATGACTATCAGATAGAATTTGAGAAGATTAAGCAGTATTTGATGAATCCTCCTATACTCATGCCACCAGTACCTGGAAGGCCTCTCATCTTGTACATGACGGTGTTAGATGAATCAATGGGGTGTGTGTTGGGGCAACACGATGAATCAGGAAGAAAAGAGCGCACAATTTACTAGTTGAGTAAGAAATTCATTACGTGTGAAAATGAATTACTCATTGTTAGAGAGAACTTGTTGTGCCTTGGCATAGGCATCACACCGCTTGAGACAGTACATGTTGAACTACATTACTTGGTTGATACCCAAAATGGATCCAATTAAATACATCTTTGAAAAGCACGCCCTCACTGGGAGGATAGCTCGGTGACAGGTGTTATTATTAGAGCTCAATATTGTCTATGTCACTCAGAAGACAGATAAAGGGAGCGCTCTGGTAGATTATTTGGCTCAGCAGCCCATAGATGATTTTCAACCTATGCATCTCGAATTCCTTGATGAGGATATCATGGCCTTGTTTGATGAAAAAGTTGAGGACAAAAAAAGAGATAAGTGGATTATGTGGTTTGATGGTGCATCTAACGTACTGGGGCATGGAATTGGAGCAGCGCTGGTCTCACTAGATAAACAATATTTGCCTTTTACGGCCAGACTCTATTTTGATTGCACAAATAATACGGTGGAATATGAAGCATGCGCCATGGGGATCCGAGCAGCAATTGAGTTTAAGGTTAAGCTTCTCAAGGTGTATAGGGATTCAGCATTGATAATCCATCAGTTGAAGGGTGAATGGGAAACCAGAGACCATAAGCTAATACCTTATCAGGCATACATCAGAGAATTAATGGACTGTTTCGATGATATATCCTTTCATCACATTCCTAGAGAAGAAAACCAAGTGGCTGATGCTCTTGCAACTTTCTCATCTATGTTTCAGGTGAACCCTCATGGAGACTTGCCTTGTATAGAAATTAGATGTTACAGTGAGCCGGCACATTGTTGTTTGATAAAAGAGGAGGAGAAGGATGGCAAGCCTTGGTATTTCGATATCAAGAGATATATCAAAGATAAAGAGTACCCCTTTGGGGCCTCTGACAATGACAAGAGGACAGTACAGAGGTTGGCAGCTAGCTTCCTTTTGAATGGGGATGTACTATACAAAAGAAACTATGATATGGTGTTGCTCCGATGCATGGATGCAAGCGAAGCTGAGAAAATACTAACAGAGGTGCATGAAGGCTCCTTTGGCATCCACGCCAATGGGCATACTATGGCCCGAAAGATCTTAATGGCTGGATACTATTGGATCATGATGGAGAATGATTGTTGTATTCATGTAAGGAAATGCCAGAAATGCCAAGCTTTTGCAGATAATTTTAACGCTCTGCCATTTTCAATGTGGGACATAGATGTGATTGAGGCTATTGAGCCCAAAGCTTCGAATGGGCATCATTTCATCCTAGTTGCCATTGATTATTTCACTAAGTAGGTGGAAGCTGCTTTATATGCTAATGTGACTGGGAATGTAGTGGTTAGATTCATAAAAAAGGATATAATTTGCAGATATGGGTTGCCAAGAAAAATCATCACTGACAATGCCACCAATCTGAATAACAAGATGATGAAGGAGTTATCCGAGGATTTCAAGATCCAACACCATAATTCAACACCTTATCGACCCAAGATGAACGGTGCAGTTGAGGCTGCCAATAAGAATATCAAGAAGATCATTCAAAAGATGACAGTAACATACAAAGACTGGCACGAGATGTTGTCATTCGCATTGCATGGTTATCAAAATTTTGTGCGTACTTCTACTGGGGCAACCCCATTTTCATTGGTATATGGGATGGAAGTTGTCCTCCCTTTCGAAGTAGAGATTCCTTCTTTGAGGGTTCTATTGGAAGTAGAGTTGGAGGAAGCAAAATGGGTCCAAAGGCATTTTTACTAGTTGATCTTATTAAAGAGAAGAGGTTAACCGCTATGAGTCATGGGCAGTTGTACCAAAGAAGAATGAAGAATGCTTTCAACAAAAGGGTGCACCCGCATAAATTCAATGAGGGAGACCTTATTTTAAAGGTGTCACATGTTCAGAAAGATCTTTGAGGGAAGTGGGCCCCGAACTATGAAGGGCCTTTTGTGATGAAGAAGGCTTTCTCGGGAGGAACACTGATACTCACAAACATGGATGGTGAAGAGCTGCCTTCGCCTGTGAATTCTGACACCGTCAAGAGATACTATGCCTAACGATGGGAGCGATTTAGATATTTGTTGTTGGATATTTCCAAGGATTCATTAGGATTTTCATGTTTATGTTATTATTGTAAACAAAAATTGCAACATTAATAATATGGATGAATTTAATGTTATCAGTCTCATTTTCTCACAATTATGTCTTTGCATATTTATTTAACTTTCATTGGAATATGAATATATGCCGCTGGTTTGTTTTCTCATGTGACTTGCGCTCTAGAGTTGATCTCCAAAACTGCCTAATCAGAAATTTTCGCGTTCTACACGTTTGGTGGTGTGCCATAAGCAATGAGTAAAATTGAAAAAACGTTTAATTAACTGTGTTTCAAATTAATAAATAATAAATACAGACATGCATGCGACCTCATCTCCTTTTTTTTAAATAAAAAAAAATTGTGAATAGTGAGAGTTATTTGGCTTAATCTGTCAATTGAAAATCTTTTAAATATTTCTCACCCTTGAAAATTATCTTTTAAGAACCTGCACAACTCCTTTCGTTTCTTGTTTTCTTTCATTTATTCTTGCTATAAAGGCATGATAGACGACATCAACAAATACCTCCAAACCCCTACACCGGGGCAATGACAAACACCACGCATGGGCTCTAAGCAAACCTAGGGGCAGATAAGAAGTTCACACCCGATAGGTTGAAAACCCGAAAGGGTGGCCTAGGCAAAAGTTAGGGTATATAAAAAGAAAGAGGAAAAATGAAAATAAATAAAAAATAGGAATTAAAGAAAAACAATCAAGAGCGTGTTTATCAAAGGTTCTATCCCAAAATCCAAATTGTAAGAGTTTCTAGTCAAGATTTGAAATGACACACGGCCATGTTTCTCATCCCAAACACTAATTTATCCTTTTCTACCCACTCTGAGCCAAAGTATAGCTATTATCTATAAAAAAACAGAGTAGGAACCACCGCCAAACTAGCAGGAAAAGCAATGCAAGCAACATCACATGAGATTTACCAAGCTCTAGGCTGGGCCTCGAATGTTGTTAAAGAAAGCAAATCCGCCAATGGCTACCAAAGCAAAATAGACAAAAGTTCTCCAAATTTCACAAGGAAGGTACAAAAGTGCAATGATGGTCAATGCATAAGACAAATGGAGTAAAACCCTGCCGAAAAGCTGAAATGAATAGAAGTACAAGCAAAGCGCTCAAAGTTTTTACTCAATATAACCTTTAAACACTCTTTGAGCCTCTCTGACCTGTCTTTCATAGCCCTCTTAACCCCTGGCCATGTTACAAGCCCATGTAGATCAAGGAAGGACTAATTTCACTTTTTAGTTTGGATTTTGAAATGGAACATGCACAGGCATGTGATTGTTAGGATAAAAAAATAGAGAATCCCGAGGTTCACACTTGCACATTTGAGAAACTCATTCAACAAGGAGCTCGTGGAAGATGCCTAAAGGCAATAGTGGGGTCTATTCAACGTCAGTCGCTCACGTAGAGTCCCGAGGGTTCCTTTCAAATCCAAGGGTAGTCTTTGTTGCATAAATCATTTTGGGATCAGCCCATATCATCAACCTTCAACGGGATCGATGGACTCATATTCTATTATCTTAAATCACAAAAGTTTCACTTGGTCGTATACCAAAGTGTAAATATCCATTGCCATCCTTCAATGGTTCATGCGGTCAATCCCGAAGCCTTATAGTCTCATCTCATCCTAGAAAGAAACAGTCATATCTCATTTTTATGACTCACAAACAGTCGCATTCCATTTCTAGGTACAAAGCTCACATTCACTGCATTTCAGGGTGAAGCTCGCATTTTCTTTTCATTCATCAATATGCATTCCAAAACTCATATGCTTCATATCAGGCTTTAAGATCCATTTTGAGATAAGTGACCCTTTTAGAGAGTCCACCTCTTACTTTCTTACAGGTTTGAGCCTCTAGGTACCACTACCTTTGGCAATTTTCATAGGACTCAACATCCTCAGCTTTTACATTTCATAAGACTCAACGTCCTCAGCTTTTACATTTCATAGGACTCAACGTCTTCATCTTTTACATTTTCATAGGACTCAACATCCTCAACTTTTACATTTCATAGGACTCAATGTCCTCAACTTTTATGTTTCATAGGACTCAACGTCCTCAGCTTTTACATTTCATAGGACTCAACGTCCTCAGCTTTTATGTTTCATAGGACCCAACGTCCTTTACTTTTATGTTTCATACGACTCCACATCCTCACCATTTATGTTTCATAGGATACAACATCCTCAGCTTTTATGTTTCATACGACTCAACATCCTCAACTTTTATGTTTCATACGACTCAACGTCCTTAGCTTTTATGTTTCATGGGACTCAATGTCCTCTACTTTTATGTTTCATAGGACTCAACGTCCTCTACTTTTACATTTCATAGGACTCAAAGTCCTCTGCATTTTGTTTCATGAGACTCGTTTCCATGCCTTGTCACGTTAAGCTCAAAGTTTTTTTGTTTTGTTGATACACTAAATCCTATTTTTTTTCAAAGTTTCTTCCTTCTTATGTGGTGATCTATCGAAGGATCACCCGAACAGAATTAGTGTCTTTGCCTTTACTTATCTTTTATTTTCAATAAAGGATAAGTAAATAGGGCAGTTGTCATACCCTAGTTCTGTCAGGGTCTCCCCCCACCCCCCCCCCCCCCCCCCCCAAAAAAAGGAGAACAAAATGAAAAAAAAAAGAAAAGGAAAAAAATATAACAAAAATAAAAAATAAAAAATAAAGAATAAATTTATTTAAAAAAAGAAAGGAAAAGGGACCAAATGGGCTCTTTGAGAGCCCATTAGGTCAGAAGCAGCAGTATAAGAGCACAAAGGAAGGAATAGTTAAGGGAGGAAATTAATTACACAAAAGCACAAATCTCGGAGAGAAAAACGGACCAACGAATGGGCGACATTTGGCATCGCCATCAGAGAAGGAGAGAGGTCTCACAGGTACCCTCTCATTCTCCAGTGTCTCATCTACTTCCCTCTTTTCTTCTTCGCTTTCGTTTCTTTTTTCTTTCCTTTTTTTTTGCATTTTCCTTCATTCTTTTTTATGATCTTTTGTTTGATTTCATCCACAGGAGAGAGCTTGAGGTTTGTTGTGGTTTTTGTTTAATTTCATTTCGTTGTAGCTTCATGTTCCTCCTTCATCTTCACTGTACTTGAGTTTTTTTTTCTTTCTTTTGGGGCAAACTCCAGCCACCACCGCGCGCCACTCCCGCGGTGGCCTCACGTCGCCAGGACCCCTCGCTAGTGGCGGCAGGGGGCCATGCCTCCTCCGTAGAGGCTCGTCGTATCGTCCTTGCGCTGTTTGGTTGTGGCTGCTGTGCCCAGGTTCTAAATGTGGGTTGGGCCGAGTCGCTTTGACCCGGTTCTAACCCTAACCCTAAAAAAAAACTTTGCAACCACAATTTTAATAACTACACCTCCTTTACCTATTGGGCCTTGCCCATTCTGAACCAAATAAATGATGCTATTTATAGGTCGCATTTTCATAACTGCACCCCTTAACTTTTGGGCCTGACCCATTCTTAAACAAAATATATAATACTATTTACACCCCATAACTTTTTCACAATTGCACCCCCTTAATTGTTGGGTCTGGCCCTCTCTGAAACAAAACACGTAATGCTATTTGACGCTCTCATTTTCATATCTACACTTCTTCGCCTTTTGAGCCAGGCTCATTTTGAAATTAAATAAGCACTGCTAGTTGCACTTCTTTTCTTCATGTATGCACCCCTAATTACTAAGTGTACTGCCCACTTCTATTCTATCCCTTTCTATTACCATTTGATTTATTTGATTACGTAATGTTATGTCAATTATTATTTATTTTTGCAATTCCACTTTAGTTTTCTTTAGTACACGCTTATGTTAGTTACACTCCATGTTGGATCTCCGACTTGTTTAGTGGTGTTTCAATAACATATGGATAGATTTTGTGAATGTCATGCTGGGTCCCCGACTTCCTTGACTTTTTGGAGTTTACCCCAAATCTAAAATCTTTTCCAAAAAATCTAAAAATACTCAAATAAATTATCAATCAATTCTCCTTTTTCTCAAAAAAATTACATATTACTCGAGATTGCTTCAAGGTTCAATGCCTTAAGCGATTCTCTCCACTTTTTCTTCAAATTCAACATTGTTTCAAGGTCCAATGCCTTAACGACTCTTTTTCACGCAATTAAAATAAATCTTTCAAAAAGATAAAGTCAACCCAACACACAAGTTATTTTCTAACAAAAAGCTACGTAAGTCTGATTTTCTCATTATACTTAGGGATACGTAAGAGTGAGGGCAGACCCCTTGTCAACCTAAAAAAACTAAAATATATATAAAATTATCTTTTCTAAAAATAAAATTTGATTTCTTTTTCTGAATAAACAAAAATAAAACAAACATAAGTCATGTTCTTAATGGAACACAAATAATTAAAAGTCACTTTATTTAAGCACACTCAATTAAAGGTTGTCATCTTCATGACGGACGCGTGTGGTGCTAATACCTTTCCTGTGCGTAAACGACTCCCAAATCCTTTTATCTCAAATCATAGACCACTCCTTATCTTTTTGGTTTTTCCGACGTTTTCCTTAAATAAACGTTGGTGGCGACTCCCCCCAGTTTTTCCTTTTTGGATGATGAAGAAGAAGAATTGGCATTTTGGACAAAGAAGGTACAAAGGATGCTCATAAAGAGAAAATGATCAAAGAAATTTCCTTCTAAGAAGGAATTTCAGCAAGGAGAAATCTTAAAGCATCAAGTCATATGGGCTAAATACAACAAGCTTGGGCACTACAAAATAAAATGCCTTTTCTTAAGAAAGACCTTGAGAAGGGAGATCACAAAAGAATGACAATGATGGTCACGTGGGATGACATAGATTCATCATCGTCTAAGAAGAGGAGGAAAAAGTTGCCAATATATGTTTCATAGTAGATTTAGACAAGGAGCATATATCTGACTCTAAAAGCACGTTAGAATTTTCAAATTCTAAAGAGTTAGAACAAAATTTTGATATAACCTACTTAATGACTCTCATACTTTAGCTCGTAAATGAGCTCTTTTGAAGGAACAACTTTCTAATGCTTAGAAAGAAAATAAGAAGCTTAGAACAAACAATGAGTATAAGAAAACTACTACATGCAAGAGAATCTTATTTTAAGCTTTTTAAACAACTAAAATAGAGAAAAGAACCTAGAAAAAAGGTTGTTTCTTTTGGTCAAAGTCAACTTGAAAATGAAAACAAAGTTTTAAAAGAAAAGGTTGAGAAGTTGTCAAAGGATTTGGCCAACTTTGTAGAAGGAACTAAAAATCTTGACAAAATGATTGGAGTTCATAAACGATTTTTTTTAGAACTGGTTTATGCTCTAATAAGAATCAAAATAGATTTTTTCAAAAGCTTGTTAAAACTAGAAGATCAAAAGAAAATGTTCCAAGTATAACAAATAAGGACACAACACCTTAGAATGTTACATAAAAAAGAAGATTTCCTTTAGAAAGGTAACTAACATGAGAGGACCCAAAAAGCTATGGGTACCTAAGGTCATATTACTTTCTGATGCAAAAATGTTTCCTCCATAACAACAAAAGAGAGTTGTAGTACATGGAAAGTGGATGCTTCAGGAACATATCTAGAGAAAAAAGCAAATTCCTCTGCATTGAGAAAAAGGAGGATGAAGGGTTTATTGCTTTTGGAGAAAATAGAAAGGCCCTCATTAAGAGAATTAGTAAAATTGGTAAACCTAATTCTGCTCAAATTGATAATGTTTACTATGTACATGGTTGAAACATAATCTTTTAAGCATTAGTTAGCTCTGTGACAATGGATATGAAGTTAAGTTTGAATCCAATGCTTGTCTGATTAAAGAAACATCTATTGGACAAATCCTATTGATAATTTCTATTTATACGTAAATTATGCATTTAAATTACATAACAATTATCTTTTTTCCCTCTTTTAATGCTTTTTCTGTTATTGAAACGTAGAAAATTTATCTTTTTATAAGTTTTTATCCAATAAATGTTAAAATTAGTTGATTTATATTGTTGGTTGTATTTTATTTGTAGGATTACACATTAAAAACTTGGAAGATGGATTGAGGATATGGGTTTAGCACGCACATATGGGCTTAGCACATCACCAATATAAAAAAAAGTTCAATTAAGCAAAGTTTTTATTATACAAAGGGGGGAGCGGTCAAAGAAAAAATTATCAAAAGCCAAAGAGAAACCCAAGGACAACGGAGAGAAGAATCCACTCCACAGAAGGTGGCTTATGCCCCTTGTTCTACCATTTTTCTCCATTCTCTACCATTATCTTTTGTTTTCCGTTGTTTTGTAAGCCTCTCATGACAATGAGAGGCTAAACCACTAATTGTTGGGAGTTCAGCAACCAAGCACTCTTGATGTAACAATTCTTACAATCTATTTAATGTTATTTTCATTTTATTGTTTTTTTCTAAATCTTCTATCATGTTTGTGGTCTGATCATCCTTATGCATGTAATGTTATGAGGGTTTATGCATTGAGAAATGTCTATACTCTGAGAACTGGCAAAGAATATCTAGACATCCATATCTAGGGATATAATGACATTGTTTATCCTTAAATATACATCAGGAGTGAAATTAGATAATTTAGGCTCTTTCATATGAGGTATCATGCATGATTAGAGTAAATTAGAGGATGAAGGTAATATGTAAAATAATATTAAATAGTGAAAATCATTAACATTGCATCAAGAAGTAGTTTTGATAGGCTGAACACCCAACATATCTCATAATCCTGCATTCAACAGTTAATTCATCTCTCCAAGTGTTTGTTTTTCTTCTCTGGCTCATATTATATTTTTCTGTTTATTTTATTTTGCATTTATATTTACATACATTATCATTTGAAAACCCCAAAATATTATTATGTTCATTGCTTAAAATTTGATATATATATATATATATATATATATATATATATATATATATATATAAACTCTAAGTACAATCAAAGTTCATGTGGACTAGATACTCGATCTTACCATTTTATTACTGCTTAAACAAATTGGTAAGCTTGCCAATCAGTCAACACCTATTCTCATGGATAAGAGTGAAATCTATATAGAATTTGCCTAGTGTCACTATCCAGTTGGTCTTGTCTAGTATTTAAGAGTGATAAATGGTTATTGCACATAAAGGTAGGTCACCTTAACATGAAAACTCTATCCAAGCTTTCTAAACATGATCTTGTGAAAAGTATGCCAAAAATCAATTATGACAGAGATAAAGTGTGTGAGGTTTTCATCAAAGGAAAACAAACCAAATCCAATTTTCAACTAAAGATGCTACTGATCATTTGTTCCTTTCTTGCAGTTATGCTTGTTCTTTTTGGAATTGGCTTAGCAGTATTATTCAGTTTATTCTAGATCTCTCATCTTTCAAATTTGCTCTATCTATTTGTGCCAGTAGTTGGAGTTCTCAAATGAAAGATGTTATATATATTGTTTGCTTGCCTTCAAGTTTGCTAGGGTAATTGGCACTATAGAAACAAGCTAAGATTTTTTAACATTAAATAGCACATTTAGAATCCTATTACTATGAATCTATTTAGATACAAGATTAGAAATGATTTTGAAAGTTTCTCTACTGAAAAAAATTCTATATTTTCAGTAGAAAAGCTCTCCAAACAGGCCCTATGAGCGTTTCTTTATTAAAGGTTCAATTTCCAATAGTGAATTCTAGGTGCTCAATTTTTTCTCCATCAAAGGTCATCCTACTAGACAAGCGCCTTTAATATACGAAGGTCTGCTAGAGGTTCGCTTGGTAACTCTAGTTGCAGGGGTATATTTCGGGACTCTTTTGGTTGTTTTCGGGGATGTTTTGCTAAAAATACGAGTTTGAATTTCTCCTTTCAAGAAGAGCTTATTGATGCTATGAAATCTATTTTAAAATTACCTTTCATAGAGGATCGAAGAACTTATGACTTGAATGTGACTCCCAGCTAATGGTGTAGGCCTTTTCTTGTTTTTTTGTTATACCTTGGAAACTTAGGAATAGATATACACTGTCTCTTATTAACCACGTGAATTGCCTCTTCCCATGCTCTTTGTATATAGGGTTTTTTTTTGTGGGATTGTACTTCTCAGTTTATTTTTCAGAACTTTCACGAAATAGGATAGACTTACCTAACTATAGGTTTATTTGATCTTTCCTGACTGAATTGAATTTTTTTTTATAAATGTTTTAGAAAATAATTAATATAAATTTCAAATATATATATATATATAACGCATATGTGAGTTTTACAAACAAACTGTTCTTATTTAGTTACTTTTTTTACATTTTTTATCTTATAAAACATGTAATATGCCTTCTACATTAATTTTAAATTTTCCTTAATTTAATTTTTATAATTTCACTTTAATTTATTATTTAGTATATTAAAAATAATAAAAATATATGTTTAATAAGTAGGCATTATTAATATCTATACCAATTCAATTATTAAATCTCATTATAGAAACATTAATTTGAAAACTAAATAAGACTATCAAAATAAATAAGATATCAAAGAAGAAAAATATGATGTGTTTGCATTTCACATCATTCATGCATAACTTTCCACTTAAAAAATATTCCATATTCTGATTTTCAGGACTCAATAATCTTGCATTTGCATTGTTTTTCAATACCTTTTGGAACTGGTTATGCTTTTTTTTTTTTCATGTTTTAAGATGGTCTCTTGAGCTTCACGACATCAAATTAAGGAGCTAGAAATAAGCATCGTGACTCCAAGGACTGAGCTAGGAGCATGTAGATACTTGAAGATTAGAAGAAGAAAAAATTAGAAGATCTAACAGAGGTCATGATCATGACATTTCAATCATTGGCATGACCCGTTTCTCATGTTTTGGACCCCTAAAAATGTCATGGTGGTGGCATTTAGATTGAGTTTTGGTTGTGATTAGTGTTGTCAGACTTGGACTGGTAATCAATTCGGTTGAAATATTGAGTCACTGGGTTAGGGATCGACTTTGCAAGTCAATTATTAACCCACATGATTCAGTATATAATAAAATTTATAACTTTTATACTTAATTTAATGAATATATGTATATATTATATTTGTTATTAATATACATAATAATTAAGTAGGTTCGCTGGTGAAAAATGGTTTCTTTCATATAAAGGTCTAGACTTAGAACCCTTGGAATTGCATTTGGTGAGTTATTTTTAAATTTCAATGCTTTTAAATGAATGTTGTCTTGTGCTTTTGATTTCAAAATTCAAAAAGTAACGTGGAGAAGAGAGAAAGGCATGTTGCACGGGTAAGCGTGAAAGCATGGGTTATGGAGTGATGTTTCAGGTATGAAGAGGCATGAAATGTGAAGTGGTGTGCCCAACAATTATGGAGAAGTGTGGAGCAGTTGTAGGAAAGTTTGTAAAACTGGTTTAAACTTAACCCGTGACTCACCGGTTTCGATAAAAATCGGCTGAGTCTAACTAGGTCACGCCAAGTTGTATGAACACCCGTTTTAACATGTGGCTCGAATTTGTGGAGCAATTGAGTCGTGGGAAAATGGGTCGATCCGGTCAGGTCAGTCTCAGTCTTATAACTATCGCTACTAGAAAAAATGATTTTTACGATGTTTATTTAATGTCGGTTGTTAAAAACCGTCTTAGAAAGAAACACAGTAGCCTCTTTGTAAATAAATACAATCATTTTAAAACGGTTTTTGCAAAAACCGTCTTAGAAACTACTATTCTAAAACGATTTTTGCAAAATCATCTTAGAATGTTTTTCATTCCAAGACGGTTTTTTGAAAACTGTATTTAATGGCAGTCATTCTAAGATGGTTTTGTAAATATCGTCTTGAAGGTTTTTTTGCTTTTTTAAATATTTGATGTCTCCCTCTATGTACTCTTTCACCTCTTTGTATTCTCACTCACCCTTTCACTCTTTGAAACAGTCTCTAGGGTTCCCAAGAAATTGAGAGAGGGACTAAGGCCACCTCTCCGTCAACATCTCCAACACCAAGTTGGGTTCCTTCCTTCCTCTCCAACCCACTACGGAAACTGCTTATGAATCCGATTGATGAAAAACTCAGATGAGCAACTTCCCTTCTCTCCACCAAACCCTAACAATGCCGAAGAAGACGACAAAATTGATGAACCAGAAGACAAAGAAGATGAGGAAGACGATGACGATGATGTCGTTTCGCAGGAGCAATCCTTGTTGTTGTGGCTGCACTAGCAGTGTTTGAAGCTGAAAACCCTATCCCGACGATCGATGTCGAAGCTGGTTCCAATCCAAGTCCACGACGTGCTGATTCGTGGCAACACGAAGACAAAGGAGTGGCTAATGCAAGGGTAATCATTAAGATTTTCTTTATAAAAAATCATATCAGCTATTTTTGCCTTAGTTTCTTTCAATGGATTTGAATAAGGAATCAGGCAACCTCTTTATCTTTGTTCTTTTAGTAAAAATGGAAAGTTTTATTAAATAACCCACTTATGGAAAAACGTTGGCAACAAGAATAAAGAGAGTCCAACTTTTCCCATGACTAAAGTTGGAATAAAAAGCAATTTAC
The DNA here is from genome assembly GCA_013407115.1 of Glycine latifolia. Taxonomy (NCBI): domain Eukaryota; kingdom Viridiplantae; phylum Streptophyta; class Magnoliopsida; order Fabales; family Fabaceae; genus Glycine; species Glycine latifolia. The sequence goes on from CM023956.1 coordinate 19,424,045, forward strand.
TTTTAATAGGGGAGTTTGAAATATTTTTCAACTCACTTTTACATTATTGAAGGAGTGATAAAAATTATGAAGTGGAGTACAAATTGATAGTACGTGTTTCATTTTAAGCATTCCTACATTTTTCTTATACCAAAAAAGCATCAAGAATTGCCATTCCAAATGTTCTCTTTATCCTTTTTTCCATTTGCTAGCCAATGATCACCTAAAAAAATATTTGTGAGATATTTTAAATAAAATATTTGTGTATCATTATTCCTAAAAAACTTACAGCAAACCCCAATTAAGATCCAAGCCAAACACCAACAATACACGTGCTGGTTATATAATAGTATTTGACACCAAAAGTCTTAGAAATATTAAATAATAACCAATCATATCTACCCGTCAACAGATTGATTAAATAAACAACCAAATATTATTATATGATATAATAATTAATTTAAAGTATACTAATATAATAGTATGTTTTATTCCTTAGGATTAGATTCATAGAGGAGTAGCCTTATTGGTTATTCAAGAAGTTTTTGAACATTGCATCTAACATGTTCGGAGTTAAGTGTAGATATTCAAGGTCTTTATACTGGCTTTAATTTTGGAGGTGTGATGGCTTCATTTAGACACTTTGAATTTTAATAACACGTTGGTAACACTTGTGAAAATTGTCATTATGTGCAGACAAGGATCAGGTAGTGCTTGTCGCAGCTTATTTGGGGGATTTGTCAAGTGGATAATGGGAAAAGTTAGTTTATTTATTTCCTATTTTATATTTTGAAAAGCACTGGGATGATCTTGTTATTGTTATTGCCGTGGTATGACACTTGGTGTTATTTAATTGAATGGATGAGTTTGCTATTGTTTTGGATTTATGAATTGAATGAGTATTTCATTAATTACATGTATCTTTTAATTTAAGATATTGAAGTTATATTTATATGTGTCTGTTTATGTTCTCATCTTCCACACATATTGAAGTTGTATACATTGTTTATGTTCTCATCTTCCACACATATTGAAGTTGTATACATTGGGATTATGGGGATAGAGTATCAAGCTGGGAGTAATAAAGAGGATAGGTCATTTTTTTAAAATAATGACATTCTACATCGATTATTTAATAAATGATGTAAAAAGTGAACATACAACATCGGTTGCAGGAAAAACCGATGTAGAAAATGACCAATGTCAACATTGATATTTTCAACATCGTTGGTTTTAACATCGGTTAAAAAGCGATGTTAAATATCCAAAATAACCGATGTGAAAAACCATTTTTCTAGTAATGTTTGTTTTATACATTTCTTTTTTATGGTTTATATAGCTGTAAAATAATTATTCAATCTTATTATACAAATATGATTTTTCTATTTGAACACTACACAATTATTTTACTCGTGGTGCAGTTGGTTTTTCAATTTCAACTTCTGGTGATCGTGTTCGGTATTCCTTTGATTTATTTGCATGTAATTGACCAATGGATATGATGATAAAAAATTATTTGCGTGCATGTTGGTAAACGTAGCCTACTAATTCACTACAAGAAAAAATGGAATTTCCGACTGACAGAATCCGTTGCTAATTGAGCAAATTCGTCGGAAAAGTGAAGTTTCCGACGAACAAAAATCTATCGGTAAAATGGTCGTAGGAAATTTTATCCGACAGATATATCCGTCGATAATCTTTGTGGCAGCTAAAATTGTGGCGCCTTTTAACCGCTACAATTTTTATTTTCATGTTTTGTATTTTCTGGTGGTTTAAAAACCGCCACGAAGTGCTTTCTTTTTTTTTTTTTTGCCAAAAACAAATTTTTTTTATTAATCTCTTATAATTTAATTTTTATTAAAAAAGTTATCAAAGTTTCCTCTAGTCCCACCTTTAGATGTTTTCCAAATCCCTGACATTGAGTGTAAAACATGAGATAATCAAAAACCACCCCAATATTGTTTATTAGGTCTCAATATTTTTTTTATACGAATAAAAATTATATTAAAATAATTATAATGAAATTAACAAATATATATATATATATATATATATATATATATATATAATTTGTGACTACACGTTAAGATAATTATTTTTTTTCAATATGTTTCTCAATTAAATTCTAAAAAATGTTATGATTGCCAAATTCACTTATTCCTTCCTTAATATTATATCTCATGTTAAGGTAATACTTTTTATGTGTGCACAATCACAATGAAATTTGAATATATGATTTCAAATTAACTACTCAATCTTCTTATAATTAACTATGCAAAAAAATTAGTGAAAAACATTGATAATTCACTTACCATTTGGACCATCCCTGACGTTGAGTGCAAAACATGTTACAAAATCTGTCTATACATCCTGTGCAGACCAAAAACACTAACCAATGGAAGAATACCAATATAACATGCAAAGTTTCTGCAAAGATTCTAAAGTTGCAACATCCATGAAATATAGACACACAAGCATAACAAGGGACTTAGATTTAACATCAGAAGACATACTAGCCAATGTACATTGATCAAGAAAAATAAATCCATTACCTAGACAATGTACATTGATATTGTGCCTCTTTTTGTTTACTCGTCATATTCTTAATTTAGCATCCTTGCAATTCTTTATAGTTTAGTACACTTTAATACATTTAAACAAGAGAAGGTCAAAATAAATTGAAACCTATGGATGCACTTTCACTTTCCCACGCAGAAAGTGTTTCACAAAGTAATCAAATAATCACATTCAAGAAAGGATACAATTTGATAGATATTCATTCTTACAAACACAATTTTTACAGAGGTGACCAGCTGGTAGTTCACACATACCAGTACTATACGCTACAATAATTAAAACAGCAGAAACATGTAAAACAAGCTAATAAAATTAATTTTTATATTACCAAATAAAAGAAGCAAAAAAAACTCATTTTCCCCACTGCCACTGACACCGCCACAAATAGCTTTAACCAAAAACAAATTTAGCTACTAACCTTATTAGTAGCAGCCTGTTCAATGACTGCACAACATACTTCAAGATTATCATTGATGACAAGTTGCACAGCTTGTTCCAAAATTTCATTAGCAATATTTAAGTTCTGAAGTGAAGTCCTCAGTTGACCAGATATTGATGCCCGTAACGGTTCCTAGAAGAGATGATACATTAGGGAAAAGAAAATAGAACAAAACCCAGCCTAAAAACATATAATCCTAAAAGAATTTATTAAGGGCATTACTTTGCACATAACATGAGTCAAACTTCCAGCCAGACTAGCAACCATCACGTGTGCCGCATTTAATATGTGTGTCTCATCAGATTCCATGGCACAGTCCTACAAATTAATTACATAAATTAAAATCAAGCAAAACAAACTGAGTACAAGCTTTGTCAGTTGAAGTCAGATAATAGAAAAAGGTGTTGGGACAGGATTTGCTTGTAACAGTCCTTGAGCAAAGGGAAGTTGATCAGATAATCCCATAGGTGTAACCTTTTCATCTTCCATCAATGCTGTCGAGGAAATATGAAGAGGACCAGCATACTACATTACTATCCATCAATGCTGTCAAATGGAATAAGTGTCTTCGAATTACATGCCCATTCAAGAGTACATTACATTGTAAAAAATATTTACACGTAATGTATTCCAAGTTCCAATTAAATGCATATATTATTGGATATGTCAAAGATTTATCTTTTGCTGGGGTGTGAAGTATTTAATCAATGTTGATAGCATTACTATTACTAACCTTGGCTTCAAGGAACTTCCATTTGGTTCAGATCAAGTGTGAGATAATTAAGAAACTCACCTTAATCAATGTTGAGGTGCATTCTTAAAGTGCTACTAGCTGTCGGGTGATTTTTGTCGTTTAGGCCATGCCAAAACTCACCTTACAATGCTTTGGTTCAGATCAAGTGTGAGATAATTAAGAAAGAAAAAAAATTGATATATGTAGTTTTCTTGAAACCAAGTGGGTTTATTTTTGCATGATTTGTTGGACAACAACCAGGGAGGAATTTTCCCACTTCTAACAAACTAGATTGAATAAGAATAGATGAACACTTTATAACTTCACATACTTTTGTCAATATTTATTCCTTCCCTTCCAGATTATACCACACGTTTAAGATTTTAACAAAATTAATTATTAAAAATATAATTAATTTATTAAATTTCATTAAAAATATTATAAACAACTTTTAATATATATCTTTTATTTCTTTAATTAATTAATTATTTTTTCTTATTATACACTACTTTCAAGTACTTAAGATAGAGCTTGAAAAAAAATATTCAATGCAAATACTATACTCTATAAAATTGTTTTCCCTAAACATAAAAGGTTGGATGGGTACAATGCAACTCTAGTTAATCATGTTTAATTAATTTATGGGTTTCATGTAGTGCTATGTAGAATATGTGAGTGGATCAATTAGTGATGACCATAGACAAAATGTTATTTGCAACTCTTGCCCTGGTGCTGGGGCCTGTGGTGGCATGTATATAGCCAATACCATGGCTTCTGCAATAGAAGTTATGGGATTGTCTCTTCCCTATAGGTAATTTAAGTTAAGTGTAGGTTTTATCTCTCTTGTTTTTTTTTTTTTTTTTGTGCTTACCTTTCTTTTGCTGTTCCTGTAGCTCATCTATACCTGTTGAGGATCCATTATAGTTGGATGAGTGTCGTTTAGCTGGAAAATATCTTGTTGAGTTACTGAAGATGGACTTGAAGCCCCGAGATATCATCACTCGTAAGTCACTACGTAATGCAATGGTTATAGTTATGGTACTTGCTGGATCTACTAATGTTACTGTGTTACATTTAATTGTGAGTCAAGTTTAATGCCAGAGATTCTATTGATTCAATAATCTTGAGAGGAAACCTCAAATGTAATTATTTTGGCAGGTCTCTTGGCATTGATTTGACTCTTCATGATTTTCAGAAGGTTAACGATGAGGTTCCTTTTATTGCAAATCTTAAGCCTAGTGGGAAATATGTCACGGAAGATGTTCACAAGATATGCATTTAATGCTTTTGTTAACTAATTGAACATTGCTTCACTTATCAATTTATCCTAGTCATCTTTGCTCCTGTCCATGGATTCTACAAATCATTTATTTCTTTTTAAAATTTTTGTTTTTCTACAGGCCAAAAATATGCCTATATTGGTTCCACCAGTCAATTGGACAGGGTATGATAACTTACACATTTATTTGTTGTCTTGCTACCATTCTGTATTTCAATTTTATGGTTGGGTATGATTTTAGAGCTTTTTTTTAAGCTAATGCTATAAATTGGGGCTAGATGGTGGTTCAAACTCCAACCAAGGTAAAAAAAATCTGAAGATAATCAGTATATTATACCCCTTAAAGTATCCTTTGGTGCATTTGGTTGTTAGCTTCTCTGCGGTAATGCTTGGGCCGTGGCTGTTTTTTTTAAAGGGTTTTACTATTTTTGATAGGCATTGGGATTAGGCTACCCTGTTTAATTCTTGGTGTCATTTTTTTTTTTGTTTTTGTTTTTCCTGCTGTTGAAGATACTTCATGCTTGCTGTAATGTACTTTTTTCTCCTCAACTACACTATTAACCTTGTAAAAACTGGCATTCACAATTAGCTTCAAAATGTGGATCAGGATTTTCCTTGTACACCGTCAAGCACATGAATCAATGTTTACAAATAAGTAAATTACAGTTTTTCTTCTTTTAGCTGAATATTATTTAATTTATCTCAAATATAAAATACAATAACATCTATTATCTACAAATTATTTGATACATAATATAGATAATATAAAAAATTATCATATACTTTTCTTAATTATCTAATTTTTATTCAATTCTTTTATTCTATCTTATCATAATTACCAATACACTCATAATCTTTTAGCTGCTAACAATTACTCTTTTCATCTTTAATTATAAGATATTTTAAAAACAATTTATTTATTCTTTTTTATAATTTTTTTAAATATCTAGATATATTAGTTTGTTTTTTACATACTCTTATTTAATTATTCTTTTTCTAAAAAGTAATGAAAAATAATTATTAAGTAGATATAAAAATAAAATAATAAATTTGAAATTATAATATAATTAATTAAAAGATATGCTATAATTAATTATTTTTATATGAATTAGTTAAAATAATTTTACAATTAATAACTATGAGAATAGTATACAACACTAAAATGTTGGCCTCAAAACCTTAGGAAAATAAAAGACAGTAACGCAGCATGGACATGGGTTAATGACAATAAATATCATAAGTAAGCTTAGGAACCTTTTGGGTAAAGACTTGGGTCCATTAAATACCGAAGATCTTCAGCAGCTTAAATCAGCATGTGACTTTCTTACTTATATGTATGGCATGTACTATCACAGCTTGCTGGGTTTAGATTGGAGGTAGTCAAAATAGTATCTGCTGGTCATGCTAGAAATCTTGCATCAAGTGTAGACATCAGCACTTGCCCTGATGGTAAAATCATTGTTCTATAGTCTTAACATGTGTTTGAATAAATTTTGTTACTATTAAATGTTTCCTCACATATACCACTTTTTTCTGGTGTTTCTTTTAGGAATTATCTGTGTTGGTGTTGTTAGTATCAATGAGGTCAACACTTTATTTTAATGATTCAGTAACTTATTCTATGTACTTGTTTTTTGATTATATCAATTATGTATCGTTTTGATTTGCATTTCCTTTTTTATATTTATGATATTACGGAAGCTGACATGATGACCATGCCAAAACATATTTGATAAAAATGTAGGTTGATCCATGTCAAATAATTATTAGTCTTTTAGAATGAGAAAAATATGGTCATTTTTTAAAAAAATCATTTTAAGATGGTTTTTTGAAAAACCGTCTTAGAAAATCTATATTCTAAGACGAGGATTCTAAGATGATTTTTTCAAAAAATCGTCTTAGAATATAGATTTTCTAAGACGATTTTGTAAATAACCATCTTAGAATGATTTTTTTAGAGGATTCTAAGATGGTTTTTAGAAAAACATCTTAGAAAGTCTACATTCTAGGATAGTTATCTAGAAAATCTTCTTAGATAGTTTCCTTTCTAATACGGTTATCTGAGAAAACCATCTTAGAATCGTCAATTTTTTTTATTTTTCTTAGAAGACATTCTAAGATGGTTCTCTGGAAAACCGTCTTATAAAGTTTACATTCTAAAACGATTTTTTTGCAAAACCCGTCTTAAAATCCTTGATTTTTTAATTTATTTTTTTAAAAAAATTATAAGATGGTTCTTTACAAAACTGTCTTAGAAATTGAATATTCTAAGACGGTTTTGAGAACCGTCGTAAAATTAAGGCTCTTCAGAACCGTCATAAAAGACCACTTTTGTAGTAGTGTATGGTCGTGACCCCTTCCAACCTTTAGTTTTGCACTCTAACAGCAAAACGTTTTGGGGATGACATCCCTGATCATGGTCATGACCGCACCAAACTTCAAATCTTATCTTTTGTGATTTGGAATGTAAATTAGGACCAAATTCTTATCTTTTCTTTTTAGCCCATTGTCTTTGAATAGAGTGCTCTACTTAGGATTATTCATTATGATCTTGGTTAGCTTACAGTTTATAGAGAGAGGATGATAGTCTTCTTCAACCCTTTTTCTGGTTTGTTTTGTCTTAATTTTCACTACTAAAAAAATAGCATTCAACATCGGGTATTTTTTACATTCCACATCGGTTTTGAACCGATGTTGAATTAGGCGACGTTGAAAGTGTGGAAGTTAACATCGGTTTTGAAAACCGATGTTAACGAAAAGTATACAACATCGATTTTTAGTAAAAATTGATGTCGCTATCTAATAAATAAACCGTAAAAAAATGTAAAAGTTGGAACTTCAACATTGGTTTTGCCTGAAAATCGATGTTGTAGTGTAAGTTAACATCGGTTTTCTTATGAAAACCGATGTTGTTTTTTTAATTTTTTTTTAATATTTTGTCAGTTTTTTTATTTTACCAATTCTTCAACCCTTAAATGAAATACCAGACATCCAGCCAATTTCAGAATACAATACATTAAAATAATATTTCAATAACAAATAAAATTCAATAGTGTCAATGTACATAAAAATGATTTCCTAACCAAATGTTTATATACAATTGTTTAAAAATCCCTTAACCACCTAATCTAATATTTCATCTCTAACATTAAGATAAAATGTAGCCCATTGCACCTTAATAGCCTTCAATCTCTTGGCTTGCAGTGATCTTTTATCAGTGAAATACTGCATGACATAATAAAACATAATTTAGTATTTATAAATAAAAACAAGTAAAAAAATTAAAATTAGTTTTGAATTAGACAATTAACATGTCCCAGTTATCCCTGAAGCCTCTTTAGACTATTGTGGACATCCAATGCATGACATAATAGCCACACTCAGTGCTTCCTTTTTGCTTATTACACTAAACTCAATAACATGGTCAAAGTTAAACGGAAATTAGGGTAAATGGTTATAAAAGTTATTTTGAATACATAAACCATGATTTGTTAAAAGACTTACTTTAAGCGCAATCCATTTAGTAGTAGTCTTTGATTTATTTCCTTGAGTGTCATGGAGTCCCTTCAAAGCACTACTTAAGAGAAACATGCATGCATATTGTACAATTAACATATTCATGTGTTAGAAATAAAAACAGAAATGTCTGACAAGTTACCACCTACTTGTTAATAATTCCTTTGAGGTAGTTATTAGGCTTGTGGTGCAACGAACAGAACCACACGACAACATTGGTCTTAGGCCATATAACGACCAATTGCCAATGTGCACTGCATTGGAGAAAAAGAAGTTATTATACTTTATACATTAATTAAATTCTTTTGTACATTTTTACTTACCCATTCAAGTACGCTGCAAGGTAGACATCTTTCTGTG
>CM023956.1:19433027-19478793 GCA_013407115.1 Glycine latifolia
GTATGAAGTATAATAACTTCTTTTTCTCCAATGCAGTGCACATTGGAGAAAAAGAAGTTATTATACTTTATACATTAATTAAATTCTTTTGTACATTTTTACTTACCCATTCAAGTACGCTGCAAGGTAGACATCTTTCTGTGAACTCTGCATCCATTTCTTGATATAGTCCTCGAATTCAAATTGAGATTGCCCAGATCTCTATATGGACTGTGGCTCCATGAATCCATACACATCAGCATGATCCGATTGCAAACATAACTCATTCATATGCCTATTGTTTTGAAAATAAAGTCAATTATGCAAGAATATAAAACAATTAGTTACCTGAATGATGCAAGAATATAAAGTCAATTTAACGGTAGTCAATTATGCGATCTGGTACAGGGGATCGACAATATGTTCCGGCTTATGTACAGGTTTCACCGGTCCCTTAGGTACCTGTTTATCCTACACAGTTAAGAAACATAAGTGAACGACCGTCTTGACTTTACATGAGACAAATCATTCTTAAATGAGAAGAAACAAGCCAAAAATGAAATACATTGTTCAAAATAGCCTGTACAAGATGTGTCGGCCAAGCAAGGAAGGTGTTAAGGGTCTGCCCTACTAACTGAACCTCTTCAATGGGTACAGGGACACGAGCCTCAGCATCTCGAACTTCCTCAACACCCACCTTGACCTGATCATGGGCAAGAGGGACGTTGTGCATGGTTCTCGATCCCTCATAAACTCTTCTAAGGGCAACCAGGCAGGGAGGATTGCCATCGACATACAACCCACACCTATCAGATGCACCTGTATCTGGGTCATTCCCCGAGGGATCGACACAGCTTCCCTTGGTGCTGACACGGGCACCATAAGGACATGGCTGAAGCTCTGGAGGCGGCATGGCACCTTGAGACTGCATCTGGGACTGGAGGTGGTTGAAGGACATCATTATTTGCTACGTAACTCGTTCAGTGATCGACTGCGTGACTCTTTCAGTGATCGACTGCTCCAGCTCTACCCTGATGTTGTCTTTCAGTCGATCCAAGTCTTCAAGCGCTATTGACTTCGACTTGCGAGAGGTTGATCGAGCCGGTCCAAAGTACTGTGTGATGGTTACACCAACTCCAGCACCACGAACACGGTCGGGTTGCTCTGATCGTCCAATGGCAGCAGTCAGGGCATCCTAACGTCCACTAGCAACAAAGCTACCCTGTGCGGATTGTTCATCCAGGGAATCCTACAATCAAAATAGGTAGAACATTAGTTTTGTAATTTGTGTGGCAAAAATTCATTAAAGGTGTATGAGCTTGTTGTTTGACTTACAATCCTCTCTGCAATCTCACGTGCCGCCTCAGAAGTCATTTGCCCGATTTTTTTAGTGCGAGCCAGCTTCCACTTCACATGTCATCTCACAGGGAACGGATGATGCACAATGGTCTCCGTGCTATCATCACGAGTTGCTTCCTCCAATTGTTTCTTTTGTTTTTCCTCCATCAATCTCTTCTCTATCAAGTCGTAACCCCCGCGAGACAACACGTGAGGGGAAGTGTTTAGCTTCTGGATGGCTTGGGCCTTCTTTCTAACATTCTGTAAGAATTACACATATAGGGTAAAAAAAATGCGCTTGGTTGACTTCATGATTGTGAAATTGTAAAACAATGTAACTCAGCTAACCTCCCAGGAAGCGGCTCTACGTGTCTCATAGAATTGGTGCCACTTTTCCTTACTGATGTCGTATTTCTCATAGACAATGTCGGCATCGTCGTCCTTGCCTTGTGCCAGAGCCCATTTAGAGGTCAGGTCTGACTTAAACTGTCTTCATCGCTCTCCTACTATCTGCAGAATTTTCTTCTTGGTCCGTTGGTCGGACGCTTCAGGTATATCAAATTCAGCCTGCGTTACAATCAAAAGGGTTTAACAGTTACAATAACATTTAAATTGTATTACTACAAGCAATGTATTACTACAAGCAATCACATTGGACATTTAATTGTAGTACCTGAATGTCATCCCAAATCAACTCCTTCTGTGCTGTAGGAACTTCCTTCCAGTTAGCAATGGTCACTTCCACCTTGTCTCTAGCCACGATCCCTAGGTACGTCTTCAATTTCTTTGCCTGAGGACCATCAGCCTTCCCAGTGGCAGGATCCACATGAACCACTAGTCTGTCAGCACCATCAGGTCTGGTAGTAGTGACCACAGCTGTGTCGCTTTCCTAATCTTCTTCACCGTAGACGGCAAAGGTGTTGACTTAAGACATGGAGGTGCTGACTCAGGACAAGGAGAGGAGCTCAGTGGTGTAGTCATGATCCTGTTAAAATCAAAAACAAAGATAAGTAAAGTTAAGTGACAAGTTAAGTTACTTATGAAATTGTAAAAATCCAATGAAGTTAATAAGGCAAAAATAATACATTAAGTGATGTTAATTAATTCTCCTTCATCATGATCATTACGATTTGTATGAACGTCGTCAACTTCATCTTCTCTGTTGACGTCAGGCATTTGTATCGAGAATTGAGTGACACCAGTATCAATGGTTGAATCATCATCGTCAAGATTAATACCAATGGTTTTTCCATGTAGTACCACTGACCACCTTTCATCACATGGATCTTGAACATAAAACACCTGTTTAGCTTGTTCTGCCATGATGAAAGGTTCATCTTGATAAGCTAGCTTGTTAAGATCTACCAAAGTAAATCCCAAGTCCTCGGTCCACACACCACTATTGATATCAACCCAATTACACTTGAAAACACGCACAGTGAATGTAACATAATTAGGCTCCCAGATGTCATGAATGACTCCAAAGTAAGGCATGCAAGCCAAATGTGGATTGTGGTCATGCACAATAGCGAAGTGCTACGACTCAGCCCTAAGGCTAACCCCACTGTTTTGCATTGTGCTCTTGTCATCTTGTTGCTTGGTGTAGAACGAGTACTTGTTGATATCGTACCCCTGCCAACTTCTAACATTTCTTTTAGGCCCATCTTCTAACTTCCTCATTGTTTCCGATGAAGATTCATCACTAAATATGGTATCTTTAAACCAATTCAAGAAACTCTTGTTATGCTCTTTCAACAACCTATTCTTCGTCATTCTTGGATTACTTTCCTTGACTAAGGCTTCATGACAAACTATGTATGGTAGGACTTCGTTACTATTATTCAGGACATACAAATAAGCTTGTTGCAATTCGTGTAAACCAGGCGTTATAATATATAGTCCACGTGAACCCTTACCTGCGACTCTGTTGTCATGCCGAGCCTCGAGAAGCCCAACAAGTTTTTCCTTTTCAAGGTACTCTAAACAAAATTCTACAGCTTCTTCTGTAATGTACCTTTCAACTATGGATGCTTCAGAACGGTGAAGATTCTTCGTATACCTTTTCAAGATCTTCATGTATCGCTCGACTGGGTACATCTACCGTAAATAAAAGGGACCACACATTTTAATTTCCCTAACCAGATGAACAAGTAAGTGAACCATTATGTCAAAAAATGAAGGGGAAAATACATCTCCAACTGACACAAGATAATTGCCGCCTCTTCTTCCAAGTCATCTAACTTTATAGGGTCCACGACTTTGATACAAATGGCATTGAAGAAAAAGCACAGCCGAGTTATAGCATGCCTCACTTTGTTAGGAAAAATGTCTCGAATCGCCACGGCTAACAGTTGTTGAATCAACATGTGGAAATCATAAGATTTTAAGCCAACTAGTTTCAGATCTTTGATCTACACAAGGCTCTTAATATTTGAAGAGTATCCCTAAGGCACTTTCACTCGGCTCAGACACTGACATAAACTTATCTTCTCTTTTCTTGACAAAGTGTGACATGCTAGAGGCAAGTATATTTTCTTACCATCAGACTTAGGATGTAACTGTTCACATATACCCATCTCAGCAAGATCTTGACGAGTGTTCAAACTATCCTTTGTCTTGCCTTGAATGTTAAGCAGTGTGTCGATGACATTGTCACACACATTTTTCTCCACATGCATAACATCGATACAGTGTCTAACATCTAGATCAGACCAGTATGGAAGATCAAACAATATCGACCTCTTCTTCCATATGCAAGTATTACCTTTCATCTTCTTTTGGGTCTTCCCAAATACAGTATGGATGTGCTCAACCTGCTCAAAAACCTGTTCACCGATTAACAGAATCGGCGTAGTTTCATGTTCTTTACTTCCATTAAATGCTTTTTTCAATCGCCGATAAGGGTGATAAGGTTTCAGAAAATGGCGATGGCGAGTGTACACTATTTTTCTGCCATGTTTAAGTTATACGTAGCTCGTGTCTTGCTCACAGATAGGGCATGCATGATGGCCCTTAACATTGTATCCACTCAAATTCACGTACGCTGGAAAATCATTAATGGTACAAAATAGCATTGCACGCAACTTGAATGTCTCCTTTTGATACCCATCAAACACAACAACCCCCTCGTCCCACAAGTTTGTCAAGTCTTCAATCAAGGGACTAAGATAAACATCAATGTCATTTCCTGGTTGTCTTAGGCCCGATATCATTATAGACAACATCATGTATTTTCGCTTCATGCCCAACCAAGGAGGCAGGTTGTAAATGACTAGCAAAACAGGCCACGAACTGTGCTGAGTACTTAAACTGTCGTAGGGATTCATTCCATCATTGGCAAGTGCAAGCCTGAGATTTCTTGGGTTTTCGCCGAATTTTAGATACAAACGGTCAATCTTCTTCCACTGGGAGGAATCTGCCGGATGACGGAGTATTCCATCACAATTTCTCCCATCTACATGCCATGTAAGGTCTTTTGCGTCATCTTTGTTAGCAAACAGACGCTTAAACCTTGGAATGATCGGAAGATACCACAACACCTTCACGGGGGGGCCTTTCTTTGTGCTCTCATCACTGCTACAGTCGTCATCATCCTTCACTTTGTACCGTGATACCCCACACTTGGGGCATTTATGCATTTCTTCAAATTCATTTCTATACAATATGCAGTCATTGGGACAGGCATGAATTTTCTTATACTCCATACCCATCGGAAAAAGTATCTTCTTTGCCTGATAGTAACTCATTGGCAACGTGTTTTCATCTGAAAGCATCTCATGAACTACCTGAAGCAGTGAACTGAAGCTTTTGTCACTCCACCTATATCTAGCCTTGACATTAACCAGATTTAACACTGCTGACAACAGTGTCAATGACTCTTAGCACCCCGGATACAACGGCTTCTTTGAATCACTTTCCAATGTATTATACATAGGGGCATGTGCTTGCTGAAAATACTCATGTCCCAGATCATGAATCATATCCTCTAATCGATCTCTGATGTCAACATTAACCGGTTCAGTTTGTGACCCCCTTCGTATGTCTGTCAATTCACCATGCCATATCCATGTGGTATAATTCTTCTTAATCCTATCACACAGAAGATGCTCCCATATGTCGTCCAGTGCTTGGCGTCTCCCATTCAAACAATTGATACAGGGACAAAAATATTTTCCATCCCTATCTAGTCGACTTCTTTCGGAGGCAAATTGCAATAAATGTTCAACGCCTTCCTCATACTCAACCCTGATGCGACTTGCATTCATCCAACATCGATCCATCTAATTAATAACTCTGTGATACTCACAAAGTTATTCCATGCATGAAAACCTCAGTTTTTCATTAAAGGTGTGGCCCTATCCCATTCAGGAAGACTTTTTTTAATAGTATATTCATATGTACAGGTTAAGTTTCTTACCTTAAATTTAACGAAATTTCGGCAGCATTTCGCTTTGGTCTCCAAGTACACGACATGAAAGCAGTGACATGAGTTCCACCATAGTCAAGTATGCACCTGGAGAACAAAGTGAAATGCATTGTACCGAAATTTCATCATATGTAAGAAAAGAATCACAACCTATACATATGAATATACTAAAAAAATGAGTCTTCCCAAATTGTCCAAACGGACAATTCAAGAATCAATACAATGATTAATCCAAATTGTCCGGAAGAATCACTATAATGAATCTCAAATGGCAAACTAAGGTTCACTCATAATAAACATTAATTATATAGAAAAGGCAAGATGCATACTTGACATACAAAATATTTTAAAACCAGTCATTAGACAAATTGTACAACAAAAATATGAAACATATTCGTACCTGTGATGATGATCTGTGTGAAATGTCCAACAATGAAGGTCGTGACGACGAGGCAAACGGGAAAAGGGTTCGCTCTCCTACAACCTACAATGAACATAGAACATTAGACTATATACCTTATTTTTAAGAAAACCTGGTTTGAATCAACACAAACAAAAGAGCACACACCATAGCCTATCAAAGTCTGTCAACCTTCAAACTCATGTAGCCTTTTACGTACTCCTATACTCTCTAACATTCTCATAATAGAATAAGTCAAAATCAATGACTACTACTGTATATTATAGGAATACAATGATCATGGCCGGCGTTGATGATCATGCACGAGTTTTGGAGGTCAAAGGTTGCTAATAGTGAGAACATATTTAATTGGTTTACATTTAAGTTTAACATAAGGCTTACCTTTGGTGAAGGAGCAGAGGTTGGTTGTGGCTTGTGTTCTACTGATGGTGGCAGTGTAACTGGGGTTGCAGGCTCACTTAGTTGTTCTTCCTGCAAAGAAATTAAAAACAAGAACATTGGTGATGTGCTTAAGATAGTTTAATCGAGAAATGCTAGGTTCAGGAGCTTTAAATATGATGCACTGAGATATTAGCTCCTTCATGTTGATTCTATCCATCGCTGGAAAAATCCCACGTTGGGAATTGTCAAATGTAACTGGGTTCATGACAAGAATTGAATCTTCATAATACTATTTTCAAGTTGACTGCAAACAACTTCATGATTGCATTCACTCCAACAATTTTTGCCTACACTCAAAAGTTTGGTCTTTTAGTGGAAAAATGTAAACACTCTCTTAGTTTAATTCATAACTCAGCTGTGATTTTAGTAAGAAGACAAACAAATCAAGTCGCTCACCCCCTAGCTAAAGCCTAATCTTGTACCAAAGGAGCTAGTAGTCCAACCATATGTCCACAACAAAATGTCCACAAAGTGTGACAGGTATTACTTAATGAATAGGTTCAAAAGGACATAACAATTTAAAAAAAAAAGGATACTTAACTTATAAAGAATGCAGTCATTTAGGGTGAGTATGGCATGGTTAGATATTAGGAAGTGTAAACAAAAACCACAGGGACTGAGTGTATCTTTCTGTAATCAACGTATGGTACCGAATCAAGGTACTAGATACCACTTTTCTGCATAATTCTAAGTTTATACGGCTTAGTGGTGACTGGTTAGTAAGGTTGCTACTATGTTAGTGAGGGAATGATAATGTTGCACTATAGTATACAACATGTGACTATTACTTAACTTAAATTAAGTAGTATTTTGTTCTCACTACTCAGCTTGGTGACACTAAACTATGAGATAAATAATCTTTTCTGCATAATTGGGGACTGTATATATAGGCAAAATGGAACTTGCACTATCAGCTGCTAAGTTTTCCCAAAAAATCAACCCATAGAAACTTAATTTAGTATAATAACAACATCAATAAATTAAACATCTATAAGGCTATAACTATCCCCACTATTGGTGTATCCCACAAGCCAAAACAGAAACCAAAACAAACCAACCAACATGTATTCCGTTTTTGTTTTTCTTTCTTGTTTCTCCTAGTGTAAATCTCCAGGTCCTATGCTCATTTGCTTGGCTGATCATTATTAGTTCTCATCAATCCAACAAAGGCATATAGATCCAGTCATGCTACAAATGTACATCTGAGTTATCCAACATTTCATCTTAAAACCACATAGTACCCTACCACATACAATTATCACCCAACAAAACCAATTCTAGCAATGACCATACAACTATCCAACATTTTTTTTAACAAAAATACATCAACAGATAGCCATTGTCTCATAAACATGAATAAGCAACACCAATAAGCATGAAATAACGTCAAGTACCTGTGAAGCTAACACCAATGATGGCAACCACGGTCTCGAGTAAATGAAGCCTCCTACTTTGGAAATCCATGGCGGTAACATAAACAGTGAATAGCAACCAGTGAGTTCGAAATATGAGTTGCGAGAGTACCTGAGAGAGAACAGAGCAAAAGAGAGAGTACCTGAGCGCGAGTGAGAGTGAAAGTGAAATGTGAGTTGCAAGCAGACCAAGAGCAAGAGTGGAAGCGCCAAGACCACTGTCTAAGTGACAATGGGAGTGAAGAACATGAGCAATGAAGAACGCGAGCAATGAAGGCTAAGAGAACGCGACAGTAGTAAAGGCGCGAGAGTGAAAGGTTTTTATTTTGGGGGCCAGCACTTTTATAGTGACAATAACAACATTGGTTTTCAAAGAAAAATCGATGTTGACTATCTCCTGAACAACATCGATTTTCCATAAAACCTTAAAAACTGATGTTAATGTCTATCTGTTAACATCGGTTTTCCAAAATAACCTTAAAAACTGATGTTAATGTCTATCTGTTAACATCGATTTTCCAAAATAACCTTAAAAACCGATGTTAACATGTTCTGTTAACATCGATTTTGAAGATTTTTAGGAAAATCAATGTTAACATAACACGTTAACATCTGTTTTTAAGAAAACCGATGTTAACTATATCCTCTTATTTATGAATTTGTCACCACGTTTTCGTTCTCAGCGATGTTAAAACCCATTTTTCTAGTAGTGTTTATTTCATTTTTTTATGACTATGCACGAGTAGTCCTTGTTCTAAGATTGTGGCTCACTCCTTGACAAGTACTATTGATGCTTAATTGATATATCTTTATATTCTTTTGGTTCCCTTCTTGATTTCTCTTCTATTGATTTCATGTATGCAAAGCGTTTAACCATCATATTTCATAATTCTAAATGCTTATGGAAGAACTAAAAGGTGAACCAAATAGTTCTACTTATAAGGAGGAAGTTAGATACATCTCTTATTTTGGGAGGAAACAAAGGTTATCTTGTTCGAGTCGAGTAAGATCATCATGAACCATAAAACTCAACTTTCAAGTATTTAACACAGCTATATGTGCAGGGTTTGAACTCGAGAACGTTGGTTAAGTTGAAACAACCCCACACTAGTTGATGCATGTCCTTGGAGCTTTATTACTTGACAACATCCATATGCTTGCAATAAATCTCAAATCAAAATATCAAATTTGACTTCTTTTTAAATGAGCTTGTAATCAAATTAAAAATTTGGATTTCAAATTAAAAAATGAAGCCAACAAATGGGTTCAAATCCAGTTTTATATGGACACAAAAAAAAAAGAATCAATATTTAAGGGTCTTGTTATCCTTAGGACATTGGTTGATTAAGGAACTAAAAAAATATTTATTATGAAAATTATAAGAAAGTATAAAAAAAATTCATTGACAGCATAATTTTACACATCCCAATAAAATTATTCATTTTTTAATTCATTAACTAATGTTATAATAACACTAGTCAGCATTTACCTTACACTAATACAAACTGAATTAACACGTACGTTTTAGGTTTTACCAAATGTAGAGAACAAGCCACATTATTATAATTAGGCAGTCCCATGAATAAGCAGCAACACAGCCACTTGCCAAATACGTAATGGGCCATATTGTATATATATTTCATAAGACACCCAACAATTATATGAACACGCGTCAATCCTACCAGCAAGATACGCGTCCTCCTTCACGTACCTCAAGTTTTGCTCAAGAAAAATCGAGGGAAAGAAAAGGAGATGATTCTTCTTCAGCAATGCAATACTAAAACCAAAGTCGACGTGTACATGTCTATAAGGAATACATGCCACTCGTGCAAACAATATTAAACACTAATTAAATACGCTCTTATATTGTTCTTGGAATTTTGAAAAGGTTATCTAAAACTCAATCAAATTATTGCGGATCTCAAAACCCCTACAGTGACCTTCCTTTAATAATTAATCCGTTTTTGCAGCTAAGCACTCCTTCATATTGAGACAACCCAAGCAGTGGATACCAATTTTATATTTGAAATCCACAAAGTAATGTGGCAAGAGAGGAGGCAAAACTAGACGATAACTAATGAAATTTTTGTTTACCAACACACAAAGAAAAGGCCAAGCATACGCCTGAAGGCTCAGACCCATTTCACTGCATATAACATCACATTATTATAGAGAAAAATGTAGGGTAGAGACGTGACAAGTTAACCGAAATCTAAGCGTAGCCCATGCGTGTACCACATGCCCCACACGTTAATTAAGTAAGGTGATTTGTGCTACCTTTATTTTTTTTCCCCTATATAAGGAGAGAGTCATAGACTTTGTAATAGCATCCCAAAATTGAGCTTATATTGGAGAAAAGCAATCACCAGATTAAACAAGCTACCATGGCAAACAAGTACCATCTTCGCTCAATAAGTTTGCCTTCTAGATCTCATCCTAGCACCGTTAGAGTAGAGGAGGAGCTGAGAAGGATCGAAACTTGGGAAGGAACGTCCACAATATCCACATCAAAGTCTATTCACACAGGCCTTTCCTTGCTTGAAGATTTGTGCATTTGCTTGGATGATCTTCTCAACTTGGCATCTACCCAAAAGGTGATTTCTCACCATAGGGGTGACAAATGTGTGGAAGAGGTGTTGGATGGTTCAGTGAGAATTTTGGATATGTGTGGCCTCACAAAAGACACTGTTTTACAAATTAAGGAAAATGTTCAGGCCCTTCACTCTGGTCTTAGTAGAAGCAAAGGACACTCAAGTGCTGAAACAAGTTTGGCTAAGTACTAATTGTTCACTAAGAAGATGAAGAAGGATGCCATTAAGTTTATCACATCTTTGAAGCAAATGCATGCCAAATTTGGGGTGTCCACACTTTTGGATCTTGATCACCACTTTGCTGCTGTGATTAGAGTGCTTAGGGAAGTCATTCTAATCAATTTGTCAGTCTTCCAATTTATTTTGTCATTCTTGACCATGTCTTCATCAAATTCAAAGCCAACCAAATGGTTGCTGGTGGCAAAATTGATGCACAAGGGGCTAAAACCATGTGAAGGCACTAATGATGAGAGGCAGTGTGTGGAAGCAGCTTTGAGCACTTTTCTAAATGAAGGCACAAATGATGAGAAGTTGCAGGTGGCACATGAAAGATTGGAGGCTTTGGAGAATGCCATTGAAAGTGTCGAGAATGGTTTGGAGAGGGTGTTTAGGCTTTTGATTAAGACTAGAGCTTCCCTTCTGAACATAATATCTTAGTTGAGTATTTTCAATAGCAATTTTTCTCCAAATCCTCCAAATTGCAATGCATTCAAATTTTAGGGACCTGAAAATATATATACCAATGATTGTAGATATGTACAATTCAAGAGTAATACATTGAAATGTAAAGAAAATGTTCATTTCCTTTAGATTATGTTTGGATAGAGGATTTTAAAATTTCAGAAAATTTAAAATTCAGGGAAATTAAAATGCATTAATTAAAATTCTTTTATTTTCAAAATTCTGTGTTTGGATAAAGAAATTAAATTTCTTCATTTTCAAAATTTTGTGTTTGGATAAAGAAATTGAATTTTTTCATTTGTAAAATTTTGAACCTCATGCACGGAGAGATGCTTAAGGTGGGTATCATTAGAGTAGTGGAGGTCGAAGTATTCATTGGTGTTGGAGACGGAACAAAAAGTGGTACGGTGAGAGCTTCTATAGAATAAGAGAATTTCAATTTCTCACATTTTAGAAGAAAATTCAAATTTCACATTTTTAGTTATTTAAAATTCTAAAAAATTAAATTCTTCATATAAAAATATCCAAACAATGAATTTTAAATTAAAGAATTTTAAATTCTCTAATAAATTATTTTCCTAATTAAAATTCTCTATCCAAACATACTGTTATTGTTTTTACTTAATGTATGTTTAGGATTACGTAATAATACCTCTTATCTTATTTATAAGAAATGTATGATTAAATCATCAAGACCTAAAAAAGCAATTAACATAAATTTATTTAACTTGACAGTAAAATAAATTCAAATTTTATTCTAAAATTCTCTTACAGTTAAATACTTTAAGTGATGGTAATAATATTACTATTCACAATTCATTGCTATGTAAATGGTGTTATAATAAATTAAGAATATAAAAAATTTTAATACTGGATAAGTTTTAAAATATATTAGTCAATATTTTTTATAACTGGGGTCAAAAGAAAAACGCCAATTTATTTCTTTTACATAGAAACAGAGGTATTATTATTTTAAATTTAACGAGGTTTTTAATCAAACAAAAGCTCATATATATTAAACCCTCTGTTTTGGGAAGTGTGAATATAAGTTAAAACAAAATTAGTAGGTTTTTATGTTCCTTGCTTAAGCCTCTCTTTGGGGAGAGTTTCAGTTAACCAAGGCTTGTATATGCACTACTACAAAAAGTGCTTTCTACATCGGTTCTTCACCCCATTCTACATCGGTTCCGCAACCGTCGTAGACCTGGCCGCAGTAGTATACGAAGATATTCTACATCGGTTATAGAACCGTCTTAGAAAGTCGTTTTCTAAGACGGTTATCAACTAGGAACCGTCTTAGAATTGATATTTTAGGAAGAAAAAAAAATAAAAAAAAACACATAAAAATATATTCTAAGACGGTTGTTTCCGAGAACCGTCTTAGAAAGTGACATTCTAAGACGATTATGACCAGAGAACCGTCTTAGAATTGATGTTTTAGCAAAAAAAAAAAAACAAAAATGTCAATACATTCTAAGACGGTTGATTCGTAAGAACCGTCTTAGAATGGTTGTTATGCAAGAAAAAAAATTCTAAAACACATATTCTAAGACGGTTGTTCGTTAGAACCGTCTTAGTAAGGGAGATTCTAAGACGGTTCTTTGGTAACAACCGTCTTAGAATGTGCTTTTCTAAAACGGTTTTAACGAACAACCGTCTTAGAATATGTGTTTTAGAATTTTTTTTTTTTATTCCTTTTGCACTTTTTTACATATCAAATACCTTATAATAACTACAATTCTTTATATATCTATATCAAATAACTACAAATTGAATCACACCTGAATAAACCTTATAACATATTAAATATTTCTAGTAGTGCATGACATTCAATTTTCAACATGGACACTGATTTTTCATAGGTGTACACCAGCTATTTCCATACCAATTAAAATAGGCAATGAGAAAGCAAAGGCACTTAACATGGAAGCAAGAAATTCTCAAACACCTATATACATATTATTTGACAGTTTAGAACCTTACAAATAGTCACAATCACATTGTAGCTGGATCACTAATTCGAATTCAAAGAAAATCATTATCACTATCACCACAGACTGGTTTAATGATCTATGACCTGTCTGTTACTAAGTATCTGGTCCCAATATTTAAAATATGAATTCCAAAAAAAAGTTCAAGTTTTATAACTAAGCAACTTGGGCTTAAGCATGTTGGGGAAGTGATTTTGGACCCTTTAACTACTTTACTACCATATAGCCAAAACAATGTTAGTTTAAATGTCAATTAATTATTTACTCATGAAACAGTATAATGTAGAAAAAAAACAATTAATACATCTAGAAATTAAAAAAGAATCTTCTAAAATGAATGAAAGCTATTGTTACCAACCTCAATTAGATTGGGTTTGCCTAAGTTTTAAAAAAAAAATTTGGCACATGCAAGCAATTTTAAAATTCCAAACAAAATAGAGTGAAGGGACTTAATTACATGCTCAAAATTGATAACTGAAAAAAAGGAAAGTAAGTCATATGTGAAGGGATTTAGTTACATGCTCAAAATTGATAACTAAAAAAAAGGAAAGTAAGTCATATGTGAAGGGATTTAGTTACATGCTCAGAATTGATAACTAAAAAAAAGAAAGGAAAATAAGTTAAGGAACATGTTCAGGCAGATTAAACTCAAGGACTGTGTACAAAATCAAAAAAGCTATTCATAAATTACACTTTTCAATATACAATTTGTCCCTTTCATATCTTTCACGTCCATAGGCAGTGCAATTAGAGTTTAGATATATACAAAACCAAAGGAAAAAACCTTATGATAAAAACTGTACATGTGTGGACATACAAATATATAATTTTCTTCTTACCAAGCTGATCCCTGCTAAGCCAGGCTGCAAATTATGCCAAAGCAAACAGATCTAAGGTGCTAACATGAAAACTGAACAGAGAAGAAAAGAGGAAAGTTAAGCAAATAATAGCAATAAAATCCAGTCAGAGAAAAAGCCCAAGAATAAACATCTCACTTTTCACTAAGAATGATCATGCTGAACTTCACCATGATATAATTACAGAACTAACAATCTTTGATAATATAGTCAAATCTCCACTAGCGGCAACTTTTCATTACTTTTATGATACACAGCAATACCTGAGTTGATGATATGGAGTAGAACAAGGCACATGTTGCCTCACTTTCAGGTATAGGAGGACTATCCCACAAAACTTCCTGTGAAACAAAGAAATATTGTTTAAAAGAAGTTACTGAAAAAGGGTTTGTTTCAGTTGAGTTCAAACAAAATTAACCTGTATAGTCTGAGCAACATCCTTCAGTAGTGCAACTTCAATGAAAATTAGGGGTTCACCTGAGGAAAAACATAAAAGAAGACCACATAACATAGTTTAATACACTTGAAGCTTTAATAATCTTTTAGAAACTAGACAGTAGTTCAGATGCTAAATAGAGATGCTTATGCTAAATACATTAAGCATTACCTGTAATGTTTATGCTAAATAGAGATGCTTTAGCCTGTAATGTTTAATAATCTTTTGACCCCTCTATCACTTGCCACATGAGAAATGAGACCACGTGATGACCACTATCATTTATTGGCTTCCAGATTTGTTGCATAAAAAATATTGAAATGGAAATAAATATTCCATTTATTTAAACACTATCTTTTAAGGCTATTCTATTACCCCAGCCAAGTGAGTTTTTTAGCACAGACACAAGAATAAAGAGAATTCTCTCAAACAAAAACTAACTGATACAGAAATTCTTATAGATGTCAATTCCAAACTAATAGAGGCTTCTCTAATGCAACTTTTATGTAGCTTTCTTAACTAACTACTGCTACAAAAGCTAAAAATAAACAATAGTTTCCCATCAGTTCTTTCTAATCCTTGATATCCTACAAAACCCATCAATCTGATTGAACATTTAGAAGTAAAAAGCTTCAATGCCCAATGCAACCGGCAACAAAAAAATTTCCTAATATTAAATTTTCCTAAAACATGTCACCATGGAATATTAAAAAAAAGAATAGCTAGTAGCAGCAGTACCCTAAAACATGTCACCATGGAATATTAAAATTTCCTAATATTTACTTTACTCAGGACCTGGTCGTTCTTCTCTGGGAGTTGGAGCATTCTCAGAAAATGGACCCTTCAGACCAAATAGACAATTTCTGATTAATGAATATGCCAGAATGGCCTGCATTATATCCAACTTCATATCATGCTTCTTAGGACTCCATGAAAAATGAATATACTGTTGGACAAAAAAAGATCAAAATAGCAAGTAGCCAAGTAATATAAAAGATCAACAGTTCATACACCTAGTTCCTATAAGGGGCCTCTGTTCTTATAAAAATTCCTAAACAAGTAGCTCCAATACCAAGTTGAAGACTGAATATTTTCAAGAATTGCTTGAGTGAAAAAACCACTCAACAGGGCATATATTCATATACATTCCATGTTTAATTTTAAGAGAAGTAAACATAAATGCAATTCCCAAAGTTTATAAGATAAGCACTATGCATGAATCTGAACATTCATGTATCCTAGACTTTCATTACAACAATCCCAAATATCTAAGATTCGTTTCCAACAGTTACTAAAGAATATAACACTCATAATTTCACAAGTCTAGTGATTTAGAATATAGGATTACCTTGACTGTGTAACCACCATTTAGAATATAGGATGTAGAATATATCATCATTCTCAGACATAGTTTTTGCAATTTCCTACAAAAAAAATATCAAATAAAAGTAGTGTGTGTATGTGTTAACAACTTATATGTTGTTTATGGCTGTAGCTCTCTTAGAAGACCCTGAAGGTGAGGATGCCATTTTGGAAACTCCTGCAGCAGCAACAACTTTGGGTACATAAGGAAGACCTGACCATGACCAAGAAACAAGGCTGCAATTAAAACAAGGCTTCAAAGTTATCGATCTGATTTTCTAACTCCCCAACCTACTCAAACATTTAAAACAATATTGTTTTCGAGAGAAAGAAATATAAGTACAATATTCGAACTAAAGATAACCTCTTCTATATATAATTATTTGCAGGTTTATAAAAGAATTATGCTCCCAACTAATGTCTCCTATTTCTTTATGTCTCCAATCTTAGTATCTTACCCTAACACTTGGTCTCTGAACTGTTTGCACATATATATTTGTCTCTTTCTATTTGTTAAAGATATAGAAACTCAATCTATTTGTTTTGAAATAAAAATGAATGATAAACTCGGGTAAAAGAAAAATGAATAAAGTCCCTGGTCATGTATCATGTAATTAGAAAATTAATTTAGAAATGAAAACTTTGGACTACGTAACATGTAAACAAGCCTGATTGGACTTTGATTTTGTCTTGGGTGGCATCTCTAATATATTATGTATCTCAATTACAATGTTTAGTTGAACATTGACTAGCTTTTTGTTACCATGCTCTAGCACTAACACCTCTCAAATTGTTTCTTGGCAGAGATATTACAACTACATTTCCCAGTTTTGTATTTCACTCACAAGTTGATGATGTTTGGGGCAGCTACATCATCTATGTCAGTTTCTCTGGTGTTGGCTGAGAAGGTTCTTGTTTCCCTGAAGAGTGATGAAATTCTGTGAGAAGGATATATGGTTAAAATGGAAATGGGCTATTTATATTTTCATTGAATAGAACTTTTCCTTCCCTTTTTGGGTAGATGAGGTTTGTGTTTTGAATAAATGGATTTAATTATTTATTTGCTTCATTATTATTAGGAATGAGAGTAGAATAAGATAGAATATACAGGTGTTTCAGAAATAGCACTAGAAACTTTTGGATAGAAATATACTTTTCCGTTATGGCTTCTAAATGGCTCCAGTGAGCTTAGGTGCAGAGTTAAGAATTTATGCTTCAAAATAGGGCAGGCAGGTTTCAGCTTTTGTGCCTTAAAAAGGCTAAAACCAATATCATCCTTTCTATTATCTTTCTATGGCTTTTATATAGGTAATAGTAAAAAGAGAAATGCTGTCAATATATTCAATAATACTTTTTTAACATATTCTTTATTATTGTCTGAAATTTGGTAAAAAGAAAAAATTTGTTGAAGAGAAAAGCTCACCAACCTGAAATGATATATCAGAAAAGGAATTACCACTTTCACTGCAGTTCTCTTATCCAACCAAGGAGAGAAAAGAAAAGACCAACCTATGATCAGATACATGCCAGAAGCCCAAGAATAAGTATGATTCTGCACTAACAGTATGCATAAGCAAGACGTCTACAGAAATAAATCATAATAATATAGCAAAACTTAAATGCTTATACACTTTTATTTAAACACAAGCAAGATGAACAGTTAACCTAAGTGTCTGAAGTGATTATGGCATTTGTGCATAGGAGAACTTAGCAAACCATACCTTCTCTAGAACAAGCTTATACTCTAATAGCTCATTGTAAGTGTGTTGCAACTTCTCATTATTTGCATTAATCTCGAGGAGGTCAGCTTCTAGTTCTTCAAGTTTAACCTAGCCATGAAGAAAAGTTTCTTTACATGATACTGAGGAAAGGAAAAATGCTGGGAGAAGAAATTGTAAACAAAGAGGGAGGAATTGGAGCAAGGAATACCTTACCGAATGGGTGTGGGAGCGAGCAACGGTAGCTGAGTTATGGCGGGTGAGTTTTAACTCCACTGGAAGTGAGGCGGAGTTGAGGCGCCCAACGAGGCTGACACGGAGCCCACGACGCCGGCACTGAGGGTGACGGAGACAGGTTGGGTGACGACGGCACTGAGGGTGAGGGTGAGGGAGAGGGTCAGCACCTTCAAGGGAGGAGTACTAGGGCACGAGAACCAGCCTCAATTTTGTGGGGGACCAAATTGGTGCTAACAC
This sequence comes from Glycine latifolia, assembly GCA_013407115.1. Classification (NCBI taxonomy): domain Eukaryota; kingdom Viridiplantae; phylum Streptophyta; class Magnoliopsida; order Fabales; family Fabaceae; genus Glycine; species Glycine latifolia. The sequence goes on from CM023956.1 coordinate 19,451,155, forward strand.
GAGTTTTGAGCAATACGGCGCCGTTTTAATTTTTTTTTCAACATGTCTTTGAAAACTCGTTTTACGAAGACGGTTAAACGCGAAACCGTCGTAGTTTTCTTTGTTGCGTCTTTGAATTATTCATTTTAATTACAAAAATGCCACCGCTCACCCTTCTAAGACGGTTTCGGGACAACCGACTTAAATTTCCTGTCGTAAAATGCATTATTTGTAGTAGTGATGTCTATTCCAATCGTCGTCACTCACCTCCCTTGGCATCGTTCGAAACTTTTTCATCCTCTGATATTGTCCTCAATGTCGCATTTGGCATGCTCAACTACTCATTGAACCACTAAAACTGGCTACCATCCAATCCCAAATTATTTCCCACATCTTGAATCTCCCATCTAAGTTCACTGTTCCAAATTGCCTTGTCGGGATAAAATGACATATATAGTCGTGGTTGAACGAAAAGAACAGAGTAATAAAAAATTATGGCAGTTTTGTAGTTTTTGTACAGTAAACTCAACTTAAATCCCTATAAAAGGAAAGTGATTAAATTACTTGTTTTTAATTAATAATAATATAAATTCGAATTTTGTTCTAAAAAGGCTCTTAAGAAAAAAGATTAAATGCTTTAAGTGGTGGTCATATTTATTGTTAGTACTCATACTCTCCAATATCTAGTAAATAGAGTTAATAATAAATTAATTATATAACAGAAATTTAAGTCCATATAAATTTGAAAAATAGTCAATATTTTTTATAACTAGGATCAAAAAAATATCAATTTATTTCTTATAAATAAGATTAGAGTAATATTATTTTAATATTCAGGAGATTTTTAATTAAACATAATCTCATATTGAAGCACTCTATTTTGGAATATGTGAGTGTCAGCTATGAGAAAATTATCAGTAGGTTTCTCTATTCCTCATTTAAGAGATATTTTCTTCACAAATTGAGAGGCAATCTATAATCTTCGATATTTGTGATGGAAAATGTCCCTCACAAATTTGTGACAATTTTTCCTACACAAATTTGTGAGGAATTAAAATTTATCACAAATTCATGAAAAATTACATATCAATCTCTAACTTGTGATGCATTTAGAGATAAAACTTTTATGATTTATTCGTTTACTTCAAATCACAAATAAATAAATAAATAAATACAACAACAAAGGCAATTGAATACCTACTTAAAAATATAAAGCATCAATAAACTTTTGCTTTTATACTAAAACAAGAAATTAAGAATGTTTCTTGATAACAAAATTCTACTTGTATTTTTCTAACTCCACAATATTTGAATAAGTGGTTATATACTAAACCATTAAGACCAACAATACACACATTATTGTGAAAACTATAAATAGAAGTCTAGAATAAACTTATTTGTTATATATATTCCTTATCCTATCCATAATTGATTTTTTTCATTTTAAAATCATTACGAAATTCTTCAGATAGAAGAGCACTTGGTACACATTTCAATTTCAAGATCAGGTTCTTCATATGATTCTCAAATCCCATATCTGCTTCCGTTATATGCATCAATGTTGCATTAGTCAAGAGAACATTGGGGCAATAAATAAAATTGAACTTACTCGGTAGCATGTTATATCAATCACTATAAAACTCAAAACGTGGGCATAATTAAACCTCCAAAGGATAAGTGATGTAAGTGTAACTCACCCATGAGTTAAAAAGAGATCAAGGTGTGAAAGAAGCTAGATGTCAGAGTTTTAGTATCGAATCTAACATCTTAAGAGATTCATATAGAGTTAAAATTGAAAAAATCACTTAAAAAAATATATCTTTAGAAATTAATTAAAACTTAGTAGGAAAATTATGAATATTAATATATTATAGTTTTCCTTTATAATAAATATATCATATATATCTTTATCATATTTATACCATTAATTTAGGAATATATTAATTAGTGATATTAGGAATATATAATATTTCCTTGTTTCCTTTTATTTAGATTATAAGAAGTTTTATTTTTATATTTTCTTTTAGAGAAAGCATATGTGCTCAAAACTTTGAGGCTTTTCTCTGTTTCTCAAGTATTTGCTTACAAATCAGAGCAGTTGAACCCTTATCTCAACCTCTCAACATTCTCTTGGATCAACGAGTTGTTGAAACCTCATTCAATCCCATCATGTGCACTACATCAGAGAAGTCAATACGATCCTACACCATGTTGCTAAGGAGACATGCTACTCATTCTAACCTAGAGAATGTGATTTGATGGATCAAGATCACACGATTGCAGTTGCAGGTGGCCCACTTGACACAACAGTTGGTTGTTCTTCAACCGCAACCACAACACCATGTTTGTGTAGTCATGGACGACAATCATCCAACCTGTGATGATGATGATGATGATTCTTACATTGACAACTAATTGTTTGGCATTCCCCTCAATTAGAGGTCGGTATGTCATGTTTTGATGCCGACATTTATAATGACCCTGTGATAAATTTGAGTTCGTATGATCAGGTTGTCACATAAGGGGAAGGTGTAAACTAGAACCCGGATAAAAGGGGGGGTGTAGATAGCACCTTTTCAAATCCAGGATTGTGTTGTTATGTTGTTTTGATAAAAATATCGGGTTAGTGCATGATCGGGTTATCGCCACATAAGTGGTGTATATATATATATATATTGAGGAAAAGCGCTATATAGAAAGGAACTCGGACAAAAAAGGCAAGAGCGACCGAGTTGCAATCTTGGATGAACTCGTATTGTGTTTTCTTTGGGCAACCGGGTAGTTATCTCGGTTGAGCTCGGATGAGCTCCGAGGAGCTCATTTTTGGTTGACTTGTAAGAGCTACCGGGTAGAAAGACCAGAAGAGCTCGGAACCCTTTTTGATAGAGTTACCGGGTTAGTGATCCCGAAAGAGTTCGGGAGGAACCTTGGACCTGTGAAGTGCCAAGGTAGGAACTCGGAGTAGGTCGGTATAGGTTGGATGAGGTCGGATGAGGTTGGATTAGGTCGATTTAGGTCGGATGAGGTCGGATTAGGACGGATGAGGACAGATGAGGTTAGAAGAGGGCAGAACCTTAAATGTACTATAGTATCAAGGACGGGTTCTTATGCAATCAATTACATAAGCATTTGTAATCGATTAGAATGGCCAGTACTTGCTTGTTATATATAGACCCAACCTAACAACCAAATATCTTTATTTAATCACTTTATACAAGTAACACGTGTTGATTCCCTGAGTGATCTTTAACGCGAGAAAACTCTCATATTACAATATGACGCGTGTTAACTTTCACGCTATTTAAGATATGCATGAGTGGGATTTCAATAGTAACCTAATTCTCATTGCCTTTGCTAAAACACTTTCTCTCTCATATTCTATTTCCTCCATTGTTGAAGTGAGAAAAGCTTTTTAGATAACCATTCCTTGACCTAATTACATTCACATCCAACGTAAGGATTGAAGAGAATCACCATACAAACTAGTTTCCACCCTTTGTTCTTTGTAAGAACCATCAGACTAGGAGATCATTTCTCCAAAGGAAGTTTAAAGTTTCAACCTTTAAGAGTTAGAAGGCACTTTAAGGACATCCAAGCTTTGAGAAGTTGTACTCTAGCTTTCCTTGAAGTTTTGAGGTAAGATATGTAAGTTTTACTGTTTCTTTCGAGTTTGGTTTAAGAGGAAAAATGACCCATATGAGTTAGGGTTGTTTTGGGTGGTGTTTCTTTGGAAAAGTATGCTTAGGAGGTTGTTGTGATAAAGGTTCTATCTTGAAAGCTAACTTTTCTGGGTTTTGGGTATTTTGTTATGCCCAAATAGATCTTTGTGGGGTTTACAAGTCACTGATTGGTTATATATGGTTGAGATCTGGAAAAGAACTGGGTTCTTTTCATGAAACGGTTGAGAACCGTTCTTGATATCTTGCTTGCCTGTGTAGGGCATGATAAAGAAGATATCGGTGGTTGTGAACACGAGGCTGAGAAAGCCGGTGCGGTGACCAGAAAAGGTAAGCTCTCTGTTCTTAGGAGTTTGTATCCCTTGATTGTGTTCCACCATACTCCTGGGGAGTGATGGTTGTTGTATATCATGGCGCGTGTAATTAAATTGTCTGTTACTGCTTTTTGATTGAACATACATGTAAATGATTTGCACTGTGATGTTTGTATTGTGGTTGAGAAAGCCCTCTGGCCAAGGAAGCGGACCATATATGAGAGTGACTCATCCGGGATGAGCTTCTCGGCAATTCATATATGTCCGGGTGCATGAGATGTGCACCAGAAGATATACATTTGTGCATGAGATGTGTACTATTGAATGTGTATATCTGTGCTGGAATGGCACGGGAAGACATACATTTGTGCATGAGATGTGCACTGGTGAATGTGTATATTTGTGGTGGAATGGCACATTGGTGTGATTATGTACATGTGATTTTTATGAAAGGCCAGGATTGTTATACTGTTGTTTTATTAAAAGGTCGGGTTGGTTATGTTATATGTAATGCCAATATAAATGCAATGTACTGTGGAAGTGAACCAGGGGGAGAAGACACTCCAAGAACCCTGAGTTTGCTGAGATTGTATCTCACCCCAGTTGGGGATTATATTTTATTACAGGTAATAGCCAACGAGCGGAGGACGAGATCCGGGATAAGAGACTCGAGTAGGGGTTGTTCGGTGGATCTCGATTGAGAGGCCGGGTAGGCTGTTAATCGAGGATCCCGGACAAGAGGCCGAAACGGGTTCGAGGATGCGGAAATCGGAAGGCGGTCTTGTGCGAGCCTGTTGGCTCAATTTGATATATTTTTGTAACCCAGTATGGGTTTGTACTGTATGTACATTGTGTAACAGTACCTGTGCTGGGTTGTATATCAAATTCCATACATAATGTTTGTATATATGTATGATGTAAGATGACGTCTTAATTATGTTATTGCTTCCTTGTTTACTTAATTACGTTAAGTAATTGTTGCGCTTAAGACCATAAGATAATGTTAATGAATCGGATGCATACAGGGTCGTTACAACATTTAAGATATTGATGACACTAATGATGAGGTTGATGTGGATGTTGATGTTGATGAAGAACTTATTGAACCTATTTCTGACACTAATGAAGAGCTTGATACAATTGTAGATGAGGTGCTTGTACCTGATGATGTGAGTTGGTTGTCAATGTCACATCGCACCATTCTAAGCCATCATTCTCCAAAATATTATTAGCATTGTAATGGTATTTTATTTTTGTCTCCACATGCACGGTTGTAAATATGAGGACAGATATTTTCTACGATGGAGGAAATGATGTAGAATGTGGCGCAACCATACACTAAAAAGGGAGCAAGGTATGAAAGAAGATGTCAAGGCTCTAGTATCAAAATCCAAGGTCCCAATCGATCCATATAGAGTTCAAAAGGAAAAAAATCACTTAAAGAAGATGTCTTTTGGAATTAATTAAGATTTCAAAAGAAAATTGAATATATATATATATATATATATATATATATATATATATATATATATGGGGTGGAAGCGAGGACTAGGGAAAAGAAATCAGAACAGCCAATGCATATGGAAAGCAGGAATAGAATACGGAATTCACATGGCTATGAACAGTAATAACAACAGATAATGAAAACCTTAAAACATAAAATTAAATTCTCAAGTGTGGCAGAGCCAACGAAATGAGAGGGAGTAGGTGAGAAGAGAAAATTTCAATTATACAAAATAAACATGCAAAAAGACAATAAAGCAGAAGATGATAAAACACTTGTTTATTTCTCAGGGATTAAAGATTACAATGGTTGCAAACTCAGAGTTTACCTAAGGGGAATACTCTAAATCCTGAAGACACTCGAAAATAACTAAAATGAAACCTATTTGTAAAATGAGGGACGCAGCCCTTATAAAGACATAAAATTTCCTGTTTCTACCGTTCCGGTAGACTAAACCGGAAAACCTACCGCTACAGTAAAAACTAAACAGTAGACTGCCGCAGGAAAAGATGATGTCATGTTGAGGTTGGTGATGATGTCGCCCGTTGCGAAAGAGCTATCACCACAATGCCGCCGATGTCTGAGATCTTCAGTCGTCGCCGCCTAGATTGATACCGAAGCAATCGTCTTCATTCTGGTAGAAATCGTCTGATGATTCTGAGGAGGCTTCAGCAGGTTGCTTGGATGAGGAGCAGGCGTCTTGGTTCTCCTTTTCCATAAGATTAAAGATCATTCTCATGTTTTCTGCAAGCTTCTCTTTGGAGGAAGAAGCTGCCAGAGCTGCTAACACTTGAGATCTTTGGTTGAGGAATTTGCAGGCTTCTGGGTCTGCAGCTTTGGTGAAATTTGGATGTTGTTTAAACCAAAGCGAAATCTGGTCAGGACTGGTTCTTGCATGGTCAAACTGGGGCCACCATTTCACCAGAGCTTGTCGTTTGAGTATTGGTAATTGTCCTTTGATGGGAGTATTACCATAGGTATATCGCCATTGGAAGATCCAGGTGAGAGAAAGTTTGCTGAAGAAGTGAAGATCCACCGGGAACAGGTCATTGTTTGGATGCTCAAACTTCTTCGTGAAGGTTGTCAATCCAGATACCACCTCAGAAGGGAGTATCTCAAGGGTTGGTCCAAAGAAATTCCACCACTGTAAGAACCATTGAGGGAACTTATACTGGACATTCTGTTTGAAGTAAATAAGCCAGGAATGCATAAAATCTTTATTTTGAAAATAAAAAACATTATTCCAGGCAGTTTGATAATCCCAGTATGAAAAACCAATGGGATCATAATTTTGCGAAAAACGTTTGATCTTATTCATGTCTCCAAATTCTCTGGGTGTTAAGACCTTAAGAATTTGCAGAGTTGAATAAGCGATTTGCTCGGAGTCCCTATTTTTATGATGTTTAATCTGGACTGAGTTGGTGTCTACCAGAATAAACTCATAAAAATGCCTTGTCTTGAGCATGGAGGTCGGCACATAATGGAATTGGTTACCCTGGATATCTATGGGAAAGATTTTCAAGGAAACTTTGTTTGGTTTAGAGTCCCAAAATTCAGGTTCTACTTGGACAATCTCCTGACATTTAGGCTTTGGGACATATTGTGTTTGGGGTTTTGGTTTTTGGACTGCTAAGGGTTCTGGTTGCTGAACTATGGCTTTGCCTTTGTGAAGGGTTATGGGAGTTTCAGACATGGTTTTGATCATGTCTAGGATGGTTTGGTTTCTATCTTCTTCCGAAGTAACATCAGCCCATGATTTAGATGGAAGGCCTTTCGGAAGATGGGAAAGACCCTGTTCATGGAGGGCCAAAAGGGTTTGGATAGGCATGGCATAATCTGCCGTTGTTTGTGATTGAGGTTTAGGTTTCTGGGTTGATGTCCCTGTGATAGATTGAGGTAAGGTCTGGGTAGATGACCCAGACTGGGTAGATGACCCAGATTTTGATTGATTTTTGGAGTCTTCTTCCTGATTGGATGAAGATCCAGCCCCTGCAGATCCTACATGGGCAGTCAAACCAGCAACAGCTAGTCTCGGTTTAGTGACAGTAACTTTTCCTTTCCCCCTTCCTTGTGAGGAGGAAGATTTCACTGAGTTGGGCATGAACTTACCGATCTCTCCCCTGTAAATATTCACGAGTAAGGTAATCAGGTAAGGAGTTTAAAGTACCTTTGAGAAATTCAATTTCAAAATCAAAAATACTTAAGATAGTCTGCCAACTGGCAAAAATCTGTTTAGATGCAAGGTTTTTAACATCCTTTTGTAAAATCTCTTTAGCAAACTTACAATCGACACGAATTAAAAACCTTTGATTAAGCAAATCAGATTGAAATTTAGAAATGCATAAAACAATTGCCAAAACTTCTTTTTTAACTGTGGAATAGTTCTGCTGAGTAGGATTCCAATGCTTAGAAGTAAATGCAATTATTTGTTCTTTGTCATTAACAGACTGCTTGAGAATACCACCATAACCTATGTCAGAGGCATCAGTCTCTACAATCTTTTTGGCTGAAGGATTGGGAAGATAAAGGCAAGGAAGGTTCTGGACTTGAGATTTGATTTGTTTGACAATGTCAGTATGGGTATTTGTCCAAGGAGGAGGAGCCTTCTTGAGACGATCATACAAGGGTTTAGCAAGGTTACTCAGCTGAGGGAAGAAGTCAGCTACATAATTTAGACAACCGAGAAAACGTTGGAGTTGGGTTTTTTCGATAATCTGATCTGGGAATTTGTTGGAAAATTCAATGGCACGATTGATAGGAATTATAGTTCCTTGATGAATGTTGTGACCAAGGAAACGAATCTTTGTTTGAAAAAGGTTGATTTTAGTTTTAGATAAAGCAAGACCATTTTTCTTGATTACCAGTATGAAAATGTTTATGTGTTTAAAATACTGGTCAACAGATTGTGAAAACACAAGAGCATCATCAATATAGACAATAATAAAAGAAGAGTAGGGATTAAAGATGTCGTTCATATTCTTCTGAAATTCTGAAGGAGCATTCTTTAGTCTGAACAGCATGACTCTCCATTCATATTGTCCGAAAGGAACGGTAAAAGCAGTCTTATAACAATCCCTTTCATTAATTTGAATTTGCCAAAATCCCAATTTCATGTCAAATTTTGAAAAGATTTTAGCAGAGAAAAGGCGGTCTAACAGATCCTTCTTATTGGGAATCGGATATCGGATCCATTAAAGGGCTTGGTTGAGAGGTTTGTAGTTGATGACCAAACGAGGAGATCCACGTTCAATTTCTGCTGGTTTGTTGACATAAAACGCTGAACAAGACCAATGAATTTTACTCTTCCTAATAAGTCCTTTCTGCAGAAGATCTTGGATTTCTTTTTAGCAATGAAACAGGAGGTCTTGGCTCATTTGGATAGGTCTAGCTTTGGTTGGGATTTGACGATCATTGAAATCCTTTTCATAAGGAAGATCAACGATATGCTGTTTGCGTTGCCAAAAAGCGTTAGGAAGATCGGCACCGATTGAGTTTTGGATTTGATTAGACAAAAACTTGATTTTATTAATAATAATTGGTTGGTTAAGCAAATCATCAATTTTCTTATAAGAAATTTCTTCTTTAAGATAATTAATTTGGTTTTGCTTAAAAAGGATTGGGTTTAAATCTCTAACTATTGGGTCTTTAAGAAACCTAAAAGTAATAGATTTGTTTAAATAAGTTGTAGAAATGCCTTTTTCAGAAATGGTTATTGGAAATATTGATTTGATAAAAGGCGTTCCTAAAATAACAGCATTTTTCAGATTTTTAACTAAAAGGAAAGAGGTTTTAATTTTCAAATCTTCCTTTTCAATTAATGCATCAGAAAGTTTGTAATTGACCCGAAGTTTAGAACCACTAGCGGTACTAAGGCGTTCAAAAGTTTTTTCAAAATACTTAGTTGGAATTAATCCTTCCTGAATGCAGTTTGAATCTGCCCCTGTGTCAAACAGAGCTTCAGTTTCAAGGATAAAAGTTCCAACAATAATTTTGACCTTAATAAAAAACTTTTGGATTGTTAGTTGGTTAATTAATTCAAAAATGTTTAGAGGAACTACAGGAATAACTGAATCATTAGGAGAATCATTATCAGAGGGTTGGTTATTCTGGTCATGATTTTCCTCATCAGTATGATTACCAAATTGCAGAACAGATAGAATATTCTGATGAACATTTTGTTGTTCTTTAATAAGGCAAATTTCAGCTTTTAGTTGATTAACCTCATGCTGAAGATCCTGTATGGTTACTGGTTTAACAACACTCTTTTCAAATCTCTTAAGGGTATCATTAAGATTAAACTTGTTAGTTGTTAACAAATTATTAGCTTTAGAAGATGAAGAAGAAGATGGTTCATTTAAAGATTGTTTGAGTTTTAATAAAAGATTTTTCTTCTCTTCAGGGTCTGAAATAGAATTAATCACCTCAAAAAGAAGATCTTGCTCCCGGGTTAGGACATTGATTTGGGAGGAAGAAGGACAGTATTCATCAGTCGAAGATAGATCATCCTCTTGAATTTGATTCAGATTTTTTGAAGATTGATCCTCAGAAGTTTCTTTATCAGATTCATCTTCGGAGGAGGATTCTACTAAGAGCTGATTAATCTGTTCTTCAACAGCGGGTTCAAGGTTTAGATTCCTAAGCTTCTTCTTAAGCCTACATACTGACTTTTATGGCCGGGTTTGCCACAAGTCTAACAAACTACAGGCTTCATAGGGATGTTAACCTTATCAAATGGAGGTTTGGTCTGGAACTCTCTTCTAAGCTTCCTAGGCGGGGTTCCTGATTTGTGACGATGGTAAACAGACTTCCTAGGCTTCTGTTTCTCTGGTTTATAGGCATGATTCTTGGACTTCCTAGGCTTAGAACAAGGGCGGCCAAACTGTTCACAGAAATTTCCCAAATCTCTGCGCTCTCGAGCCTTTTCTTTGGCAAGCTGATGCTGAATCTTATCATCTTGACAAATCTTTAAGGCTACCTTTTGGATATAAGAAATAAGTTGTCCATAAGTCAATTGCTTATAAGGGATCTCATTATTAGGGTGTTGACTACGGATCTTATCCCTAACCTTGTCACCCAAGGATTTAGGAAGACCAGCGAGGAACTTTTCTTTCCAGAAAGCCTCTTGGCTGTCTTCACGGGTAAAAACTCGAGTAAGGAAGGTATCCTTATACCACCTAAAGTCAGCTAAAGTTTTACACCTAAGGTTTGAAAGGAGTTCTGCAGATCTGTCTTTCCAAAGGTTGGAGTCACCCATAAAATGCTGAACTATGGTAAAGATTAACTGGTTGACCGAATCAGGAATGGGTTTACCTTCTCTGAGAAGGATAGTGCCATCATTCTCCGTTTTGACAGTATCTTGGATGGCAATTTTATTATCCTCGGTTAAGTAATTGTCCCACCAGCCTTTTAGTTGTCCAGTAAAACCAGAAACTAAAATATTTACTATAACTGCTTCCGAACAGTTAAGGTTGGTATCATAGGCTGAGGAAACCATGGTCATTTGCTGAAGGATGTTGAGGATTTGGTACTCGGTTTTGCCATCTATATTCCATTCATAGACATGATTGGAATTAAAGGATCTAGATTGGTCTCTTTCTTCTAGAAGAAGATCAGGAGGGGTTGCCCTATTGTAATACAGTTTAGAAGGTTGTTTCCAATTGGGCTGGTTCCTAATGGGATTGATTTGGACAGATCTATCAGAGTCAGAGTTACCATTTTCTGACCTGGCTTGGTCAAGGACATTGATTTCCTTATCTTTGTCCTTCTGGGCTTCATGCCTAGATCTGGCTCTAGTTAGGGCTGGTTTGGAATGAGCTTCATGGGAGGATTGAGGAGTATCTTGAATTATAATGGAAGTTAATCCTTCAAGCTTTTCTCTAGACTCTTCTGAAGGCTGACTAGGGGGCTGGTTGAAAGCTTTAAGTTTGGCAAACTCTTTCTTAAGCTTATCAGTCATCCTAAAAGGTTTAAAGATTGGGGTTTGGATGGTTTTGGAGGAAGATGGACCGGCTTCTAGGCTAATGCTGGGCTTGTCTTTTAATTTTTCCCCAATGGTTTGGAGGTACTTGTTGGTATAGTTTGATTGTTCCATAAGGTTCTTGATATCTTTGGCTGATATGGTTTCACTCTCATCCTTGGACTTAAAAGGTGAGGCATAGATAGGGTCATGTTTTTCATTCCTGATATTAGGAAGGATAAACTTGGTTGATGGAGGGAATTCAGATCTAACAACCTGACCATCCTTAAGGTCATATCTGGTAATGACACTAATGGTGTTTGGTTCTAAGATAGGGTAATCTATCTTATGGTAAGCTGCATAAGACTTAAACCAGTCAAAGAAGTAAATCTGGGTTTGGACTAGGTTGAGGAAGGAATAATACTCTTTCCTAATCTGGGTTCTACTATCATCCCTATAATGGCTAAGAAACCACTCTCTTTGAGGAGTCATTTCCTCAGAGTTGAAATCTAGCTTAAGGGCTTCATAATCTATGTAGGTCTTATTAATCATGGATAACTTCATAATCTTGCATAGATGAAAAGGTTGAAGAAGGGATAGACCTAGACTCTTCCTCAGGATTCTCTTACTGATAAACAGGTTGAGGAATAGAGGACGAGGTTTCTACACCCTGGAGCTTGATCCTGCTACTACTTCCACTAGGAGCAGCAGAAAAGGATTTCCTAGAGAAAACAGACCCAAACATTTCAGATCTAGAATCTCTAGTGAAGGAGGACCTAGCAATGTTGAAGGAGTTAGACCTATTGAAGGTGATCTCTACCTTCCCAGAGTCATACTGCCTAACTGACTCAAAACTAGGTGTGGTTTGGGGTTTAGCTGGAGCAACTTTGTATAAGGCCCAATTCTGAGGGAAATTGATATCTTCCCACTTGATGACCTTAGGGATAACTACCTTGGCTTTGGTGGTGTCAGTAAGGAACAAGGTGGTTTCTCCAGTTTTTCTGGGTTTGAGGACTCTAGACACGCATGAGTTCATTACCTTGTATTGAACTCGGTAAATGATATTGACCGGGATGGATCCAACCTTCATATCAAGGCCATGAAGTTGGACATCTAAGGTCAGGACATCTAAGATGTTGGTATCCTCAAGGCTAACAGTCCTATCAGGATAACAGTTGAAGTAGATGGGTCCATTACTAAGGCTAGTTTCTACTGTGCCTAAGATGGAGTCAGTAAACCGGTTGTGACGGGAGTCTCTTAAACACAAAAGAATTGAGGTGTTTAATCCTTCGATCCCTAAAGGTTTAGCAGCAACTTGGACACATCCAATATGCAAAAAATGATAATTTGTTTATGTTGTTTTAAAGAATTGGTTGAAAGCAGTTTTATTTCATCAAAATTAGTTTTAAGGCGAATATTGGTTTCAACAGTCCGAATTATAAAATCAGATTTGCGGAAATATCGGCCTTCGGGTTTGTAAAGCTCGTTTTCTGGAATCTTGGGAATCTTCCAGTCATCCAGATCCTGATTAATATCTTCAAAAGAAACTTCTTCTTTGAAAATATTACGGTTTGAGGAAGTTAAAGCGTTATCGGTTTGAAGAGAAGGGTCAAAAGAGGAGGAGGAAGGTTGTGAAGATTTAAAAGAAAGGCGAGAGGAGAAAGAGCGGAAAAGAGAAGACATGGAGGAAAAATCATAAAATAGTCCCCTGATATCATCGCCATCCTTTGGTTCCATAAAAACATAAAGATAGATCCAAGTTAAATTTTACCCATTGAGAAATATTCCAGACTTTTTTTTTTTTATCTTTTATTTCTTAACTAAAGTCAATGAATTTTAGACAAAGGTTCAGATCTGTCGTTCCAATAATTTGTAGGATTTACTGCCCTAATCTCAGTGGGACTTACTACCCCAGAAACAGCAGATCGGAACATTCTCTGAGTATCATGCTTACCAGTTAAGACATAAAAGCATTTATATCATGTACAAAAGCATTTAAAGAAACTAAAACATTATGTCTGGATGATAGTTCAGAGAAGTTAAAGACAACTCAGATCTAGTCATATATTCCTACTTCCCCATCAGGATCTGATCCTTTGTTTCCTTTTAATTTTTTTCTTATATATAGAGAAAACATATGTATTCAAAGAAAAATATTATTATTATTGATTGAAAATTTGAGAATTTTCCATTTCTCAATCCTCAATATTAACTTACTAATTAACTAATAATTGAACCCTTATCTCAACCTCTCGATATTTTCTTGAATCAACTAGTTGTTGAAACCCTGGTTCAATCCCATCACATATGTTGCATCAATAGGCAGTTATGCTTGATTGAAGGTGGACAAATGCACCCCTTCATTTTAATAAAATCACATTATTTTTCTTAAATTTTATATATTACATCCCTAATTTTGATGTGTTGGAATTCTCTGACTTATTATCACATAAGGATAAACATATATACCCATTTATTTTAATAAAATCATACATATTTATTTTAAAATTTATATTTTATGCATCTTATTTTATGTGTTTGAATTTCTTCCTCATTTTTATGTATTAGAACTATCTTTCAAAATAATCTGTCCCCATCCATCTGGGATTCTAGATCCTCCACTGTCAACAGGAATACCGAAACCATAGTTCCACAACAAAATTGATAGTAAGCCTAAAGTAGGCTTCAAAATGATATCATTCATGTAACAATTAAAGAAAGCACTAAGAGTCTATTTGGATGAGGTAATTTAAAATTATAAAGAATTTCAAATTCTAAGAATTTCAAATGCTTTAATTAAAATTCTTTCATTTTCAAAATTATGTGTTTGGATAAAGAAATTAAATTTCTTCATTTTCAAAATTTCATCTGATTCAAAATTTGATTCACCCTGAAGTTAGCGATCTTCACCTGCTTCTGCGAGTTTATCAGTAGATTCGAGGGTTTGATGTTCTTGTGCATGATGTGCCATCGGTGCAGGTACGCCATCCCTGCAGAATCTGTCGAGACAGATCTGCCAATTGGTGCTCCTGTGGGATGTGTTTCCCTTTCAGCGACCCTTCGTCCATGAACTCCAGTAGCACCTGGATTTCGCTGTTCTGATCATACATTTCGTGGCACTTCACCATGTTCAAATCATCCACATCACGAAGGATATGGATTTTCTGGTGGATCTGTCGTCACACCGACTCCTCTTGGTGACTGTATATCACCTTTAGCATGTACATACGCCCGCTGGTGCGGTGGACCACCTTGTACACCATCCCGTCACTCCCGCTCTCGATGCGGTTCAGCCTCTCCGCTTTGAGAACAGGATCACCTATTGCATCGCCGTTGTAGCATCCGTCGATGGGGGCAGAGGAAGCGACACTGCAAAGTTGGTGTCCCGCTGCGGCAGCGACAACGTTAGGTCTGTGCGGCGGCACAAGGGATGTCAGCAGTAGAATAAAATTTCAATTTCTCACGTTTTAGAAGAAAATTAAAATTTCACATTTTTAGTTGTTTAAAATTCTGTTTTAAAAATCTAAAATTTTAAATTTTTCATATGAAAACATCCAAACAATGAATTTTAGATTTAAGAATTTTAAATTATCTGATAAAATTACTTTCCTCAATTAATATTCTCTATCCAAACACACTCTAAAGGAAATCATATCACTCGCGTGATTCGAATGAAAACAATGTTCTGGCCTTCTGGGAGCTCATATGCCATTCTTTAAAAAAACAATTCAATGATATACACATTTATGATAAATTATGTGATCATATGCATTCTTTTTATCTTTATTTGAAATTTTCCTTAATTCATTTTTTTATAATTTCACTTTAATTTATTATTAAATACAGGATAATAAACAATAGTACAAAATATGTTTAATTACCAATTCAGTCCCTAAATTATTTTAAATTTTTTAATTTGGTTCCTAAATTTTTTAAAGCTCCAATTTCGTCCTTCAATTTTAAAATTGAATCAATTTAATCTTTTCTATCGAATTGGATTGACGCCATTAGGATTTTGAATTCTGATTGTTTTCTCTAATGAATAGTGAAAACTACCACTATATATATTTATTACTATTATTATTATTTTAATTTTTAGAATTTGTTGGTGGTGTGGGGTATTTGGCTCATATTTGGTTATAGAAGGGAAGATGGTGGTTGTGGCACACGGATCTGACGTTTTTAGGCTTGGTGGAGGCGGATCTAGTCGTTGTGATGGTGTTTGACTCGTTAATGGTGGATTTGGTGATGATAAAGTGTGGAGATAGTGCGGCAACTCAAAGATATCGTGGTGTCGTGATCACACGCACGCTAAGAGGTTACGAGTGGATGGCGCGCACAAGCAAGTAAGGGAGAAAGAGCAACCCACGCGACGAGTGTTGGGAGCAGAGGTGGTGTGAGGTGCAGAGGTTGTGGCTTGGGGTGTGCAATGGTAGGGTCATGCGGGTCTAGAGAGAGAGAATGTCGTGTGATGACAACGATGATGGTCAAGGCGGTGCGTGGCTTCGACGAAGTGGGAGTGACGGTAGCACGCAGTTAAGACATGAAGGGGTTGGTCGCCGCGCCGGTCTAGGTGGGCATGGTGGTGTTGGTGGCTATGATGTTGTTTATAATAATAATAATAATAATAATAATAATAATGGTTAAAAATCACTATTATTCGGAGAAAAAAAAACTGTCGAGATTCACAATCTTATGTTCATCCAATTTGATGGAAAGGATTAAATTGATACAATTTTAAAAATTAAAAGATCAAATTGGAGTTTTATAATATTTAGGGACCAAATTAAACCATTCAAAATAATTTATGGACCAAATTAGTAATTAAGCCTAAAAGTTTAACTTTAATTATTATGAATCCAACTTTTACTCTAACCATAATTAAATCCATGCAATATAATGAATTAATATTTTCACCAATCCGATTATAGATACATTAATTTAAACACCAAATAAGTCTATCAAAATAAGAAAGAGTTCAAAGAAAAACAAATACTTAATATGACTAAAGGACGTTCAGATCTAGTTAAAAACAAAAGTTTAGCGCGTAATCGAATTGTTTCAAATCTAGTTGTAGACACAACACAAATTATTTTTCAAATTAATATTTTTTTTCCTTTAATTAAGGACTACCAATATTTCCTAATTTACTAAGTGAGAAACTAATATTGTAAACATTGTGTATTGTGTGGTTGTGGTTAATCTAAAAGAATTTTGTATATCTAAGTAATTGAACATGAAAATATAAATTCTTCCATTAGATCATTTTTCATATGAACATATCAAAATCTTACACCAATAAGTTAATTTTATGAGTTATATTCAAATTAATATAAACTAATTGAACTAGTGTAATTTAAAGTTAATTTTTTATTACATAATTAATTAATTGAATTAGTTTAACACATACGTTTTAGACTTTTAGATTTTACGAAATGTGGAGTATAAGCTGCATGATTTTTTTAGATAGTTAGATCCATGAATAAGCAGCGCAGCAAGCACAGCCACCTGCATGCCAAAGACCTAATGGGGCATGTATATATCTTTCAGAAGATACCCAGCAATTATATGAACACGCGTCAATCATACCAGAAGGATACGCGTCCTTCTTCACGTACATCAAGACTACTCAAGAAAATCGAGGTAAAGAAATTGAGAAGATTCTTCATATAGCTAGGTAATGCAATTAATCAAAGCATATGGTTAAAATCGAAGTGGACGTGTACAAGGATACACGCCACTCGTGCACACAATATTAAACACTAAATACACTCTCATAAACTCATTGTTTTTGGAATTTTAAAAAGGTTATCTAAAACAATCAAATTATTGCGGATCTCAAAACCTCTGCAATAACCTTTGTTTAACTAATCCGATTTCGCAGCTCAAGCTCCTTCATATTGAGACAGCAGTGGATACCAATTTTATATTTGAAATCAACTCGGTAATGTGGCCAAGAGAGGAGGCAAACTAGGTGATGACTAACGAAGATTTCTGTTTACCAACACACGGAGAACAAGCCAGGTATACATACACCTTAAGGCACAGACCCATTTCACTACATATAAAATATCACATTATCATCATATTTGTTAAAATATGTTTTTTATTTTTAATAAATATTTTTATTTTATATTTATATTTATTTTTATTTTTATTAATTTTTAATAAATAATAATTTATTTTTATCCTTTACACTTTTTTTATTCATAATAAATTAGTGAATTTTTTATTTATTTCTTGATAAACAAATTCATTTATTATTAATTTTTTTAAAGAAACTAATAACAAATAAAAAATTTATCAAAAAATAAACACAAATTTACTATTTTATTGGGGACAAAAAAATATAAAGAAAAAAACAAAATTTAATTTTATAAAAAAATAAAAAAACAAATTTATTAAACAATAAATACAATACTCATATATTTATTAGTATCACAAAATTTTATTTATTATATATAATAGAGAACAATGTCTGCGAGAGATGTGACAAGTTAACCGAATCTGAGCGTATCCCATATGCCTGTATCACCTGCCGTCCTGCCCCACACGCTAATTAAGTAATTAAGATGACATGTGCTTTTGGGATTATTGGGGATAAATTACATAAAGAGAAACGAGGACTTTGTATGAGCATCCAAGAATTGAGCTTCTATTAGAGAGAAACAAACACCAAATTAAAAAGAGCAATCATGGCAAATAAGTACCATGTTCGCTCTATTAGTTTGCCCTCTAGATCTCTTCCTAGCACCATTAGAGTTGAGGAGGAGCTGAGCAAGCTCAAAACTTGGGAAAGAACATGATATGCTGCTAACATGTAATAGTTTTTAAGCTGAATAAATCAATAAATCGATCATAAAGTATAAATAAATGCTAGAATAGGTGAAATTTTCATTATTTTTATGTATATTACTTATTCTATGTATTTTTTGATATTAGGAACCAAAGAGAGAAGAAAAGGAAGCAACATAAAGAAGTTAATAGTTTCTGGAGTGTGGCGCTATCTGCTCCAGGTCTGGCGCCATCCGCGTCAAAGGATTTCAACAGAGCTATTCTCACTATCATCTCACGCGATTGGCATGAGATCCGCGCCATCTGCGTCACACAAGGGAAATAGAGCAATCTTCACTGCCATCTCACGCGATCAGCGTAAGATTCGTGCCATCCGTGCCACAACATATTGCAGGCCACGCTATTCGCGCCAGCGACACGTGACTTCAATAAACAATTTTTCATTCCACGAGTTTAAGGGAGTTTGGGTGGACTTGGTAGCCTAGATATAAATAGAAGTTGGAAAACTAAAAGAAGGTTCGACAACAGAGTTAGCAGTCAGTTGTATTGAAGGAGATTGAAGGAAGCTAGGTCAAGAAAAACAAGATTGAGTGGTTTAAGTTCTTCTTCTTCTTCTTTTCTTTTATGAGTTTAGTCTACTGGTATTCAATGTTATTGAAGTCAAGCATGAACATGCTTGGCTAGTTTCTTTATTGTTGTTAAGGCCATGAACCTTGGATAAATTCATTTGTAATTGATTGATTCTATGATTCTTTTATGCTATACTTATTTTATGTTATCTTGTGTTGAAAGAATATATCTTTGTTAGACTTGATCACTCTAGGAAAGAACTAAGAATTAGGGTTCACAATAAAGATTGGGGCTTTAATTTCTGACTAAGATAAAATAACAATTGGTACATCACCTAGAGATAGGGATGTATGATTGCAGATAATTCAATGTATCCATCGTAATGCTTAATCTAAGAAAGATTACTAAGGAATTATGATTTTTACTTGGGTTAAAGGGTTAAATACATTAAGGAATTAGGGTTTAACTATCTAAAGAAAGATACATTATCTGAATAATTATGTTAAGAGAATTTGGGAATTAATTCAAGTAAAGAAGGTAGAAATTCAAAGGTGATTGTGCTTTAACTACAAGCCTTCCTCATCAATTTTCTTAAATCCAAATAGCATTTTGTGTTTACAGCATTATTAATTCTTAAATTTTAATTTTAATTGTTCTTAATTCACACTACAAAACCAAATTTATAAATATTTGTTAATCCAATTCAAAGATAATAAGTTATAATAATTTTAGTGTCTCAATCTTCGTAGAAATGATACTCTATTTATCACTTTATTACTTGGAATGATCGATACATTTGTCGAACACACAACACAACATAATCTCCCAGTAGAGTACTTTCAATTGCATTTTTTTCTCCAAATTCTGCAATCCATCTAAATTTTAGGGGTATGCTGACGAATGAATTTTTCACCAACAATTGTATTTAAAAGTAATGCATTGAAATATAAAAATAAAATGTTTATTCCTACATTACGGTGTCTTGTGTTAGTCATATTTTCTCAAAACATGCGGCATAGTTTACATTTGACATATTTTCTGCCTATACACTCTTCATATTCATCTTTAAACAATTAATCAGATTTGTCCATCTATAGCTTTCTAAAAAAATATAAGCAGTAAAACTTTGTTATTATTAAATTTTCATATTTTTTCACAAAATAATTAAATGGTTTGTTAGTAATTGGAATGTCCAAAGGGAAACTTTCTACGTAAAGCTCTAGTGAACTTCATATACAGAATCAACGGGATATCTGCTAGCTTTTGATCTCGTTTGTTTTCGCCTCACTTGTAATTTTGCTTAAATTTACTCACGACAACGATTTAATAGTTTGTTATGGGCTACTTTGAAGCTTGAAGATAAGTTTTTCTTTTTTAGGTCTAAAATTGAGTGTAGAACTAGAAACCAGTAGAAAATCCAAAACTCTATCACCTCAACATTAACAAAGATCTACACAATTGATTTATCTAAGCTTCCATTCTTTGATCACATTACAAGTTGATCAGAAAATCTTTTCTAAAATCTCAGGGTACTTCAATTAAGGTGAACCCTCAAATATACTTTCATATTCATTTGAGATTATATGAAGTTACATGAGAACAGTGTTGTCCACTAATGTGACCACAAAGAATAGATTATGCAAGAGTGGTTTATAATTGGAAATTGCTTGTACTAAGACCTTTCCCTGTGTATTTTATCTGTTGTATGATATCTGTCTATTAAGGGTCAACCAAATTGGGAATGTGGCCTCAGGCATGGGTATAAATCCAAATGAAAGTTATGAGGGTAATTCTACTGTTTTGAAAAAGGACCATTCTCTAAACTAGGCCCAGGATCAGTGCATAACTTGACAGTCATCTCTTTTTGCTCACTGAGGCATTTATGTCCATCACCACAACTCAGCCACAATTACAAATGAATACATACCTAAGCACATGATCCACCACACGCTTTGGACATCTATTGATAAAGGTTGATATATTGCCAATTGGCATGCTCAATTCGGTTAAAATTTTAAAATTTAGCAAATTAATCCACTTTTTTTTTACATGTCCACTGAGTTGTTTCATAGTTACTATATAAAGTTAAAATGACGAGTAAAATAAGTTATAATATAAGGTTAATTTGGTGATTAAAGGTAGAAGGAAAAAATGAAAAGTTGTGAGTTTGGAATCTCTTACCAATATTCTAATAAAACTAATAACCAACATTTGTTGATAAAAAAAAATGCTTCTAGTATAATGTTTATACTATATTGAAAACACCACAATCCTTTTAAATATAAAGTAACAATAAAATCATTACTATAAAAATAAACAAATTTTCTAGAAAAATGATCACAACATGATTAATTTATACACTTTTTACAATAATCACATTTTTATTGTATTGTTTTATCTTATTTTTATTTATTTGGAACATTTTCTTTTATTATAGGGAAAGATTCATGTCCAATTATTAAAATAATTCTAACAAGAAGTGTGTAAGATACTAATTTTCCTTTTGTTGGTAATCGAATTTAAAATTCAATAACTTAGCAAAAGTTGGTTATAGTTAAAGGATAAAGGGCAATCACGATAGAGGGTTGATTGTCGATAGCAAACAAGGTGTCGATATTGGGATGTCAATTGAGATTAAGTATTGGACCGTAGACTTGTTGAAACCCAATTGATTAAATGAGTTCATTTAGCTGCTGATTCATGAAAAGATAAGGCATGACAGGTCAAAAACTAAGTGGAGTGGTTAGAATCTAAGGTCCCTAAACTTAAGGGACAAGACTTAGTTAGTGGGTGAAAACCATTTTTGTGATGAATCCCAATTTATGTGAATCGGTTTAGTCATCTATAAAGGACCGTAAACTCAAATTCAAATCAATTTATCTTATTTTCAGTTATTATCCTTTTGTGATTTACTAGCTTTTTGTTATTTCTAGCTCTTTCTAAATATCTTTACCATTTTTCCCTTTTTTACCATTTTTGAGTTAGTTTTTTGGTTAACTACTTTACTTACACCAAGTACTTTTTAGAGTGACTTGGGGATCCATTTTTAGAAAGCAGATTTTCTTTTCTCACATCAATCACTTGAACATTTTGGCATTTTGTTGAAACTTTAAGTCGATATCATCGATTTGATTTCACATGACAACACCTTTGAAGCTCGTATAACCCAATTCATATTTTTCCAGTGAAAGAATTGTGCAAAGATGACCATGGGTAGCTTGGTAAAGTGATGGAGGTTTTTTCTTTGCGATCAACAAGAGCTAAACGCCCCTGAAACTAAAAACCTCTATAAATAGAATGTTAAAATATGTTTGTAATCCTTAATAAATACTTGAATTTTGTATTTACTTTCTGATAAAATTTTTCTTTACATTGAGTCTTTAATAAAACAATAATTTCATTTTTTGTCATTGATACTTTTTTTAGTTCATGATAAATTTGCGAAATTTGGTTTGTTTCTTGATAAAAAAAATCATTTGTTACTAGTCCCTTTGAATAAGATTAATAACAAATAAAAAAATTTATCAAGGAACAAAAACAAAATTCATTAATTTATCAAGGATAAAAAAAGTGTCAAGAACCAAAAATAAAAATTTTGTTTTACATGGAGCAAAAACAAAGAACAAAATTATTAAGGAGAAAACACAAAAATAAAATATTTATTAGGTATCATAAACACATTTTAGTCTAAAAATAAACACCAGCACAATCAGTTGGCCTATTAACTTTCCTTAATCCTGTTTGCAAATTACCTCCCTAGAGAAAGCCAAGTGAAGGATTTGCTTAATGATATTATAACAATGGTATGCATGCACACAACCATTACTAATAATATCAAGTTATCAACCACTAGCTTTGAATCGCTTTCAATAACAATTCTATCCACACCATGATCACAAGCCAAACTTAAACCATCCCTTATATATGCCGCAAAATTATGCAAAAGGCACGTTGCAAACTCCCAAATTTCTTTACAAACCCCATTACAAAAATTCAGCTCTCATTCCTCAACAATCCTCCACAAGCCACAAACCCGTTGGAACTCACTATTGCATCAGTATTCAACTTGAACCTATTATGAGGTGGATGATAATTAAGGAAGCAACATCTGGGCGAGACTCCCTGGTTTTTTGTCCAGCTTCAACAAATTAAAAGCATGTTGAACATGAAAAGCCTTGTGCCTAACCTCCTCCTACATTATATTTTGTTGCCCTCACTATTGTTCAAAAACAAATTTATTCCTCCTACTCCCATTGTCTAGAGTTAAGGAAAAAGTAACCTCCCAATTATCTCCTAAATTGAATCTATTCAACAGATTACTACCTATCCACTCCACCACATTTCCCACGTAAACATCCTTGGGGATATGCGTGCGAATAACAAAGCTCCACACCTCTCTTGTTCGTTGACAATCCCTCAACAGATGAAGAACAATTTAAGGATGTATCAAACAAAAAGGACACGACACAGACTAACACATGTGACGTCTGAAACGATTCTCATTTATTAAAAGCAAATCCTTCACCATTTTCAACATGTGCACTCGGACCCTTTCAGGAACCTGCAAACTCCAAATAAAATTAATTGTATAACGATTGGTTAACACTATCCCCTCTAGAAATTACAGACATGCATATAGGAACTTTTTGTAGAAACATTCCCATCCATAGAGCCCTTCCAAACTACAACATCATTACAAAACTCAGAATTCGGCACACAAATAGCATGAACTCTCTAAATAATATTAGTTGACAACAAGAGTTGTAAATGGCTAAAGTCCCAACGACCATTCCCCCCAACATAATTTGCCACCATTTTTTGAATCTTCGAATCAGTAATACTGCTTTGAATATGCAAAAAAGCACTATCAGTACCTGCACTACTATAAAAGGCACTTTCTACGTCAGTTGTATACCCTTTTCTAAGACAGTTATATGACCGTCGTTGTATTGAACGTCGTTGAAAGTCATCACTTTTGACACGGTTATAAAACTGTCTTTGTAGCGCTCACTTTCTAAGACGGTTCCTCAAGGAAACCGTTTTAGAAGATGATTTTTTTTTTTAAAAAATAACATGTATTTTTAAGACGATTTTATGGAAAACCGTCTTAGAATGTGGTCATTCTAATACAGTTCTATTAAGAACTGTCTTAGAATACTCACATTCTTAGACGGTAAAGGATTTTTTAAATATTGTAAGAACTTCTTTCTAAGCCTTTGGTATGTGGTCCCTGCATTCTTCAGTTCGAAAGGCATGACCCTATAACAAAAATTGGCGTCTTCAATGATGAAGGCATTTTTTTCCTCGTCAGTAGGATGCATCCTAATTTGGTTATACCCTGAATAGGTGTCTAGGAAGCTTAACAATTGGAAACTGGACGCACCATCCATAAGCATGTCGATAATAGGAAAGGGATATGCATCCTTGGGCATGCCTTGTTGAGGTCGGTGTAGTCAGTGTACATGCACCATTTGCCATTGGCCTTTTTTACCATGACAATGTTGGCCAGCCAAGTAGAATATCTAACCTCTCTGATAAATTGAGCCTTGAGTAACTTGTGAATCTCTTCTCTAACCGCCTTTCATCACTCTTCTCCCATCTTTCTCTTCTTTTGTGAGGCTAGTTTAGCCTGAGGGCCAATGGCTAGTTTGTGGCATATGATGCTAGGGTGCATACCTGACAAATCAGATGGTTGCCATGCAAATAAGTCTGTGTTCTTTCGTAAGACTTCAGCTATATGTTTGTATTCATGGCTGGTGAGGTCCTTGCTGAGTTAAGTGCACTACCCAGATTTGGGTCCAAGTTGTAACTAGACAAGTTCTTATATTGGTTTTGGGCCTTTGTAACTAGACAAGTTCTTCCAATAAAGTATATTCGTGGAACTGCCTTGGTCAATAAGGACCTTGGACACCATGAAATTGGCGAACAGTGGGGAAGACCATGGGGTCATTCTGGTAGATGGGGTTGATGCCTTTTTGAAGTCTATTTCGATGAATGTTATGGGAATAAGGCTTCTTGGTGTCTGTATGTCGACACACTTGACGTCAATGTCTCTGATGGCGTGGAGATGAAACTTTCGGGACTTGTTGGACAACCCTCCATAAGAAAATCTGCCAGCAATGGTGTTGATTACACCTATAATCTACTAAGAGAGTTCGTCCTCTTGCTCTTACTAAGGTTGACTCTCTTTCCTTTGGGCATGACACCTTTGTCTTCCTCTTTCTTTCTTTCAATCTTTCCTTTTATCGGCATCCTAGACTCTGCAATGGTGGTCCCAGTGCCCCCCGAACCTGCCTCCAGTTTGGCTGTCATCAGGCTTTTTTACAAACTGGGCTAGATACCCGACTTGTATAAATTCTTCTATTTTGTCTTTGAGGGCCCAAAAGTCTTCAGTATTATGGTCATAATTGAGATGGTACCTACGGTGTTTGGTTCTATCTAGCCCAGGTCTAGGAGGAGGTATAGGGGGCAATTGTATGGGTATCTCCGCATTGAAGAGTTCTTCAAGAATGGTGACTTGATTTGCTGTCAAGGGTGTGTAACATTCATACTTTGGTCCCTTTGAAAAGGGATGACGTTTATCTTGTTTATGCCGCTTGTCCGGCATGAATGAGTCCGTCCTTGCACTATTTTTGTCTTTCTGCCTCTTATGTCCATCCTTTTGAACCTTGTTTTGGAATCTCGACATTTCTTCCATCTGAATGTACCCTTTGGCTCACTCGTATAGCTCGACCATGCTGCTAGGGGTTTTCTTGCATAGACTATCAGCAAACTTGCCAGGTCACAGAGCAAAAACATGGACTGTAAAGCCACCTTATGATTGAGATTCCTAATTTGGACAACGATTTGACAAAACCTGTCCATAAATTTGCGGAGAGACTCATCGTCTACTTGGCGTAAACTAGCCAAGGCTGTGGATGTTAGGCAGTGCAACCAACTCATCACATACTGGGAACTAAAGCGTTCGACTAGGGTGTTGAAGTTTTCAATGGACCGAGGAGGGAGTCCTCCGTACCACGTCAATGTTGGCCCTTTGAGGGACATTGGAAAGACTCAACACAGGATAACGTCATCATTGGTGTAGAGATTTTCCTGGGTAAGGAAACACATCCAGATGTTCCTATGGATCAATGGTTCCTTCATAGTGCTCCAGGTTAAGGGGTTTCCAAAGGTAGGTCGACCTCTATGATGCAATCGCCAAAGGGGTGTCCATGAGTTTTCCATCCTTCATGGCGGTGTACGTGCGACACGTTGTGGTCATCTAGGGTATTGTTGGTCTGACGAGGATGTGATTCTCCCTGGGTGCACTCATTGATCGTATGAGCGGAGTGTTGGTCCCCTTGGGGACGTCTCACACGAGCCTCCAACTCGTCATGGTGGGCCTTCAACTTTTTAAGTTCTTCTTTGTGACAGCGTTCCATTTCTGCAAAAACGTGCTTAGTAATCGATTACGGATAAATGGTAATCGATTAACATAGTCAAGACTTGTTTTGTTTACACACTATAATCAATTACTTAATGTTTGTAATTGATTATTTTGTTCTTCATGGCTCGAGTTATAGATTACCAAATTGTGGTAATCAATTAAGGTAGTGAAAATTTGGTTTTCCCAAAAACTTAAACCATGAGCACTTGGCTTTTATACAATCATGAAAACCTAAATTTTTTTTCACAAAACATGTGCTTTTATAAAATCATGAATGCAAGCCAATGAATGATGTTTCTGCAATGCAAGGGATCATAGGAAGAAACTCTTAAACAACTAACAAATTACATATGTCTTCAATTGAATGGCATGTAAAAAGCTAAAACTTGTCTAAGTCAAAGAGCCTCCTCATCTTGATCCTCTTCAAGCTCTCCTTGTGTCTAACAAGATGTCCTCCACCTGGGAACACGATGGGGGACCTGCAAAAAAAGAACTTTGACGCTTAAGTAAGTATGTGAGTAAGTTTAGAATGAATGAAACAGGAAGATAGAACTTGATATTTATAGCATTGGATGAGAGCCTCGAGTCCTTTGTTGTTAGGGTTATTACAATAGAGTAACAACTCTTATAGATAATATGTATCTACTAGATAAGTGGAGAGCCTGTATTTTGAAAAGAGGAAAATAACATTATCATTAGAATTCAAATATATTAACAACCCATCGGCCCAATAACTCGGCTACTAAGGGAGTTGCGTCCATGCTCCTATAGTAGGGTTGACGAGAAGGGCTGACATGTATATTTCAATTCTACGTCACATGTCATATCAATTTGTGGACCCTAGACAATACACATGTAAAAATATGTAAAAGTAAAATTGAAAATAGTGTAACATATTTGTAATTAAAATTAAAAATAGAAACATTCTCTAATACTAAATATCATTTAGTTTTAGCTTCCTCTTAAATCCCAAATGTTCAATATCTGAAATTATAATTTTGTTCAGAGTTATATAACTTATAATTTAATAAGGTTATAAACTAGTCAAAGTAATAAATTACTATATTGTCTTCCCAAACTCACTTCAGAATTTGTTTCAAACCATGCCTTCGTTTTTGTCTTTTTTAAGTAAAGCATGCATTAGGATTAAATAAAGATTAATGTAACAAACATGTTGGACCACAATTTGGGGTAGTAATAACCTGAATCAACTCAAAAATAGTTCGAAACTCGATTCGATTATTAGCTCATTAAAATTGGTTCATGAATCAAATGAGCTAGACTTGAACTAAAAATTGCGCTCGTTAAATAAATATGCCAAAGTTAAGTTGCTTATAATTTGACTTGTTTGTTTCATGAATCGATTCAATATATATATATATATATATATATATATATATATATATATATATATATAT
>CM023956.1:19478803-19510255 GCA_013407115.1 Glycine latifolia
TTGATTGAATTTTCTATTATTTTGTATATGTAGGGTGTGATAGTTATTATTTAAGCAAACTTTGGTTGTAACTTATAGTTTTTTTTGTCATACCTTGTGGCCCTATAAGACTAATAGAATCAGTTCAGTTTTGTCTTTATAAAAAAATAAAAAATCACTATATCTAAAATCTACTAGTAAATTGAAAATTTGAAATTTATAGGATTTAAAAATTAATTGGTTCATGTGATTCAAGCTAACGAGTTGAATCGAGCTATTCGTGAGCTTGAATCAAGTCAAGTTTGAGTTGAAAAAAAGATTCATGTTGAGTTCAAATTGAGCTAAATATTAACGAGTTTAGTTGAGTTGAATCGAACTCAGTGTAACTTAACTTATTTTTAGCCCTAACCACAAATTCTTTAAAAAATCATTCTTGAAGGCCTATTGCATCCTTCACTCTTACTATTGCATCTTACACCTCTCACTAAAAAATCCATTCCAAAATACAAATTTATTTTTCAAAATAGGTTTCCCAAGATCCTGAATAGTGAGAATGCACCTCTTGAAGTCTTCTTAAAAGTCCAAACCATATTTTTATAGTAACCAGGGAAATCTGGTACCATATCAGCACTGTATTTCTGGATAGTCATTCTTGAACCAAAGCCCGTAGTAAAATATATTAATTATGAAATAACATAAAATATATATATTCAAAATATGTTTATATTATACTGTAGATATTTCAAAAATGCATAAAATGATTTTCACCCACAAATAAAAAATAAAATTAAAAACAACAGAAAAAATGTCACATATTTGTAATTAAAAGTTAAAATAGACAAAAAAAAAAATTCAAACCAAATATATAGATCTATTTGTAGTTATCTTAGAAATGACGTAATTAGTTCCAAGGCATACCTTTGATTCTTTTTTTCTTCTTCTTTTGAAGTAATATAAAGCATTAAGCATGCCTATGGAATTTTGATTAATAATGCTTGACGTAACGAATGTGGACGACCACAAGCATAACCCAAACCATTGAAAAAGTCATTGTCAAAAGTCAACCGTTGTATAGTTCAGCCATGTTTTTGGGCAGCAAAGAATCCGGTACCATATCAAACTGTGATTTTTTTTATAAAAAAAAAAAACGAACAAATAAATACATAAATGTGTTTTATGGATTTTCATCCATGATCCTAATTAACGCTTACCTGTATCAAGCCCATGGTAAAACATATATGTCAAAGTATAATATACTTAGATTACACTTTAGATCTTCTAAAAAAAAGATTATACTTTAGATATTCCAAAGATGCGTAATTAAATTTCACCCACAAATAAGTTTATCAAATTTATGATTTAGTCATATGTGTTTAAATTCAACTTTTTTTACGAGGGTTTTACTGTAACTTTGAGTCTATGATTTGAGTAAAAATATTCTATCAAGTCAAACAAAATCATAATTTACAAACTATAATTTAAACATGGTACTATTAGTTAATTATATACTTGCGTGCGTACGTGCGTTTGGAAATCTTCCTGTCAGATCCAATTCAATATAAATTAATAATCTAAAACCACGTAAAACAGAAATATTAGGTTTAAGACCGGCAGGGTATGGAAGATTAGAAATTGGTAGCAATATATACCATATTAATTATGTATTGTGTTATTCTCATAATATTTTAGCGGAATAAAAGTTATAGAATAAATCTTTGTTAGAAATTGACTCAAATCATTCACACACAAGGATCTGTTGTGTTATGATCTTTTGAAAGAGACTAATCATTATCCTAACACATAAGAACAATAATAATACAAAGAATAATATAGAGAATCTTAAAGTACTACACCGAATTCAAACTTTGGCAGGTTGTAATCCCCAGAAGGAACACTGTGGTAACAACGTACATTTTGTGCCCCAGAAAATTATTTTTTTTCCTTTTCTTTTTCTTTTTATTACCCACCGTCTATATATGAAAAAGAGGAAATAAAAAATTTAAATTAACTCAATGGAGGTGCAAGGAACTTTAGAAGACAAGCCTTAAATGTAACCGACCGTAATGAAACATAAACCATATGTACCGTACCATTAACGGTGGCTTTAGCTTTAGATTCATTGAAGATAGAAGCTGAACCACAGGGATTGGTCCTTTTTATCCCTTCATCGTAGAAGACATAACAAAATTATGAGAAACATACATATCCCATGTGTTTTAATAATTATATAGGGTTTCATTTAAAATATGGATGGCTACTTGCACCGATGACGAAGATGTGACAACATAACCACGTCACAGAAAAACCAAACACTAAACACTTAAAATAGTACCTTAACGTGTTAATTTTTTTATCAAATGGCATCAAGGTCTATAATAAGAATGAAGTCTAGAGGTATATATATATATATACATATATATCCAGGGTTTGATCATAGATCTATAGTATTATACCATTGAGTCTATGTTCAAATTAGGCACCCTTTCAGATGAAAATGGCAAGTATGGGTACATTTTCCCCAAAGCATTCTAGCAAGTATGGTGTTAGATCCATTAGTTTGCCAACAAGATCACATCCAAGCACAGTTAGAGTTGAAGAGGAGCTGAGCAAGCTTAAATCATTGGAGGCATCATCATCTACACCAAAGGTGGAAACAATTTGCTGTGGTCTATCTGGCCTTGCAGAATTGTACAAATGCATCGAAGATCTTTTGAAGTTGCCATTGACCCAACAAGCACTAGCCCAGCACCAAAATGAGAAATGGGTCAATGAGTTGTTGGATTGTCCAGTAGGATTCTTGGACCTATTGGGAAAAACAAGGGATTTCATTCTGTTGATAAAAGAAAGTGTTGGAGAGCTTCAGAGTGCACTTAGAAGGAAAAGGGTTGGAGATTTGGGCAGGGAGAGTTATCTCCCTTCATATTGGAGGCTCAGAAGAAACATGAGGAAGGAGTGCACAAAATCTTTGCTTTTGTTGAAGCAGATGGAAAATGAGTCATTTGTGGCATCTCCAAATTTGGATATTAGTGACCACCTCTCTGCAGTGGTAAGAGTGCTCAGAGAAGCTAGTTTGATCACCAGCTCCATCTTTGAGTCACTTGTTGTGTTCCTTTCTTCACCAATCTTGAAACTAAAGCCTAATAAGTGGGCATTTGTTGTGTCAAGATTGATGCAGAAGGGGGTGTTTGCTTACAACAATCATCAGGAAAATATAAATGAGTTGGAAAAGGTGGATTTTGCACTTAACAGTTTGATTGTGGACAATCTGAGCAAAGATGCTGAGGCTGAGAAAATTCAATCTGCACATGGAAGGTTAGAAGCTTTGGTGGTTGCCATGGAAGAGATTGAAAATGGACTGGAATGCTTGTTTAAGCGCCTGATTAATACTAGAGTGTCTTTTCTGAATATATTTTCTCCTTAAGATAGAATATGACATACATGTGTAGTTAAGAAGTCAAGTCCAATTAGGCCTTGCATACCAGATTTCTGGCATTTTCCAAATGTACAAATAGAGTTGTTAAAATGTAATTGTACATTCTGTTTGTTCTTCTTTGACATTTTCTACCCTTTTACCCGAAATCGCGAATATTCATCTTCTTTTAATTTTCAAAAGCATATAATGCTTAAATCTTTTCAAACGGTGGGCCCAAATTCTGTCATTTCAGTGAAGCACTGGCATTAAAGATTTTGAAGATTGAATTGGACAATTTGATCTATAAATAAATAATGTATCAGAATGGCAAGGGCTTAGCTCGTGCTTGGGGGATGAGGGAATTAAGGTAGAGATAGGATATTAAAATTGTTGTAATTCCTAAAATAAACACAATTAGACTATTAATGGAAGTCCTTTCTGTAAATAAAGAGACACCGTAGCATCTGTTTTTGTTCCCAAATTTTGTTCCTTGTTTGCAAGTTGCAAGTCTAAGGCCCTTTCACTCTTCCAATTGTTCTAAAGAAAGAAATACCGAAACTTATTGTGGAATGCCCCCCATATATAGTTACAATACTATTGTAGTGGTAAATAGTGAATATAAATATGCAGTGAATAGTTTAAGCTGGGAAACTTAGATGAGTGGGACATGACTCCAAAATTGGTTGCAGTAACCAACATTACTGGCTACCTAACCATAGATGATTTTAGTGAAGTGGGTGAAACTAACAATTGGCAAAAGCATAGCATAGCAGAACACCACTGAAGCCCTACAACTCGCAATTGGGAAGAGCATGAACTACATGATACAGAATTTATCAGTGGATTAGTGAAAGAAAAGAAAACATCAAGGTTTTCATGATTTCTGCAACGGCGTTGGCACTGTAATTATGGTTACATTAGTCATATTTATCAACAATTTTTCACAATATCAAGGAAGTGACATAAACGTGTTGGAAACTGTAGTTTAAAAGACTGAAATTTGCAGAAATATCTTTCATTCTGTGACAATTTATGCCTTCCTAATCCAGACCAGGGAAAATTAACAGCTGAAACACCTTTACACCTTCACTTAATCATTTATCAAATGTGGCCTAAATTGAGCTCTGCACTGGAGTGCTTTATTTCTGGTATGCAGAAGACTCTGTTTTTTTTTTTTCCTTGGTTGTCTTCAATTATGTTTCTACATAGTGGGGATATTTTCTTTTTAGAAAGTTCATAGCAACCTTACTGCTTAAACTACAATAGACAAAAATAAAAACGTCAATAATGCACACATCATATACAAATGTAGCCCATCAATGTGCTTATTCACACGGATTCTTTCTAGTTCTACCGTATTATAAGACCTTTCAAGTATTGTTTCTTAATTTCACCCACTCCATATTTATATTCACACATCCTATATAGAAGGATTATCCATCAATGATTAAAATGAAAATTCTTGCAAATGGCAGTATTAATCTATCTGAGAGTAAATATGAAAATTATTAACTTGGCTTGTAATAGAGATGCATCAGGTTCTGTTATAATAATATCTTTGAATTATGAAAAGAAGAAATAAAAACCCAGATGGATTTAGCGACTTTCTGATCTAAATATACCACTTAGACCAAAAACATTACTGATATAGGAATCAAAACCTGGTGTACACAGCCTGACTTTGATCACAGGTATATACTCAAACAATCTTCATGAATTCTTGCAACGTTGAATTTTCTTTATTAGTAGAGAAATAGCTTATAAGCAATTCCATGGTGGTAAAATCAGTAGATAAACCTTTGTCTTTCATTAGTTGAATTTGTTGACCTTGAAATATCATATCTTCGTAGCAATCCTTGGACAAACACATTATAAGAGCGCCCATCCGGGGAACAGCCATTCTCTTCCATCTTCATCATTAAGTCTTCAGCATCATCCAGTAGTCCTTCTTTACATAGACCTTTAATCATTATGGTATAAGTAACAACTTTAAATTTGACGCCTTTACTTGGAAGACAAGAAAATAGTTCTTGTGCTTCATTTAATTTTCCTAAACTACACATCCCATCCAGAATAATGTTGTAAATTACAATATTGAGATCCAAATTCATCTTTTCCAACTCCCTAAACACTGACATTGCCTCGGCATGAAAATGACACTTGGATAGGCCATCCAATATAATGGCGCAGGTTTGGAGATTGGGAAGTTGGTCATGCTTGTGTATAATAAAAACAATTCCTTTGCAGCTAGTGATTTCCCTGCTTTGCAAAACCCCCAAATAAGAGTGCTCCAAGTGACAACACATCTGGATTCAGTCCGTTGTTAACCATTTCGCCCAAGAGATACATAGCCTTATTTTGATTTTTAGTTTTACACTATCGTCCATGGATTCATGAACTATAAGTTACAGCAGTTGGTATGCAGCCCTTATGAATCATCAGATCAAACTCTTACATAGCTTGCTTCATTTGATATAGTAACCAGTCAGCACTAATCACGGAATTATCTGTTCATGTAGAGTCCAAAAAACTAAAAAATATAATAATTGAGAAGATAAAAAAATACAACAAAACAGTGATTAGACAGGTGATTGTACTACTAAGATTTGATTTCTCCTTTGTCTTGATTTTAAGTATCCATGAAAAACTTCAAGTTCATATCTCCTTCTTTCACCCATCTTGCCCGTGATTTTGGTAGCATACACTCTCCTTATATATCTAATTAGATCTGAGTATTCTTGTAATAACACACCCTCTGATTTGCAACTTGAGAATCTCCATCTTCTGACATCTAAAGTATCAATCTCAGTAGCCTGTAGCCTTGTTCTCTATCTGGCCTTACAATTTGCCAAAAACTTCTTTGACCCAGTTTCTCAGTTTGAGCTTGAGCAATTTTAGTATCTCTTTAACCATGAACAACCTCGATCTCTGTATATTACTCTGATCCCAAAACTGTTGAGCCACCTTCTTGAAGTCTGGATACTCCATACGGAAGTTAAAGAACTTGAATGGTTTTGGACTCCATCCGGACAAAACAGTGATTAGACGGGTCTCTTGTGCCCAACCATTGTGTAGCTCCTCTGTCAGCAGAAACCTATCTATTCTACTCATAGATAACCATCAATACTAATCCAAGTGAACCTTTTACCTGCTACTGCTACATCAATCAGACCCATAGACTTAACAAATTCATTGAAAGAATCCATTTCAACTGTGCACACTTGTCTGCTTCACCCTTTCCTTTCACCCTTTTTAACACTATGTTAAAATCACCTGCTACACACTAGTTTTGGACCCCAAAACTCCTTTTAGACATTAACAATTCATCCCACAACTTTCTCTTTTCCATCAGCATACTAGATGAGTATACATTAACTATAATTCAATCAATCCCCTTATTCCTCAAATCAAAACAAGTTCCTAAGAATCCATCACCCTGGAAAGAGATTTTTACTTGAATAATCCCTTTCTGCCAAATGCACAATAGGCCTCCTGCCATCCCATTTGAAGGTTTCGCAATCCACTCATGTTTAGTCGCCACCCATTTGTCCTTAACCAAGGAATCATTCATCTGGTCACTTTTAGTCTCCTACGGCAGGCACATATCAGCTCCGCTTTTGGAAATGAGGGCTTGTACTTTGTGTTTTTTAGCAAGTCCCATTGGACTTAGCCCTCTTATCTCTGTGTTGTAGCTGCAGAATATGCCAATCATCCTTAGAGACACCAGCAACTCCTACTGCCTTTGCTAAGCCTCAAATCTTTCCCTCTGCTACCCACTCTATAGCCCCCTTAATCCTGAAGTGAGTGTGCGTGCGCGTGGGTGTGGGTGGGTGGGTCTTAACTTTTTTATCCTTCCTAATGGAATTTAGATACTGAAGGATTTAATTAGAGGTGAGAGGAGGTCGAACATTAAACAGGGGTATATCATCTTATCGGTTTAAAGTCTGATATAATTTATTTAAAAAAAAAATAAGTTTAGGATTTAAATAAAATCTATTTATTTAAATAGATTAGACTTAGACTTATAAAAAATAAATTATTAAATCTATAGACAGACATATCCATTAATATAATATAATAAAAATAAATATACATATTATTATATTGCATTAGTAATAATACTATTAATAAAATTAGTTCCCAAAGGTTCAATTTAGTTTAAATTATTTTAAAAGATATCAATGTGATCATTTTCGTCCAATTAAGCTGATGCCATTAGAATAATGAATTCTAGTTGTTTTTGTTTATAAAAAGAGACGATTTTCAACCAATATCGTCTTTATTATTATTTTTAAAAAATAAGATAATTCCCACCCATCTACGGCGCGACACCCTCTGCAAACCCCTACCAAGATCTACCACTAACATCCAAATGTTGACACACCCAAGTTCGCCGTCCCGCACCACCACAACACCCAACCATCACCATACAAACTCAAATCTACGATCACACGACCTATACCAAATATTGACTTTTGAACAAAATCAAACAAAGAATAGAAGAGAATAAAAAAAATTAAACCACAAAATCAGATCAAGAACCTACAATAACCAAATTACTTTTGGAGTTTTTGGAGGCACATAACCAGGCAACAAACGAAGTGGGTGTCCAACTCCTAAGCTGAAGCGAGTTCGTGAACTTAACAGCAAGAACTAGCTGTGAGCGGGGATAATAGAGGTCGCGCCGTACAAGTCAATGGAGGTGTGAGGTTTACCCATAGGTGGTAGATTGGATGATTTCAACGCCGGTGGGGTGCGCTCAAATTAGTCTCGTATACTTCTCAAATTTGGACTAAATTTGAAAAAATTTCGTAACAAAAATGGTTGAAATACAATCTAACGACGTCAGATTAATTGGACGGGAATGACTAAATTAGTGAATTTTATAAAAATATTTAGGAACCAAATTGATAATTAACTGTTAATGAAGTAAATTTATAAGATAAATATCATATTTTAATAATTAATATATATATATATATATATATATATATAGCCTACCACTGATGTTTGCCAACCCGAAACCTCACTACTCCTAGGAGATAGGTTCAGGTTCAGCCAAGATTTCAAATCCATAATAAAGAAAGACTAAGCAATGTCCCGTAAGAGAATGGAGTTCCAGATAGATGAAACTCTAGGACAGTCACGAAGCACATGCATTATATCCTCAGAGCCATTCATGCATAGACCACAAATATCACTCGCAGTTAAACCCCTAGACCACCTAGCACTATTAGTAAATAAAGCCTTCTTATTAACTTTCCACATGAATCCTCTTATACGTTTCGGATCCGACCATCTCCATATGAGTTTGTGAAGCTCGTCAACTATTCTATTATAGCTAATCATTGTCTCATAGGCAAACAAAACTAAAAAAAGCACCATCTTGGGAGAACTCCCACGCAAGAGAATCACCATTGCTTTCAGGTTTTGGAGGAACAAAGGTTAAGATCCTCTGGTAGATATGATGAGGAAGGTAACTACACAAATTATCCTCCTTCCAAAAGCCATCTACATCGACCAAGTCACATATATTCAAACAAAGATTAGAATCATGAAGTACTTGAGTTGCATACTCTTTAAGAGGGCCCAAATCTAGAATCCAACAACTTCTTAGAACTTGACCTTATCCCCTCTACCATAATTCTAGTAAATTGAGGTCAGGAACTCCATCCAAATGAACTTGATTCCTTTACAACAGTTAAGACACTGAATGGAAATTCTTTAGGGAGGGAACAATATCATCATCATTTGTATATTTGCCTCTAAGCACTTGGACCTAAAGATCCTGAGATTTAGTACACATATCCTATACTATCTTTAGTAAGAAGGCATCATTAAAATGCCTTGTCTGACGAATGTCCATCCCTCCAAACTTCCTTGGAATCCATAATTTCTCCCAAGCCACCATATGAACACCTCTTGATCCCTCCTTATCTCCCCACACAAATCCCTTATAAAGTTTGTCCAGCTCAACACAAACAGATCTAGGGATGTAGAGGATTGCATGTTATAAGAAGGAATAACATTAAGGTCAACCTTAGTGAGAGTAACACGTCCTGCAAAGGAAAGCAATAGTTTCTTCCAAGCAATCATCTTTGCCATAGCTTTATTAATAATTGATGAGTCACTATCTACCTATATTTCCTCATCTTTTTATACTCATTTTAATCCTTAATTTAGCCTTAATCAATTACATTCTGCACTGTTTCTTAATTGGACCGATAATTCATATTTTACCGAATTTGGATTTTCTGAGCTTAATTTTCCCAATTTTTATTTTCAGGGCAATTTAATAATTGAGTGGGCTTGGAATTAATTCGTGGACTTGAAGATTAATTTTCTGCAGCAGCATTTTATTTTCGCGCTATTTTCGCTTAAGTGTAATTTTGGGCCAGAATTTGTTAAAAGGCCCATTTTCGTTTTTAGGTTTTTAGCTATTATAAATAGGGAACTGTGCCCATGCACTAGGGAGGCTACTGTTCACGTTTTTATGCTCTCCTAGGGTTTAGGGTTTTGCTTCTGTTTAGTGACTCTGTTGAAGGCTTAAGGTTTTGTTTTCTGTTTTCGTTTTCAATTGCTGTTTTCATTTCTGTTTTGGATTCCCTGTTTCAGAATAATTTCATATTTCAATTTCAGTGCTTAATTTCGTTTATGCTTCCAGTTCTTGTTTCTGTTCTGGGTTTAATTTCGTTTCTGTTGATTTCAGCTTCTAATTTCGTTTCTGTTTTTAATTCCAGTTTGTAATTTCGTTGCTGTTTCTGTTTCTGTTTCGTTTTCGTTTTCTGTATTTTCGTTTCTGCTTCAGTTTCGTTTTCAGTTCTGGATTTTAATTTTCGTTTCTGTTTTAGGTTTCAATTTGATTTCTGTTTATGGGTTTCAATTCATGTTCTGTTGCTAATTTGAAATTAATGGAAAGCTAATTCTAGGGTTAGGTTCTGGGACAGATTGCGAATTGATGGAGGTTCTATGTGCTTGAGTTCTGTTCTGTTTGATTCCCCATTGTTAGGTCTCTGTTTTGCAATTTCGAATTAGAGTCATGCTTAATGATTCTAAGTGATTCAGGTTGCTTAATCCTGAGAGATTAGATCTAACAAGATTCACGTTTGCTTAATTCGTGTATGGTAATTTAGTTTAATCTTCGCTTAGTAGATTAATCTGGACTAACCAAGGATTAAGTAGAATAGATTATTTTCGTGAACCAAGGAAATTAAGAACGCAATCTGATCCAGACCTAACTGTTTTAATCACTGCATTTAATTAGTAATTCTGCTTTATTTCATATATAATCTTGCATTCTGTCAAAAACCCCCAATACATTTTAATCCCTGAACATAATTAATCGATCCTTGAGAGACGACCTAGGTTACTTCCTAGTACTGCATTTAATTGCATTAATTTGGTTGAATACGGCTTCGATCAATAATACCTTGAAATGATCTTTTTGACACTCTCCCATGATGGATACTAACTCCAAGGTACGTGTCGATATTCTTCGTTCTACCAAAACAAAGTACATCACTTGTTTGGTCTCTTACCTAAATCCCTACATTCTTTGAAAAGATCCCTTTTGCATGCAAGAATTAATCACTTCAACCTGCTCGATGGAAGCTTCTACAAATAAAACTAAGTCATTTGCAAACACTAGATGAGATAGAAGAGGGCATCTTCGACCAAGCTTAATATCTCTCCAACGCTTTGATTGAACCTCCTTATGAAAAATAATCTCAGAAATTTTTTCAAGACACATAACAAAAAGTGATGGGGAAATTGGGTCCCCTTGCCTAATTCCCCTAGCTGGCGTGAACCCTCAAGCTTTTCTCCATTCCAAAGCACTAGAAATAAAGGGGAAGTCACACAAATCATAATTAACTTAACGAAATGGTCTGGGATTCCAATGTCGCGAAAAATTTCTTCAATAAAAGCAAAGGTCTATGGTCTAACCCCATGGGAGGAGGTGATCCACAAAACCATGTTGATACATAACCCGCCAAACTTTGTTGACCAAAACTTTGTCTAACCTTTCATGTAAACTACCTCTTTGCCAAGTAAAGGAGAATCCATTGAACCCCATATCTAACAAACCCGCCCTTTACATAGTGTCCCACATATCATTTAACGCATGTTGGTTCCTTTGAAACAGAAAACTATCCCTGCATTATCAAATAATGATCTGGTATCAACCATGGACCTTCGAAAAGGGCATGATTATAATTATCTTGGTTGGAGAAATGAATCACGTAGTAGTCATCAAGCATATCAAGAATCCTGATAGTGTCGTTCTTTGTTCAACTACTTTGGGGTTTCACTTCTAAGAGTTGAAAGCTCACATTCAATTCCTACCTAACACTTTAACAACTAGGCAGTTCGCCCTAGGTTCAGACCACTTAGTCCATTCTTTATCAGACATTGGAACTTCAGGGCCCTGCAAGCCCAGTTTACTTGAGCTATCCACTTTCACACTCTGAAAATCAATCTTCCCTTGCATCATTGTCTCCAAAACTGGACCTGTTCCTTTGACTCTAGGCATACTTAGAAGCTTTTCTTTGTATAGAGTTGATTAAAAATAAATTTTTTGGCCTATAGAGTAAACTTTTAAATAGACTAATATATCAGGTCATACTTTTAAAAATGTCAAATTAGGCCTAAAAAAAATTCTTTGATTGATAACAGGTCAGACTTAGACCTTAATTTTATAAAACAAGTCATGCCTATTTATGTAAAGTCTAGTCTAGTCTATTCTCATTCCTATTTACAATGACTCATGCTCATTGTTGAATCCGTTAGATATATCTGTTAGAAGTTACTCATGTCATTTGAACAAGTCAAATATAAGAAGGGCTAAAAGATAATTCTATTTATTAGTGGCTTGATTAGTGGGAGGTTGTTAAGGAAGCAGTTATAAAGGTTGTTGAAGAATCATATAGTAACTTGTTTGATGGAAGCAATTATGAAAGGACTAGGGTAAAACCCTTCATCTTTACCCGTAAAGAAAAGGTTGTGAGTTTTTGCCATCAAGAATTGAAGAGGGACCTAGAATAAGAGGGTGAAGAGATTGAGAAAAACTATTATGCATCAAGAGTTCTCAGTCGATAGTTTGCCGTCAAAAGTCATTTCATTTGTTGTCAAAAAAGTCATTTTGCAGAAAGGGTTCTTAGTCAAGACTTGCTGTCATCAACCATGGACAAAGGTTAGTGTCCTCATCATTGTTTGCTAAATGTGAAACTCATGAATTCTTAAATATCCTATTCATGTTATTGATGTGACTAATGTTTACATGTGGTATCAAATCCAAGGTTTAAGAATTTATGATTTTCCATGTTACTATTTATCAATCAATCGATCTTGAAATTTTAAAATTATTGTTGACTAGTGGATTGATTTTCTTGGAGATGCGGTGAAATAAAATCAATTAAAAACCCTTAAAGAAATCTGCATTTCTATTCTCATCAATCCTTTATGTGGTTTTCGAAATGTAAATGTCAAAACCTTTAATTGAAGACAAATATCACAAGCTTTGTCAATTATTTATGCAAATATATATTATTGAATTGTTTATGTATTCATACCACTGTCGCATGTTTATTCTTTATGGATAAAGGTTCATTATTATTAAATTATATATGTGAAAGTGACCTTTATATGAAATGATTGAAATGGTACTTATCATTCAATTGGAATATATAGCATTGCATTTGACAAAGTGTATCTGTGTTACTATATTGTTGAGTGGCTTTTCATCGAATGTGTTGATGGTCCAATTTTATATATATGTACTACTGTTATTGTGTTTTGGAACATGAACTGAATGGTTGTATGAAATTTCCTCATAACAATGTGAAATATGTATGGTCTAGAATTAAAGTATAGAGGATTAGCTAGTCACCAAAGTGGTCAAATCCGTGAGAATTCCAAACATTATAGATATGTTTTCAATTACCCATGACTGTGATGCTATGAATAGTATATAAAAAAATTACAGTTTATGTTGTGGGTACATTGAAGTTCATTATTATATGACAATTAGGGATCAACCCAAAGGATAATTGTTTGTTTTATAGTAATGGACATGAACGTTGATATTGTAGGTACACTTCTAATTTTATTTAAACATCCAAATATGGTAAATATTTCTAGTTGGGGTATGCATCATTGTCAAATTATATGAAATCTTTATAGCATTATTATTGTTGAATATTGCATATTGGTGGATCCCCAAAGGTGAACATTAGTATGCATTTATGAAGTATGTTTGAAATTATGAAGCATGTTAATATATAATAGATTCAAAGCATTAATGTTTTCTATTGCTTGCAATACTGATTGTCTTCCACTCACAACTCTCAACTGTTACAATTTTTAATGGTCTTAACTACTCTGAATGGAAATAGCAAATCCAGTTTCACCTTGGTGTATTGAATCTGGATATGGCTATAAGAGAAGAAAAGTTAGGTGCTATTACTGATGCTAGCACTAATGAAGAAAAGACTCATTATCGAAATTGGGAAAGGTCAAATAGACTGAGTTTGTTATGTATGCATATAAGCATAGTTGGCAACATTAAGTAAGCTCTTCCACAAACTGAAAGTGTCAAGGAAATGCTGAAAAATGTGGAAGAGCGCTCCTAAGATGTTGACAAGTCTCTTGCTGGGACATTAATGAGTACCTTGACCACCATGAAATATGATGGTTCAAGGACTATGCATGAGCATGTGATCGAAATGACTAACATTGCAGCAAGACTTAAGTCATTGGGAATGGAAGTGGCTGAAAATTTGGAGGTGCATTTTATTATGAACTC
The DNA here is from genome assembly GCA_013407115.1 of Glycine latifolia. Taxonomy (NCBI): domain Eukaryota; kingdom Viridiplantae; phylum Streptophyta; class Magnoliopsida; order Fabales; family Fabaceae; genus Glycine; species Glycine latifolia. The sequence continues at coordinate 19,492,996 of CM023956.1, forward strand.
ATTACCATCTAAATATGGTCATTTTCAAATGAACTGTAATACCATGAAAGAAAAATGGAATCATGAACTGCACAGTATGTTAGTTCAGGAGGAGACCACACTTAAGAACCTGTGAAGTCACTCTATTCATTATGTTAAGAAACAAGGAGCTGAAAAGAAAAGTATCAAGAAACATGAGAAGAATGGAAGATAAGCTATAAAGATCAATGAGAGTTCCTCTTCTAAGATTCATAAGAAGGAACGTAACGGAAACAAATATTATTTCTGTGGTAAGACTGGGCATCTCCAAAAGGATTGCTCAAAATGTAAAGCTTGGTTTGAAAAGAAAGGTAAGCCTAGTGTTTATGTATGTTATGAATCAAACTTAGCTGAAGTTCCTCATAATAGTTGGTGGATTAATTCTGGATGTCCAACTCATATTTGTAATGTGATGTAGGGATTCCTTACAACCCACAACACAAGACCAAATGAAAAGTTTATCTTCATGGGCAATGGAATAAAGGCAGGCACCAGTGGAAGCTGTTGGGACTTATCGTTTAATCCTAGACACTAGACATCATTTGGACTTATTGGAAACTCTTTATGTACCTAGTATAACTAGGAATTTGGTTTTGTTATCCAAACTTGATAAAGCTAGATAATCTTTTAAATTTGGTAGTGGATGTTTCAGTTTGTTTAGACATAACTATTTAATTGGTAATTGTATGTTATGTGATGGATTATATAAGTTGAGTCTTGATCATTTTTTTGTTAAAACATTTATAATGATACATCAGAATGTTTAGTAAATGAAAGATCTACTTACTTATGACATAAACGCTTGGGACACATTTCCAAGGAAAGAATGGAAAGATTAGTAAGGACTGAAATCCTTCCGGATTTAGATTTTATTGATCTGAATGTTTGTGTATATTGTATTAAAGGTAAACAAACAAAACACACAAAGAAAGGGGCCACAAGAAGTAGTTAGCTTCTTGAAATCATACACACAGATGTTTGTGGATCGTTTGATGTTAACACTTTCAATTAAGAAAAATATTTCATCACCTTCATAGATGATTTTCACATTATGGCTATATCTATTTGCTGCACGATAAATCCCAAGCTGTAAATGCATTAGAGGTTTTATATTAATGAAGTGGAAAGGCAATTAGACAGAAAGGTGAAGATTGTTAGGTATGATAGGGGTGGTGAATATTATGGACGGTATGATGAAAGTGGACAACATCCATGTCCATTTGCTAAATTCCCAGAAGAATATGGGCTTTGTGCTCAAAACACAATGCCAGGTACACCACAACAAAATGGTGTATCAAAATGGCGTAATAGAACCTTGCTAGATATGGCTAGGAGTATGTTAAGCCATTCTTCTTTACCCACTTCATTGTGGACTTATACTCTAATAATTGTCATGTATCTATTAAATAGGGTTCCTAGTAAGGCAGTTCCAAAGACTCCTTTTGAACTGTGGACAGGAAGGAAACCTAGTCTAAGGCACTTGCATGTTTAGGGTTGTCGGGCAGAAATTAGACATTATAATCCACAATAAAAGAAATTGGATGCAAGAACAATTAGTGGTTTTTTCATCGGTTATCCAGAAAAGTCGAAGGGTATAGATTCTATTGTCCTAATCATACTACAAGGATTGTTGAAACTTGAAATGCTAGGTTCATTGAGGAAGGAGATGTTTGTAGGAGTGAACCACCACGTAAAGTGGAGATTCAAGAAGTAGGAGTGAAAATTCCATTAACTTGTATCTTTAATAAAGGTATTATGTTGGCCTCAGATGAACTCAAGAATGGGAGGTTGAATTGAGTTTATAAAATTAACAATTTAATTCTAATAAAATTCCAAAAATATAAAACAAATAATCAGGTTAAAAAAGACAAAATACAGGGAATTTTAACAAAATAAAAACTCTTAGGCTCAATAGGAGAAAACAATCACGACTCCAACTGGATCACTCAATCCAATTGAATAATGAACACTTCACTATTTAAAGAGCAGCTACACATATTCAGCTATTTCTACCCTTATACAAGTCAATCTTAAACCTAACTCTAGATTTGTATGACTATTTCTCAAACCTTGTTCTTCCACAAAGTTTCTCACTCAATTGTTGATTTAACTCTAAATCAGACTTTTACACTTAATTGCTGATTTAATTCTAAACCAAACTTTTATCAAATGATTCAAAGTTACCTTAAAGCTTCTAAGTCTAAGCGGCACAATATAAACCTGTGAGCAAATTCTCAAAAGATATCTATAACCTAGATTGACAATATAACTCAAGGAGAATTCATACTTATTTTAGACCCCATGATACTCTATTTATATAGTGATATAGATAAACACATTTTTTATTTTCAAATCTTTGTTTTTGTCAGTTTTGATAACAACAAAATTATGTTCAGATTTAATTAGATAAGTTTATTTATCAAAACAAAAATAGACTTTATCTATAAAATTAAATATGCAAATTTTGTTTAATTAGAAAAACATATTTTTCTTATCAACTTAAACTGATAAGACATTTATCAATAGAATGAACATTATCAGCAGATATCATACTTTATCTATAAAATTAAATATGTAAATTTTATTTAATTGGAAAAATAGATTTTTCTTATTAACTTAAACTGATAAAACATTTATCAACAAAATGAACTTTATTAGCAAATATCATATCCATTTTATTTGTCCCTTATCCAATTTTATTTCAAGAGTTCAAGTGGGAATCTAAGTCAAGAAAATCAAAGAGAACTTACTCTTACAAACTTTCTAAATGACAGCTTATGGTCTTCCTTTTCTGCCCATCAACAGTTACTCCTTTTAAATCTTCTTTTGAAACTTGAGTGTTCCTCTTGTACTTTATTGTTCCTCTATTTTGACCCAATCCCATAATATAATATATGGCCCATTGTCAGCATCAAAACTTCGAGTCCAACAAATTCCCCATTTTTGATGATGGCAATCTCTTTAGACATCTATTCCTGCACGCTTTAAAGATTGACAGATAACTTATAAATCAGTTTATAAGCATGCCAATATCAGAGCATAGCTTGGGACATCTTCTCAGAGATTACTCAACAATTACAGTTTACCAATCCTTTGACTGGTTATGTGCTTAATATATAATAGCATTAGTATGAGTTCCAGAGCTTACTAATAACCAGGAGAAAAAGAAAGTAGCATAAGAAATTAGAAAATAGAAGGCATGCAGTAATGACATGTCTCCATCACACTTCCTCCTTTGGCAGCATCAAAAAGAGAGGATAAGAAAAAGATAAGGAGAAGTGGAGGAAAGGAAACCTGAAAAATGAGAGACTTAGAACAATATCTAGCAGCACAGTAACCATTCAAATCACTCTTGTATGCACATATCACTCAGTGTTTGTCTCTCTTGGAGGTTCCATATGCTTGTACTTCTTGACTGTTCTCCACTCATTTAAGGAATCTATCTCCATGATCCAATCAAGTCCATAGGACTTTTGTAAGCTTGTAATGTTTAGGGATGGGAAGAGATAGTAATGTTAAAATGTGTATTAGAAAAAAAATGTATTGTTCAGCTGCTTTTGAACTAGGAGTCTTGACTTTTTGCTCCCATGACTTTGTGTTCCCCCTATTTAGATGCACAAGACTCTTGATCAAGATTTAGTGTGTGGCTTTTTTATAATTTTTTTTTTTACTGTTGGCCTTGTGTCAGAAGTGTACACTTGTTGTCTTTTCATTTGATACCAATTTGTTGTCTTTGTGCAGAACTTTTGGGGTGATTATATATGGGGTAATGTTCAGAATATTTTCTTTTGATATTCCTAGAAACTTTGACTTGGTAGGTAGTTGTTTTATCAATTTTAGGCTCAATAAGGGTGACTAGGGATTAAAAAAATGTAAGGTGGGCTATATAAGGCTCTGGCTAAGAGAAACATGGCCTATTTCATCCTTGTTAGTTTCATGGAGTTGTCTTCTCTTATTTGGAGCCTCAAACTTCAATGGCACAAGTTCTAGATTCTCCGTCTCAGCTGTAAAATGTTGAATCCTTCCCAAATTTGGAACCAATTACTGTACTCAAGGACAATTGTGCTTAATAAACAATAGAGGAGATGAAAGTGAAACGAAATAGGAAAAGGTGAATGAATGAAAAGAGGAGACAAAGAAAAGTTAGTTAATTAGTGAGCCTGAGAACTCATGGATGCATATAAATTAAGCCAAGTTCCAGTCTCAGTTTTTCAAACTTGTTCCTGCTCAGTGGCTTAGTAAAGATGGTTGCAATCTGCTGCTCAGTTTGACAGAATTTCAATTGAATTTGATTTGTTTCTGCACAATCTCAAAGGAAGTGATGTCTTATATGAATGTGTTTAGTCCTGGAGTTTAGCACTGGATCTTTTTGAGATACTGATGGCACTTGTGTTGTCACAAAAGATTGGAATGCATCCTGTGTCTATGCCAAAGTCCAATAATTGTTGTGTGACCCATAAACTTTGAGCACAACAAAGAGCAACTGCAACATATTCAGCCTCAGTGGTGGATAATGCTACTGAGTGCTGCTTCTTGGAACCCCAAGATATCAAGCAAGGTCCAAGAAACTAGGCCATGCCCAAAGTGCTTTTTCTTCCCACTAGATCACCTGCAAAGTCAGCATCACTATAGGCAATAAAGTCAAAATTAGCCACTTTAGGATACCACAAGCTTAAGTTCTCAGTTCCCTTTAAGTATCTCATAATCCTTTTAACAAATTTTAAATGTGACTCTTTAGGATTTTGACTGAAATCTTTCACACAATCTTACACTAAAAAAAATGTCAGGTCTACTGAATGTTAAGTAAAGTAAAGAACTTATCATGCCTCTATAAGTAGTGATATCAATACTCTTACCTGAGAGGTCTTCACTTACTCTGTCACCAATGGCCATAGGTGTATGATGAGGCTTGGCAGATTCCATTCCAAATTTCTTAAGAAGTTATTTGAGATACTTCTATTGATGTATCATTATCCCAAATTCACTTTAGGATACTTGCAGCCCCAAAAAGAAGTTCAACTCACCCATAAGACTCATATCAAATTCTTTGCTCATGATTTCAACAAACCACTTGCACAAAAATTCATTAGTGGATCCAAAAATAATATTGTCAAGATATATTTGTACAATTAATAGATCCTTACCTTTGAATTTTAAGAAGAGTGTTTTATCTATCTTACCTCTTTGACATCCATTATCAAGCAAAAACTTAGACAATCTCTCATACCAAGCCCTTGGTGCTTGCTTTGACCCGTACAAGGCTTTATCTAGTTTGTATACCATGTCTCCACCTGATGAGTTTTCAAATCTAGGGGACTGTTTTACAAAGACTTCTTCTTCCAGCATCCCATTTAGGAAGGTTGTTTTAACATCCATTTGATGGAGCTTGAATCTCATGTAGGCAGCACATGCGATTAAGATTTTGATAGCTTCCATCCTTGCTACTGGAGCAAATGTTTCTCCATAATCAATTCCCTCTTGCTAACTATATCCTTTTGCCATAAGCCTTGCCTTGTTCTTGGTGATTTGACCATGTTCATCCAGTTATTCCTAAAGACCCATTTAAGTCCTATTATTTTTCTGTCCTTAGGCCTGGGTTCCAAATGCCACACTTTGTTCCTTTCAAACTGATGTAATTCATCATGCATAGCATTCACCATAATCAATATTGTTATTATTTTTTAACTTCAATATTTTGTGCTTTACAAATATACTTTTATTTTATGTTATTTTTTTTGTTTTTTTCCATAATCAATTTATTATAATATATAATTTTTAAAAAACAACTACATTTTGTTTTATTTTTTTTATTTTTTTCCATTTTTAATACTTTTTGTTTAATTTTTATTCATACTAAATTCTTATATTTTATAAAATATAACAATTTATAAATATACTCTTCAAAGCCCACATAATTATAAATTTAAAATAAACACTACATAACAATTTAAATGTCATACATTTTTTAAAATTATTAATTATGATTTAAAAAAATCTCATTCAAAACATTTTCTATGTTAATATTAGCCCTCCATTACTTATACATAACAATAAATTAGAACAAAACTTTAAAAACAAATAAATTTAATTTAATTTATATTCAAAGCTATGACACCTAACAAACAAACTTAATCAAATCTATTAAAATTATACAGATCAAATTGACAACTAACAAACTAAATTAAGTATATTAAAATTACATTAACCAAATTTATCATAAGTATATTAAAATTACATTAACCAAATTTATCATAATACCAAAACTAATGAACTATCAAAATTAATTTTATTAATTATTAAATTTTTATAATCATAACTTAAACATAAATAAAATTTATAAAATAACATATTATTTTAAAATATTATATTATTAATTATTGGACAACATAATAAAAAAAATGTTTAGGTGATGAATGGCTACAAGGGTGCAAATAGGAGGACCAATAATATTTTTTTTCTTTGTGCGTCTTTTCCTTACTATTTTTGCAAATATCCCACAATACACACCCACCCACTTTTACATTGGACCGTACAGGAGGACCACACGAAGACCTTCACACAAGCCAATAGCACAATAATCAAAAAAGGGTAGTATCGTAATAAGCTACAGAAAAGCCAAAAAGTAAAAATTTGCACAACCGATGCTGCCCTTTTTAATCATCTCTGCATTTCCAATCCAACGGCTATAATTTCTTTCGCATGATACGCATGAGTTTAGGTTGCGTACCCTAGACTCCGTCGCAAAAGAAGACAAGTTTTGAAGTAGTGGAAATGTTCCTAGGTAGCCGACATGGTTTTTTACGGCTGAGTCTAGGCTTCAGAAGTTGAGCTGATTCGGAGTTGTTCTTAGACATGAAACCAGATTTTAAAAAATAATAATAATAAACATGTTAAGTACTATTTAAAGTATTTTAAAAATTAAAAATAAAACAAACATAATTTACGACAACTAAAAAAATTACAAGTATAAAAAATAAAAATGTGCTAAATTGAAAAGTTTTAAAAAAATATATTTATACCTAAAAAAAATGACCAACAAATAGAAGGATCAAAGCACCTCATGCATACCATTAAACGAGTAACCAATAGACAAGACACCAGTGGTAGCAATACTTTCCCACACAAGAAGGCATTACCAGCTCTAGCTAGAGAGATGACATCGTAAATCAAATTTGGTTATTATTATTAATAATGTGAGTTAATTAATATTTCATTAATATTAAATTTAATCAAATCAAATGATCAACTGCTATTTTTTTTATCAACGGCTGTAAATTTTTCAGGCAAAGTTTATATATATATATATATATATATATATATATATATATATATACACACTAACAACGACAACTAAAATATCTCAAAAAAACCTAAAAGAAGTCAACGTCACGTCACTATCTTTACTTAACAAATATATGTTCTAGTTCTAGCGGGAAAGTATATATCTTGCTTGCTTACATTAATTCCTTTTCTTTCTTTTTTTATAAATTATAAGTATTTTTTATTAAAAATAATTCTATTCTAATCAGATAAGATCATGGGTTAATTGAAACAATCACACATCCAATAGATTCACGCTCTCCATGATTACATTAATTCCTCTATTTTGAATTGTGGGTCATAAACTTTAGAATTAACTTATCAAACCAACCTAATTATTGCCGGGGACCCAATCACCAGTTTTTGTCAATCAAGTTGATAATATATGCCTACATTATTATAATTAAATAAAATAAATAACGTGTTTATCATGAAAACCAAATTAGTTGACTTATCTCATTGTGAAGCTGCTGTTTTTTTTTTTTCTTTTTTACAGGAATTGTGAAACTGCTTCTAAATTACGCTATATCATTTAATTGAGTATTAGCAGCCAAGAGTTGAAAAAAATGAGAAAGAAAAATGCCTTAGTATCAATAGAAACTTCACCCTTTACACACTACGAAGAAGACCAATTAAAAACTAGACAAAAAAGTGTCGATCAGTGAAACATCACTCAGTTCTTATTTAAACAACAATATTAATTTCTCCTTCAAAACAAATAAATATAATCTTTCACAGCTACTGAGATTACCACTACCTGCAGAGATGATGATCACAATTTTTCTTCTCGTGTTGGCCATTCCTTCTCCCCTTATCAAAACAGCCGAATCACTAAGTTTCAACATAACAAACTTCCACGGGGCCAAAAACATGGCATACGAGGGTGATGGCAAAGTAAACAAAAACGGGTCCATAGAGCTAAACATAGTAACCTATCTTTTCCGGGTTGGAAGAGCCTTTTACGAACAACCTCTGCACCTGTGGGACTCATCTTCTGGTGTTGTAACCGACTTCTCCACGCGCTTCACTTTCACTATTACCAGAGCCACCAACGACACAATCGGTGACGGTTTTGCCTTCTACATAGCCCCTCGTGGCTACCGGATTCCTCCGAATGCGGCCGGTGGCACTTTCGGCCTCTTCAACGCCACCACCAATGCATACATTCCCCATAACCACGTGTTCGCGGTTGAGTTTGACACATTTAATAGCACAATTGACCCTCCCTTTCAGCATGTTGGAATAGATGACAACTCTCTCAAATCCGTGGCTGTTGCTGAGTTTGACATTGACAAAAACCTCGGAAACAAATGTAACGCTTTGATAAACTATACTGCTTCCAGCAAGACCCTCTTTGTGTCTTGGTCCTTTAACAATTCCAATTCCACTAATTCTTCACTTTCTTACAAGATTGACCTCATGCACATTCTACCCGAGTGGGTGGATGTTGGCTTCTCCGCTGCAACTGGACAATATACCCAACGGAACATTATTCACTCATGGGAGTTCAGTTCATCCACTGTTTCGAAAAAACACAATAATGGTTTGCTCATTGTTGTGGTAACGTGTTCAATTGGCTTGGTGGTCGCGGTCGTGGCCGTGAGTGTTGCAGCTTGGGTAATGATCACGAAAAAGAGAAAGGATAAGGCAGATAATGATAATAATGGTGAACGTGGAGCCACCCCGGTTAAGTTTGATTTGGATAGGGCAACTTTACCTAGAAGATTTGATTACAAAGAACTAGTTGTAGCTACCAAAGGGTTCGCGGATGATGCAAGGCTTGGACGAGGCGGCTCGGGACAGGTTTACAAAGGGGTTCTGAGTGATTTAGGAAGGGTTGTTGCTGTGAAAAGGATTTTCACTAACTTTGAAAATTCAGAGAGAGTTTTCATCAATGAAGTTAGGATCATAAGCCGTCTTATACACAGAAACTTGGTGCAGTTCATCGGGTGGTGCCACGAGCAAGGCGAGTTTCTGTTGGTTTTTGAGTTCATGCCTAATGGAAGCCTCGACACCCATCTCTTTGGGAAGAAAAAAACTTTGGCCTGGGATAATAGGTACGTTAGATAATTTAAATTAGCTTTATTTTCTTGTATGTATTTTATTGTTTATTATCCCTTGAGGGTTGTTTACTGTGTATTTGCCAACATGTTTCTGGTAGATGCAAATCCAATGGAAACTAAAAAAACGATTTTAACTTATGCATAACCTAATTTTATCATATGGGAAAAGCTTATTTTATTTTTCTTTCTTCTTTTTTTTATTTAAGTTCTTATAAGAAAGCTTATCCAAATAGGGTCACCGTTATTTTCTTCTTAGTCTTTTTGCTTTGTACGTATATGTATTTCTATTTTGTCTCTTGTAATGGAGTTATTAGCTTATGCTATTGAAATTAAACATTTGTCACCATTGTTCTTAATTCTCTCTTCTCTTCTCTTCTCTCTTCACTTTACAGGTACAAGGTAGCATTAGGGGTGGTTTTGGCCCTTCGTTATCTTCATGAGGATGCAGAGCAAAGTGTTCTTCATAGGGATATTAAATCAGCTAATGTGTTGTTGGACATGGATTTTAGCACCAAGCTTGGCGATTTTGGGATGGCAAAGTTGGTGGATCCAAGGTTGAGGACTCAGAGGACAGGGGTAGTGGGGACTTATGGGTACCTCGCCCCAGAATATATCAATGGAGGTAGGGCCAGCAAGGAATCAGACATTTATAGTTTTGGGGTTGTGGCTCTTGAAATTGCTTGTGGGAGAAGGATTTATCAAGACGGGGAGTTTCATGTACCTCTCGTGAATTGGGTGTGGCAATTATATGTGGAAGGGAATGTTCTAGGTGCTGTTGATGAGAGATTGAACAATGAATTTGAGGTGGATGAAATAACAAGATTGATTGTTGTAGGGTTGTGGTGTACTAACCCAAACGACAAGGAAAGGCCCAAGGCTGCACAAGTAATAAAAGTTCTTCACCTTGAAGCGCCATTGCCTGTGCTTCCGCTTGATATGCATAACGCTTATCCTCCTTCTCTAGTTACCCATGCGCAATCCACTGACAATTCCTCATATTCAGTACCCTTCACTAATAGCTTAGTCAGTGTTGGACGCTAATTTTCTGAGCAAGGCTGAAAAATCAATCTGTTTCGGGCAGCATCAGGCTTATGATGTTGTGTGCTTCTTATGTAGATTTCGTTTAATTTTATGATTTTCATTACTTTTGTGGTGAAATGTTTAATTAATGGCTTGTTATATATACGTAAATATCCAAAAATAATCTATTTGTATATGTAAAAGTTAACTAAACAAGCTACAATGACCATTCCTCATATATTTGCAAAGTAAGAAGCCTTCTTTCATCATGATACATTATATATATATATATATATATATATATATATATATATATATATATATAAAAGACAGTTGCTAACTTGGATTATAATACACACATAACAATTTTTTTTAAAAAAATTAAAATTACTACAAAAAGGGAAGAAGAATATTTTTTATTCCTATTAATATTTTGATATATTAATTAGACTTAAATATTTTTGTTACCACTAGAATAATCATATCAATCAATTGATATCATAATATCGATATTGATTAAAGAATACTTTCTCACTATGTATCCTAGAAAGACTATTCTTCAGTTGCATATTACTGAAGAGGTTGTTGATTTGTATAATTTATTAGCTTTTGAATTTCGGCTTCTCAGTTGTACGACTCTATCTTTTTCTGATGAGAAATCTGTGTTTAATTTATAGGATGCCATTCTTATTGTTTTGACCACTATCTTGTATGGTCTTAATCATGAGTAGTGGTACTATGATGCCTTCCAAATGCAATAAGGCGGTCACAGCTGACTCTATGGGGTATTTCATTGTCTTGGATGTGAAGCAAATGTTGCGGATATTACTCCATGTATAAGTTGAAGCTTGAAATGTTTGATGGTTTCAACACAGTTGCTAGCTTTTGTTGTCTTTGACACAGACAGTATAAAATTACTTGGCCAGTCTTGTGCCTCTATAGTGGAAACTTTCAGGGTTCGTTGGTGAATTTACTGAGGATATATTTTAGTTCAAACAAAGTGAAATTAACATGTTGTTAATTGAACTTTTTTATAAATATATAATATAACATAATACATATAATTGATGTCACCGGAAAAAGGAAAGGAAGAATTGATGAAGAAATTTGGCACCTTGATTGGAGGTCAAGTTCTTTTCAAGGTGGAGAAGGATCTTGAATATGAATTTCGATTTGATGACTCTTGCAGAGTTAAGCATATATTTGATGACTCCAGTATAATTCCAGATAGAGTTCAAGTGGAGGATAAACTAAGCACTCAGCAGAAGGTAAATCAGAAGTTGTTAATTACCGACAATTTGTATTCAATTAACTTTCGTCATAGTGTATTTTATAATTCTTGTGTCCAATGTGTATTTTATAATGTAAGCATATGTTTGTTCATGGGGATTTGATTATGTTCTAAGATGTTATTTATGAGTTGAAACTTTAAAAAAAAAAAAACATTTCCCCTTTGCTTAATTGTTTGTTCTGTTCCATCTATTAAATTTCTTTACATTTATTTTATGCCAAAGAATTCACCATCTACTTTTTAACGACTATATGCTTTTACTGTTGGATAAGTTCTGCTTTAATGCTGGTCCAAATCCCCATGCTCTGGAAAGGGGAATGTTTGACCTTGGGCCCAATTCTCGAGGGGCTGACCTCGGCCCATTCTGTTTAGGGAACAGAATCCCTAAACCTAGTTTTTCCCTCTCTATAAATGCATTATTTATAGATGGAGGAGGCAGACCTAGACCAGACTGGGAAGAGCAGAAAAACAGAGAAGAAGCACAGTAGAGAATGTCTCCTGTGTGAGGTTTTTCTGAGTGATCTCCGGCATTAGGCTGTAGAGAGAGAGTCTCCGAGAGGTTGAGTGCAACCCTTGTAGAGAGTGGTTCCCTCCATTGTTGGTGAGGTTGAGCGTTACTCCGGCGTGTGGCCGTGGAGTGTTTGTAACCATTATTTTTGATAGTGGAGATTTCTGGACAAGGTCCCGTGGGTTTTCCTCATTGAGGTTTTCTCCCACGTAAAACCATTCCTGTGTGTTTACTCTCCTGTTCTTGCTCCCATTACTGTTTTACGTTTCCGCATTATTGATTTCTATTTTGGTTGATTCTGGGTGGAGATGATAACTCCCCAGTTTTGCCGATTACTTGCTTAGGAGAAGGTGACGCGCACCACTGAGTTATCCCAACAAAGTGGTATCAGAGCTCCAGGTTTGATGGGCTCTGACGAAGGAAGAAGACAGGATGGAGATGAGTACCAGTGGTAGTATCGCCCATGACGGGGATATGTTTAAGCTAACGGCCGACAACTTTACCTACTGGAGACCGATGATGGAAGATCATCTGTATTGCAAGGACTTGTATGATCCTATTGTCCTGGATGAGAAGCCTACAGGCAAGTCGGACAGGGATTGGGAGATCCTGAGTCGGAAGGCGGTGGCCACGATCAGGAAGTATATAGACAAGTCATTGTTCGAGCACGTGTCCGAGTTCACTAATGCCTTCGAATTGTGGAACAAGTTAGAGTCCATGATTCAGAAGAAGACTCCGAGAAACAAGGCACATCTCGTCCGCCGGCTGGTGAAGCTAGAGTACACGGAAGGGATGAGCATGATTGAGCACCTCAACACGTACACAGGTATCGTGAACCAGTTGTCCAAAGCCGAGATGAAAATTGACAACGAGATGCAGGCTTTGTTGTTGCTGAGTTCATTGCCAGAGAGTTGGGATACCCTGGTAGTGACATTAAGCAACTCGGCTCATGAAGGGAAACTGGAGATGGATGTCGTAACCGACAGCCTCCTGAATGAAGAAGCCAGGAGAAGGGAACGGGGTGTATCCAGCACGTTTGATGCTAACATGGCTGAGAGGAGTAAGTCCGACTTCCGAGCTCGAGGAAAGAGCCGAGGTCGTGAGAAGCGGGACAAGTCCCGAGATCTGTCAAGACCGAGGAGTGAACTGAAGTGCTTCTATTGTGGGAAGCCCGGGCACAGAAAGGCCGACTGCTGGGTTCTGAAGAAAGACGAGCAGAATGGGTCTGTGAAGTCAAACCAGAGTTCACAGAAGAAGAGCACCACGGCCGTAGTTGCCAGTGCCAATGCCGAGGTATTTCTCCTGAGAGAGGATGATTCTGTGAACGTAGCCTTCGATGACTGCACCTGGATAGTGGATTCAGGCGCTTCTTTCCACGTGACCCCACACAGAAGGTTTTTCTCCTCCTATCGGAGTGGAGATTGTGGAGCTGTGAAGATGGGGAATCAGGTAACCAGCAAGATTGTTGGTATCAGCGATGTGACGCTAACCTCGGAAGTAGGATGCCGGATCGTGCTGAAGGACGTGAGGCATGTACCTGATATGCGGCTAAATCTAATCTCGATAGGGAAGTTAGATGATGCCGGGCTTGTAAACAGCTTTAAGGGCTGTAGGTGGAAGCTGGCCAAGAGTAACTTGGTGATGGCCAGAGGAAAGAAGGAAGGCTCCTTGTATGTGATGCAGGGAAGGATGTGTGGTGGTGAAGCCAACACGGTTTTTGATGGTTCAAGTCTGGAGCTGTGGCACAAGCGTCTCGGCCACATGAGCGAGAAAGGACTTGAAATTCTAGAGAAGAAAGAGCTATTGACCGGGTTGAAAGGTCAAGTGCTGGAGAGTTGCTCGCACTGCCTAGCTGGGAAGCAGCACCGGGTTTCGTTTGTGAGACCGGATCAACCGCGGAGACGGAGGCACATACTTGACCTCGTCCATACTGACGTATGCTCCATGTCGGAGAGATCGCTTGGAGGCGCGCAGTATTTTGTCTCTTTCATTGATGACGACTCCCGCAGAATGTGGGTTTACCTTATGAAGACTAAGGGCCAGGTTCTACAATACTTTAAGGAGTTCCACGCAATGGTGGAAAAGGAGACCGGGAAGAAATTGAAGATGGTCAGATCAGACAATGGCGGTGAGTACAGAGGTCCCTTTGAAGCTTACTGCAGAGAAGCTGGGATCAGACTGGAGAAGACGCCCCCAAAGACACCTCAGCTGAATGGGCTAGCTGAGAGGATGAACCGGACTATTGAAGAGAAGGTCTGAAGTATGCTTTCCAACGCAGGGTTGTCGAAAGGATATTGGGGAGAGGCAGTGAGGACTGCGGTAGATTTGATAAATCTTTCGCCATCTCGACCGTTGAATGGAGAGATTCCAGAAGAAATCTGGACAGGTCGAAAACCGACCTATGAACATCTGAGAGTGTTCGGATGCCGAGCCTTCGTGCATGTCCCAAAAGATGAAAGGGCGAAGCTGGATGCGAAGACGAAGGAGTGCATATACCTCGGTTCGCCAAAAACCGAGTTTGGCTTTAGACTGTGGGATCCAATCAAGAAGCAGATTGTGAGAAGTCGAGATGTAGTCTTCCATGAGGATGAGACCATCCGTGACATCTCGAAGCCCCAAGTCCGGGTTACTGTCCGAGGAGAAGAACTCGTCCCTCAAGTGCATGATGAAGCAGGGGGAGAAGTCAATGAAGAGATCGCTGAAGGCGATGTTGAAGATGATGACCAGCAAGATGCCGATGATACCGGAACCCGGAATGAAAGTGAAGAGCCGAGTTCTGAGGATGAAGAAGAAGAACAGTCGAGATACCCCACGAGAGAAAGAAGACCTTCTACAAGGTATCCACCAGACGAGTATACCGTAATTGCTGAGGAGGGTGAACCCCAAAGTTATGAGGAAGCGGTGGAGAGCCCAGAAAGCGGCGAATGGGAGAAGGCCATGCAGGACGAGATGAAGTCATTGCATGAGAATCAGACGTATGAGCTGACCGAGCTACCCAAAGGGAGAAGAGCTCTGAAGAACAAGTGGGTGTATAAGCTCAAACAGGAAGAGAGCGGCAAGAGGCCGAGATTCAAAGCCCGGATTGTAGTGAAAGGTTGCAACCAGAAAAAGGGGATAGACTTTGATGAGATATTCTCTCCTGTGGTAAAGATGACCTTGGTCCGAACAGTTTTAGCAATGACAGCTGTTGGAGACCTGGAGGTAGAGCAGATGGATGTAAAGACGGCATTTCTTCACGGTGAGCTGGAGGAAGAAATCTTCATGGAGCAACCAGAAGGGTTTGAAGCTCCGGGAACAGAAGGCATGGTGTGCCGACTGAAGAAAAGTCTCTATGGCTTGAAGCAAGCACCTCGCCAGTGGTACAGGAAGTTTGATTCCTTCATGACTGATCACAAGTTCATGAAGACGGAGGCCGACCACTGTGTTTTTGTGAAGAGGTATGAGACTGGTGATTTCTTGATCTTGCTACTATATGTAGATGATATGCTGATAGTAGGGCAAGACAAGGTGAAGATTTCCGCCCTGAAGGAGGCGTTGAGATCGTCCTTTGCCATGAAGGACCTCGGTCCAGCAAAGCAGATCCTTGGGATGAAGATCATCCGGGATAGGAAGAAGAAGCTGCTGTGGCTAAGTCAGGAGAAATATGTTGAGAAGATCCTGAAGAGATTCAACATGGACAGAGCCAAGACAGTGAGCACCCCCTTGGCCGGACATTTGAAGCTGAATGAAAGGCAATGTCCAAGGTCAGATGAAGACCGAGAGGAGATGGAGAAGATCCCCTACCAATCTGCAGTCGGAAGTTTGATGTATGCAATGGTTTGCACCCGACCCGACCTGGCATACGCAGTTGGTGTGGTAAGCCGGTATCTTTCGAATCCTGGCAGGGAACACTGGGAAGCAGTGAAGTGGATCTTCAGGTACCTCCGAGGAACAACCAAGCTGTGTCTTTAGTTTGGAGGAAGCAAGGCCGAGTTGCAAGGCTACTCGGATGCTGATTTATGGGGAGATTCCAACTCAAGGAAGTCGACGACGGGATATTTGATGACCCTGGCTGGAGGAGCTATCTCGTGGCAGTCAAGACTACAGAAGTGTGTGGCATTATCGACGATCGAGACCGAGTACATTGCCGCAACCGAGGCGTGCAAAGAGTTGCTGTGGATGAAGTGTTTTCTCCAGGAGCTCGGCCACAGTCAAGACAAGTATGAGCTGAAGTGTGACAACCAGAGCGCCATTCACCTGGCGAGAAACTCGACGTATCACTCCCGCACCAAGCACATTGATGTGAGGTATCACTAGATACGGGATGCGGTGGAGGCCGAGAAGCTCACACTTGGGAAAGTGCACACAAGTTAGAATTGGTCTGACATGATGACGAAGCCGGTGCCAGCAATGAAGCTTGAAGATTGCTGTGAAGGAGTCAGGTTTATGAACTCGGTATGATGAAGCCGAGGTGTAGAGGCCGAGTTACAGAGTGAAGATCTCGGACCTCAAGAGTGGAAGACCGGATTATGCCGGGTTGTCAACTTGTCGCATTGAAAGCAGAAGGGGGAGAATTGTTGGATAAGTTCTGCTTTAATGCTGGCCCAAATCCCCATGCTCTGGAAAGGGGAATGTTTAACCTTGGGCCCAATTCTCGAGGGGCTGACCTCGGCCCATTCCGTTTAGGGAACAGAATCCCTAAACCTAGTTTTTCCCTCTCTATAAATGCATTATTTATAGATGGAGGAGGCAGACCTAGACCAGACTGGGAAGAGCAGAAAAACAGAGAAGAAGCGCAGTAGAGAGTGTCTCCTGTGTGAGGTTTTTCTGAGTGATCTCCGGCATTAGGCTGTAGAGAGAGAGTCTCCGAGAGGTTGAGTGCAACCCTTGTAGAGAGTGGTTCCCTCCATTGTTGGTGAGGTTGAGCGTTACTCCGGCGTGTGGCCGTGGAGTGTTTGTAACCATTATTTTTGATAGTGGAGATTTCTGGACAAGGTCCCGTGGGTTTTCCTCATTGAGGTTTTCTCCCACGTAAAACCATTCCTGTGTGTTTACTCTCCT
>CM023956.1:19532142-19589510 GCA_013407115.1 Glycine latifolia
GGTCCTGCTGTTCCGGATTGTCGTTGCGTTCCATATGGTGAGAGACTGCCTCTGGTCCATGATGAGAACGTTCCTCGGCCCCGGGTGCCACGGGTGTCGGTGGAGGCCAATGGGCCGACTGACTGGGACGAAATTCTCTCTCTCGGCTCGTGTTTTCCCTTTGCCTCGAATGGTGCTGCTCCGTATGCTGTCTTCGCTGTTCTTCCTCCTGCCTCCACATCGCACACCACTCGTCTAACTGAGCGATGATGTTGTTCATGTCCTCCTGGCGTTGGAGGGCATGTCTCCTTTCCAGCCACTCAATCCGGGCTAGGATGGATTGCAACGCGTTATTGGTGAAGCGCTGAATCGATCCTTGCTCTCCCTCGACCTGAAAGGGTGGGTCCTTTGGTATGACCGGAGGATTATTTTGTGGCCGAGAGGATGCGGTGTCTGAAACTGCGTCCTCCCCCCGGACGGAGGGCGGTGCCCCTGCCACGGGTGGTCTTCCATCAGTATGTCTTCTCGTGTTTACCATGGTGGGAGTCGAATTTTAACGTTTCCCACAGACGGCATCAATGTTCTGTTCGTATGAAACAGAGGTCCAACAATGATGTTGGATGGTTGCTGTTGGATCTGAACTCTCCTTCAAGGGATACTTATGGTGGGGAAGTATACCCGAGAAGATGATCACAATGCCCCCCGGAGAAACCACAATCTGGCGTGGGGTGTGTGCACCGTGAATAAGGAAGAGTTAGAGTTCAGAAAAGCGTCCCTTCCTCTTGGAATTCTTTACCTATAAATACAGACCTGGAACGTCATAGACAGGATCCCTTAGCATCGTCCTCTACATAATGTCCCTTTATTGAGTAATCATTATTCTTTATTTCTCTTGATTCCGTTGCATATTCTACGATTTTCTTCAAAATGTTCCTAAAAAGCCGAATCTGATCGGTCTTTATTGGGCCTCTTGGATTTGGCCCATTTTGGCTGACCTCAACAATATGTGATACAATAAAAAAACAAGATATATAAGAAAATAAAATAAAATGAAAAGAGAGAGAAAGTAAGTGCATGCATGCATGTTTATAATAATCATAAATATTATGCTTGCACTATAGATGCACACAATTTTCTTTGATTTAAATATTCTTTTATTTCTAAAAGTTTAGTTAATTTTAATTTTGATCTCTACAAATGAAATTTCTTATTTAATCTTTAATTTATTAAAATACATAATTATAGTTTTATTATTAGATTTATTCAGTTAAGTGATAATGTGATTTAATCAAATTATGTTATGTGTCAATAATATGTTTATCACATGAACAGAATAAATTTAATGGTAAGAAAATAAAATATATATTTTAATAAAATTAGATATCAAACAAAAACTATAAAGACTAAAATAAAATTAACTATTTTTTAGACCTTTTCTCTTTTAGCAAAAGTTGCAAGCTTTCATTTTGGATTTTTTTTTTAGCGGACTCCGGTCCCCTTGCAAAACAAAGACAATCTTAACATTCATATTTCTTTTATTTTATTCTTGTCTCTCACGCACACTAATAAAATAATTAAAATGAAATAAGAATCAAAGCAATATTTTTCATTCCATATGTGCATGTGTTACGTAAAGAAAGGGTGGCAGGAGGGCCATGTGGTAGTGATGGGTCTCCATTTCTTTTAATACAAAATCATTGAATCATGCTGACCGAGCTCTGCCTTAAGGATTTTTATTCTTAAACTATCATTTATTAAAATTTAATATGAAGAATAAAAAAAAATTAATTCTATTAAATAAATAAAAAGTAAAAAATAATCTTATTAAATAAGCTAAAATTAATTGATTTTTATTTATATTTGAAATCAAAAAGTAAGACTTTCTCTTCTTTTGAAAAATATCGGAAGAAGTATAAATTCTTTTTCTCATATAATATTATATATATATATATATATATATATATATATATATATATATATATATGGATTGTAAAACCAAATCACATAATATTTGATTTATTCTTAAAAAAATTATCCTTTATTTAAGTCTTATCTCACAAAATTAAGTATAACTCCTCATAGTTTTTGGTAGCATTTGATCCCGTGACTTGCATGTTATCTGATTTTGATATGTGAATTCATCAAAATTTGATAGGGTAAATAGTATATTTAGTCCCTAAATTGTGTATTCCCTTACAATTTAATCCTTGTATTTTTTAAATTATCAATTTAGTCTACGTACAAATGTGTAAATATTATGACAAAATAGTTCAATCATTAGGCATATTGATAATTTAGTACTACACTTAATATTAAAATGGTCTTGAAACTATACTACTTACTAACAAATTAGTTCAAGATACACATAACTTATAATAAATGATTGAACTATTTTATCATAATATTTATACATTAATATATAGACTAAATTAGTAATTTTGAAAACATAGGGACTAAATTGTAGTTAATGCATAATTTAAAAACTAAATAGGCCATTTATCCAAATTAAATACTTGTCGAACCTTAAGTATAACTTTGCATATCTATAACTTCTTCTATATTAAATCAATTTTTATAAATTTTACTACGTAATAATCAAATGAACTCTCTTAAACTCGTTATTCCCTTTTTTTAAAATGGACAATTTTTTATAGCAAAAGATAGACAATTGTTATTGTTGACTTAGTGTGTTAATATCAAAGTATTTGTTACACTTGACAAGGAATTTTAGTTAGTTATTAATTTTTTTTATTAGCTTTAAAGTTTGTTAGATTATTTGGTAAAAAAAATATTTTAGTAGTTTTTATTATTTGTTGAAATCCCACTTGAAGTGGCATTTTTTTTAAATGTTACTTCTAGTTTATAACTTTTTGAATTTATTCACTTTTATTCTTTAATATTTATTAAATTTCCTTTTAAATCTTTTGTATTTAAATTAAAATTTTATTATTTGTACCTCTTTTATACATATGATAGGTTTTTTCATTTTTACCTTTATATATATATATATATATATATATAATAAGTTTATGTATTTTTTTGGATATTTTATAAATGAAAATTCAAAAACGTTTTAAATCAATTTAATACTAAAATTATAAATACTACAAATATATTTTTGTCAAGAAAATCAAATTATATTTTGTATAAAAACATTACATAAATATATTCATTTATGTAATTTTACATATTTTTTTAGTTACTTCAACATATAATTTTATCAAACATTTGTGATTCAATAAAATAATTTTTTGAATTCTAACTAACTTTTAGTTATCAACTAATTTTTTATTTCTTTTTCAAAAATATTATAGGTTAAATTCTTCGTTTTTAGTGGGTTTAAGTTTTATGAAACAGTTAGGACTTAGGACTTCAAGCCCAAAGCTAATCCAACCAAGTCAATTGGGCCCACATAGCCATTAGTCCAGAGAGAACGTAAGAAAGAAATAAAAAAACCAAAAATCTGTAACATGACTCTCCCCTCACTGCAATAGCTCGTTCTTACCCCAGAAGGCCAGAATGCACATTCACATCTACCAAATTACACACCATTTCCGTCATGCTCTTTCCTTTTCTTCGTTTTACACTACTTGAATCTTCAACTCTCCTAGGAGCAAGAAAAACACGAAATTTCAAGGAACACAACCAAGAATAACAAAATGTCAAAAACGTTTACAGTGAAATATTCCCAGCGTGTCCGATTTGGTGTTACCATTTAAAGTTTTACTGGTGCTCATATTAGCTAGTGATCAATATTGTATATTGGTCACTAAATTTAGTAACTAATAAATTATTTTCTTGTAGTCCCGCCTCAAATATAGCACCAAAATTTTATCAATATTGGTTCCTATTCAAAAGATATGTGATAGAAGATTAGATTGTTTAGAAATGTTATATTAGTTGTAAGCCTATATACAAAAATTCTCATCTTATGAATTTTAATGGTTATTTTCCTCCATTTTTTATTTTTCTGCAAGTAAGGAGTATTTATTGGTCCAAATCAATACAATAAATCCAAAAATTCGAACCAAACCAATTAAATTGGTTTCGACATTTTTTTATTTGGGTTGAACTTGAATCAAACCAACTGAAATCCAATATTACTTTGTTAGAATATCGGATTCACATTTTTCAAATTTGAACTAACTCGAACTAAACCAACTATATATTTATTATTACTATTTTTATAATGCTTAATTACATACTTTTGTGTTCTTTTGAATCTTTTCATTGTGTTTTATTTCAGTTTACCTTCAAAATCAAGGTTTGTGTTGGATAATTTAATTTATTTACTTTTAATTATTATATATTGTTCTGCTCGTGAGAAACAGAATGTACACAGCGGGGTTTGCTGGGATTTGTTATGGGATCAAACTCTCCCTCTCTGAAGATGCCTATAGAGATGAAGCACCCCCAGGGAGATGATCACTGCCGGAGACAACACAAGTGGTGTGCTGTGTGTGCAGTGTGAAGGGAAAAGAGAGAGTCAGAATTGTTGTGTACCTTTCACCATGAATGATGCTTTATTTATAAGACGATACCTGGATCTTGAGAGGATATGGTTGAGGCCCATTATCTTTGGTTAAGATATTCAGATTATCTAATATATGAATGACATTGGTTGTGATTATATCTTCTGTTTTATCTTCTATCTTTCGGTGGTTGCAATATTTAAATATTCAAATGGGCCTATCCGTAACATATATAGATGGAGCTTTATGATTTAATCAATTAATCATGTGTTATTTTATAATTTGTGCAATTATTTAATTGGTTATCAGTCAATAACATTCAAATATGTTGCTTACATTATATTATGACATCATTATTTGTCAAAATCGCAACAAAATTATGTTTTTTTTTCAAAACTATTTAAAAAAATTGATTAGATATTTAACAACCTAAACTGACCAACTCATTCATTATCAAGTTGGTTTGGTTCGGGTTAGACAAAAAAAAATTGAAATCCAAACAAATTAAAATTAATTGGTTCAGATTTTATTTTCCCCTAAATCGGAACCAAACCAAGAGCACCCCTATTTGAAAGTTCCACTATTTCTATATTTTAGTTTGCAAAATATTTTCAATAGTTGTACCTAAAGCTTGCTTCTTATGAGATGTGAGAAGAAAAAATATTGAGTGCCAAGAACAATAAGGTTGCGAGCAAACACTAATGACTTATGGAGCGATTTATATTTCGAGCAATTGTGGTGCAAATATGTTTACTTCTAACAATTCTTCACAGGTCATTCCAATGTTTAATGGTGAAGACTATCACATTTTGGTTGTGAAGATTAAATTATTTTTAAGGTCTCAAGGTTTATAAAACGAAATTTCTTAAGTTGATCCACCACCATTGAGAGAAAATCCTACTATGGCTCACATCAAACCTTATAAGGAGGAGAAGCTGAAGAAAGATAAAGTTATCACTTGCTTACGTTCAAGACTTGCATATCACATTTTTACCAAAATCATGGACTTGGAAACACCTAAACAAGTGTGGGACAAGATCCAAGATGAATTTGAGGGGAGTAACATGATAAAATATGTTAGCCTTGTCACATTGAAGAGAGAATTTGAATTGATGAAGGTGGAGGGCAATGTATTTGTCAAAGATTATTCCGGAAGATTAATGGATGTTGTTAATCAAATGCGACTTCTTGGTGAAGCATCATTTATAGATCATAAAGACTTCAAAAAAATCATGGTTTTGGTGCCTGACAAGTTTGAAGCCAAGATCTCTACAATTGAAGAGTCTTTTGATTTGCAAACTCTCACAATTGCAGAGTTAACTAGCAAGCTTCATGCACAAGAGCAAATAGTTTCAATGAGAAGTGATGAAGATAATGAAGGTGCCTTTCAAGCAAAACACAATGGAAGGTCTTCCAATAACAACAAAGGGAGAGTTGACGGTTCTTTAAGAAAAGGAATTTTTTTTCCTTGTTCTCATTGCCCAAGAACCAACCACGTTGAAGAAGATTGTTGGTACAAGGATAAACCTCTTTTTCACTATAATTTTTGCAATAAACGTGGTCACGGTAAAAAGTATTGTAGATTGAAAAAAAATCAACTTGAGCAGCAACCAGAACAACATGCAAAATTGATTGAAGAAGATAACATTGAACATGAGCACTTATTTATGGTATCACAAGATTTCAATTCACATGGATTGAATACTTGACTCATTGATAGTAGTTGCACCAGTCATATGACCAAATGCCTTTCAATTTTTCCCTCTATTAACTTATCAATTTAACCAAAAGTCAAGTTGGGTAATGGTGATATTGTTCAAGTCCAAGGATAAGGGAAAAGTTCTATTTCAGCCAAGAAAGGTATGATAATTGTCAAACATGTTCTTTACATTCCAAAATTGAATCAAAATTTGCTTAGTGTTGCAAAAATGCTAAAATATGGATATGAAGTTTCTTTCGAATAAAAATATTATTTTGTCATTGATGAGCATGGAGTTGAGATAGAAAATATTGGAAACAATTTTCATTAGAATTTTGATTATCATGATTTTACTACTAATATTGATGAGCGCGATGTTTGGCATGAAAGATTTGGTCACATCAATTTGAAGTCATTAAAGTTCAAGCAAGATTATTTGAGATAACAATCCTGACATAGGGTGTTTGAAGATATAAGGAGTTAAATTAAATGGATTTGATGTGCTTCCAAAATCAAGTTTGCAGTTCATAGAACTAAAGCTTGGGATTTTCATGGCAATTTTCAAGGAAGAGTGGTAGAGATATAAAGATATGAAACGTTAAGTTTTAGATAAAGTTTTATTATTGTTGTAGATTTTATCTTTTATCTTTAGTTTTAGTTATTTAATTTAAACTTCAAATAAGTCTAATAGATTAGATTGTTTAGAAATTTCATATTGGTTGTAACCCTATATATAGGCATTCTCATCTTATGAATTTCAATGTCAGCGATGAGAACATCATGGTTCACGAGAATGGTTGTGGTTCCTTGTGTCAACCCCCCTTCTCCTTTTCCCTTCATCTTTTTCCCTCTTCTTCAACCTTTAATATCCTCTCTTTGACCACAAATGAGCTTGCAGAAGGAGAGGACGATGGTTTCAAGGTCGAAAAGTTAACCACACACCATCACTTTCAAAGAGTGTTGACCAACAAAAAGGGTGCAAAGAAGAACTTCACATGGTTGAGGTGTTGAAACCATATTCGAATGATAGCATCAATTTTCAAAGCTTGTTGTTCTCCTACTCAAGCACCAATCTCTTGAACCTACTTCTAAATGCTTCAAATTTCTAAAAATGTAGTCATTTCAGGGTAAGGGGCAAATAAGTAAACTACATGTATGTTGCCAAAAAAAATCATTAATAATTGATATAAAAGGATACAAACCACACATCTTACCATTCAATATAATAATAATAAACCTAATGGTCATTATAAAATGGTCCAATATGGACCATTTAAATTAGTGAACCACCAAAGTAATGACCTAGTTTTTCTCATCTACACAACAAAAACAAATTTTCACTTTGTAAGTGGTTGTCATACACATCAAAAACTTGTTTGTGTTGATGGACATTTTCATGAATACATTAAATAACAATATCTAGGGAGCTGCCAATAGCAAAGTCCTAAAACTACTTACCATTTGAGGGTAGGAGTTTATGGGCCCAGATTCACTTGGCTATGAAGGTAGGAAAGGATTGGGCATTGTTAATAGCATCTCCTACTTTGCTAACTATACTTCCTTAATTTGCAATCATTTGAAACATAATATCAAAAAGTTGAGAAAAAAAGAAAATTGCATTCGTTGTCCCCACCCTTTGCCTCTTTTATTCGATAAAAAAATGTTTAAGTATTTGATCAAAATATTATGAGTTAATTAAACCTCATTAATTTCGTTTGTCTTAGAAACTTGTTACTCCCTCCGGATCTTATTATAAGCATTAAAAAAAGTTTGATGGATATACGAATTTTTTAAAAATTATTTTTGCCCTATTTAATGATGCCATCCGAAAAATATCTTTCAATTAATTAAGATTATATTTTCAACTACTGCTTTTTATTCTCCATTCCAAATATCAATGACGGATATTTTAGAGAGAAAAAAGTAAAATGTAATTCATAAAAATTAAATAGTATTTATTAACTTTCTTAACTAGCACAAAAAGTAATTAATTTTGTGAGTTTGGATGGAGTATTTGTGAACTTGTATTGTTTAGGTACTTTAAAAATGTTTGTTAATCCTTCCTATTCTTTTTAACAGTCATATTCAATAATATCCTAACTTGTCTCATAATTTTTAATTAATTTATACATGTATTATGTATTATTGTGGAGTGGCTTAAAAAAGGATAAAATAGGAATCTCACAACTATTTTATTAGAATAAAAAATTATTATATTTCATAATTTTTACATAAATAATTTTAAAAGACCGATAAAAAGGAACATAGGAAGTAAAAGATTAGGGGAAAAAATTTAGACTGTATTTTGTACAAGGGTAAAAAATTTATGCCAAAAAAATTATTTTCGGTAGTCATGAATTCTTGAAATCATAAAAAAAATTATTTTCGGTAGTCATGAATTCTTGAAATCATAATTTCTAGGGATGATTAAGTGATTGGTTGTAATTTTTTAATAATTTTTCATAGACAGATAAAAAGAATCGGGGAAGTAAAAAGATTAGGAAAAATATTTTAGACTATATTTTGTTCTAGGGAAAAACATTTATGCCAAAAAAACTTGATTTTCAGTAAAATCATGATTCCTAGAAATGATCAAAAGGGTTAGTTATAAATTTTTTTAATATTTTATATATTTTTTGGAAATCAAATATTTACTTTTATAAAAATAGAAATAAAATATTTTCTTATTTATTTTTCAGAGAAATTTCTCATGAAACTTTACGTATTTACCAAATAAAATAATATAAATCAAAGTAACGTAATACTTTTTAACATGTAAAAATTATGTATTTAATATTTATTCACGTGTTTTACATATTTTTAATTAAGTTACAAGTTACTATATTATTATACTTTTAATGAATGCTTTATATTTTATTATTTTATGAAATAATTACAGTATGAGAAAGAGAATACGATACGAATATTATTAATTTCGATTTAAACGTATAAATACTCATAAATAAGGTATAAATATTACACATTACACGGGAAAAAATTAAAATATTATCTTTTTTAAAAAAATTATAAATTTATAGTCATTTTGAACTAATTTATCAATGTATATCAGTCACTCGCACCCCAACAGGACCTAATAAGTCGTGCCTCAGGGAGGCACAACTAGAGCTGAGTCGCGCCCCACCTAAGCGTGACTTTGCACCTTCAACCCGTTCATGAACGGTTTGGTTCAACGGGTTTTAATTTTTAATTTTTAATATATATATATATATATATAATAAAATTTATATTATTATTACGGGTTTACAGATCAGGTCAACGGGTCAACGGATCTATAAATCTAAACCTGTGACCCAACCCATCTATGAACGGTTTTGATCGGTTCGATTCGGTTTTGACTCAAATACATAAATAATCCAACCCAAAATGTTCGGATTGATTCAGATTAGTTCGGGTTTACAGATGACCCGTACCCGTAAACACCTCTACCTATCCACTTTTGTCATCTTTACATATCAAAAGTTAGTTGCATAATTTTGTTATATGGAATATTGTTTTTAGGAAGAAAAAATTTGTTTAAAATTAGTAATTACTTTTGTAAAGTCAATATTTATAAATAAAAGAAATAGATAATAACTAAGACCAATCTCATGGGCAGAGGTTGAAGCATGTTCTTTAGCCGTCCTGATCAATACTTGCATGAGAGACAATAGTAGTCTTGTCAAAATTGTTAATTTGCTTTTGCATGTATCTGTAATATCAGAATACAAGATCGGGCCAAAGAAATAAAGAATAGAAGCACAGAAAAATAAAAGTCAATAGTCCCCTTTGATAATCAAAAGAATATCTAGAACATGTAAACCCACAACTAATACAATAGCCAATAAGCAAAAAGAGAGGTTGCCCTTTTTGTTTCCGCAAAACCCCAAATCGAATGCCTTTTCTTCACCTTAATTTTTTTACTAAAATTCCACCAAATTACAAAACCAAATTGCTGCAATATTGAACTAGGGAAATTTATGATTTGAAATTTGGGATGCAAGTAGTACGGGAGAATTTTTGCTTAAGTGTTTTCATTTCATTTTTTTTCAAGAAAATTATTAATTAGAATTTGCTATAATTCATGCTATTAAAAAAGACTTAAAAAATTCAAGATTAAAAAATATGTTTTATCATTATAAATATTGAAATATTTTTAGAATTATATATTTTTAGTTCTCACAAAATCTAAATATGCAATTTTAGAAATTTCTCAAACACATTCAATTTATATTTTTGAATTAAGATTTCAACATGCAAATTAATAATCTAAGAATCCATGTTGATTGCTCAATGATCCAAAAACTTATAGGGGGTTTCATCCTCTGCTATTAATATGCTAATATCTAATTTCTAATAAATATTATTTATAAATATTGACTTTACAAAACTAATTATTGATTTTAAACAAATTTTTTCTTCCTGAAAGCAATATTCCATATAACAGAAAATTAGCTGACTAACTTTTGATATGTAAAGATGACGAAAGTGGATAGGTAAGAGTGTTCACGGGTACGGGTCATCCGTAAATTCGAACTTATCCGAATCGATCTGAACAGTTTGGGTTAGTTTATTTATGTATTTGGGTCAAAACCGAATCGAATCGATCAAAATCGTTCATGTACGAGTTGAGTCACGAATTTAGATTTATAGATCAGTTGATCCGATCTGGGAACCCGTAATAATAATATAAATATTATTTATATATATATATATATATATATTAAAAATTTAAAATTAAAATCCGTTGAACCTAACCGAACCGTTCAGGAATGAGTTAAAGGTGCACAATCGCGCCTGAATGGAGAACAACTCAGCTCCAATTGCACCTCCCAGGAGCGTAACTTGTTGCGTCCTACTGGGACACACAAACTATTATACATTACTAAATTAGTTCAAAATAACTATAAATTCATAATTTAAAAAAAAAATATTTTAATTTTTTTCCCACGTTACACATATTCTGAATATGAATATTTTTCCACAGACCAATTTTTATCTCTTTAACAAGTGATACACGAATCCCTAGGTCAGCGTCGTGACGTTTTTTGATGGTTGTAATATTCGACAGTACAGGAACAGCCTAGTAGCATAGGATTCCAGTAGAAGTAGAAGCTTCATTCTCAACGTGTTCCCTCTCATAACGGCTACATTTTCCCACAAAGACACACGCTCCATTACTCCCCCAAAAAAACCAGAAAAATAATTCCCTTTTTCATTTTCTTTCCTTTTTAGAAGACCGTTACTCTTCTTCTATTGTCTTCTCTTTCTCTCCTTAAACCCCAAGCCGGAGCACGAGCCATTACTCTCCGCCGCCACCACTCCGCCATGACGGTCGCAAGCACCGCCTCATCACGCACCAAGAGGCTCGTCAAGCTCACGCTCTCGCTCCTCCGCCTTGGCTTCAACTCCTCCAAATGGTACTTCACTGCACCTGGAACTCTCTCTTTCTCATTAAACGACGCTCAAATAAACAAAACGACTGTGTGTGTGGTTGTTGCAGCAAAACGGCAGCGAAGATGGCGGTGGCGAGGATCAAGCTGCTGCGGAACAAGAGAGAGGTGGTCGTGAGGCAGATGCGACGCGACATTGCCCTTCTTCTCCAGTCTGGTCAAGACGCCACTGCTCGCATCAGGGTAATACGAATAACAAAAATACAAAAATGTGGATTCCTTTTTAACCTAATTGTTCTTGCTTCTCTTCTCGGACCCTTCCATTTTATTCTGCATCTGCTTCTTTTTGTTGGTTTTTTTTTTCTTGCATCTAAGAACCCAATAATGTCAAGAATATGCTTCTTCTTCATTCTCTCCGAAACCTGAATCCTTCAAGGCTGGAGCTTTCATACTAGTTAGTAGAATCTTGATAAAATTAGGGGTAAATTGCACATTGCAAATATAAAACATTGCAGAACTTTGAGAGTCAACACCTCGCAATATCTGCATGAAGCTAATTAACTAATTGTAACTTACTAATGGTGTTATCTATAACAATTAACAAGATGAGGTCACATTTAATTTTCTAATTCTTTCCCAAAATTATTCTTGAATGACAAATTTTCGTGTTATGAAGAAAGAGCAAAGGTTCACGAGAACGAATTGGGATGTTCTAGTCAAAAGACATAAGACATTAATTGTGAACTTTGACTTATATCAGTATATAGTTGGTTTCAAATGCTTAAGGTTATAGATGCCAGTCTATTTAGTCACTTCAGGGGATACTGAAAAGGGGTTAGAATTTGTAACAAGAGGATTTAGCTTTTATTTCAGTACAAGTCTTTTAAAGAGTATTATGATGTAGGTCGGTTTATAGTATCTATTGATCGTCACAATATCTAAGCATCACGAGATGTCTTTCCCATTTATGACCACTGTGTCATCTCATGTCTGGAGGCTTCAGACGTGTCAAGAACATTTTCTATGTTGAAGTGTGCCAAGCCAGTTATTAAATCAGAATTCCTACTTCTGAATAAGCTTTTCCATCATGATATCCTTTTCTAACTAATAGTAAAGAAGAGGCCACATGTAATTTTCTAGTATTTAGTATTTACCAATAATTATCCTTAAATGATGTCTTTTAATGTTATAAAGAAAGAGAATTTAGGATGAAATTGTATCTAATGTAAGCTTTCATGGGAGTTAGTCCAACAATATACTTTAATTGGGATTGATGGCTATGAGAAATGCTCACTTTTTTAGTAGGGATGACATTTGAAAGTTACCTTAAGAGAGGTGGTATGGTGACTTATCAAATGCCATTTTTATTTGATAATTGAGGTGACTATTTTGTGATTTTTACAGAAAGATTTTTGTGGCTTTGTAGGTTGAACATGTCATGAGAGAGCAAAATGTTTTGGCTGCAAATGAGTTCATTGAACTCTTCTGTGAATTAGTTGTGGCCAGGCTCGCAATCATTTCAAAGCAAAGGTAAAGTGTTTCGGAACCCATTATCTTATTATAAAAGTGACAGGTTTGAAATTCTGATGCTAATCCTACTTGTTTCAGGGGATGTCCAGCAGATTTGAAAGAAGGAATTGCTAGCTTAATATTTGCAGCCCCTAGGTGCTCTGAAATACCAGAACTTGTGGCACTTAAGAATATCTTTGAGAAGAAATATGGGAAAGATTTTGTATCTGCAGCTGTTGATCTTAGACCTAGCTGCGGTGTAAATCGGCAGGTAAGCCTTTTTCTGACTGCCATTTTTCTTGTATTTGCTTACAAAGAAACAGGCTTTTGGATTTTGATGCTTGCTTGTCAGTAAACTACTTAATTTCTATTAATTCACAAAAAGTATTCATACTAGTGTTGTGAATGTGAGTGAATTTTAGTTGATTGAAAAGCTCTCAGTACGAACACCACCCGGTGAAGTAAAATTGAAAGTGTTGAAGGAAATAGCTAAGGAACATCAAATTGATTGGGATACTACAGAAAGTGAGACAGAACTTCTCAAGCCTCCAGAAGAGCTAATAGTACGTTTTGTGTCTTGGTCTCCCTTGCTTTCTTATGCTTTGTCTCAAGTTTTCATTGATGATTTGGCTCATTCTCTCTTGTCAGGTAGGGCCACGTGCTTTTGTCAGCGCCAGCAGCCAACCAGTGGAACCTTCTACAAATATGTCAGTGGAATCGAATCAGCCAGCTACTAGGTGATCCTTTTATTTATAGATTCTACCCTATTAGATGTGTGCATTATATTGTCATCTTATTTCTCTAATGGAATTTTTTGTGATTCATCAGATTATCAGGTGGTGGAAAAACTGAGGCCATGCATTACGAGGATTCCAAGTCTGCTGCTGAAGCAGCAGCTGAAGCAGCTAAGAAAGCAATTGCTGCTGCTGAAGTTGCTGCTTATATGGCTATGAAGGAGTCTATTGAAGCTCCTCAACCATATGCTTACAATGATAAGTTGTATAACTCAGGAGTCAACGCTGGGACCTTCCAATCAAATAATCCTGCAAAATGTGACCAGAACATGACTCCAAAATCTACAACTGAAGAGAAAATGTACAGGTCACAGAGCGTACCAAGATCTGATCATTTGAACAGTGAGGATACATTGCCTGATCAATATGGTGGAAATGATTATAGGAGGCACAGCTACCATCCAACTTCTACACATTCAGATATTAAGTTTGATGAATCAGATTGTGATGAAGAAATTGAAGCAGAAGAACCTCCTCCAGTTACTATGCCCCCTAATCGGCTTCCACCACCAGTACCTTCCTCTATGGTTAAACAGGATAGCCGCATTCGTGTTCATCCCAAATTGCCAGATTATGATGAACTTGCTGCCCGCTTTGATGCACTAAAATTCAAGAAGTCACAATCCTGAACCCACTTTAGCAACCAACCGTTTATGAATCTATTTAATTAATTTGTACACAATACATATAAGAATGGTATATTTTGTTACATAGAAATACTAAGAGTGTATTGGATGCTATACTTTGGTATGTACGGTTCTGCTCAGCATGTTATATTTGTTTCTGGAATAGTATTAATTTTCCTCAACTTGATTCTCAATAATATCGTAATCTGAACTTACTGAATGAATGTCCAAGTCCCCATTAAGTTTATTATGTAATGGAAACTATTATAATCTGAATTTGTGGTGTAACTATTTTGATTGTTGTGACAAATAGCTCAATGTGTATTTAGCAATTGATGATCTACACATCAGTACGACTCTCAAAATGCATCTTACACGTGAAAGAACTTCACTTCTTGAGAAGGTACTCCTATTTGAAAAGAAATTATCCACTTAAAGTATATATAGTAGTTGCTCGTTGAATTGTGGCCCCCTCTCTGCCGTCATAAGAGACTTGAGAGGTCTCCTGATTTGCATGCTCTTTAAGCACTGTATAACTGTTTGAGACTTTGAGCGATACGTTGGTTGTTTTGATATTGGAATTTTGAGATTTTGAGCGATACATTGGTTATTAGCAAACCGCTCGTAGTGCATACCATAGCATGTAAATTTATAAATCATAAAAATGTAGACACAAATAAGTTTTAGTACTCCTTTATGCTACTTTTTATAAGACTAAAATTAAAAGTTTAGAAGATTTTACAAGACTCAATCTAAAATTTCACTTACATTAACTATTTTTTCACAAAAAAATTATTAATTATGAGTCATTTTTGTGAATTTAATAAATAATAAGATGAATGTATTACTCTCTATTAAAAAATAAATGTCATATTGATAAAAAAACATCTCAAAATAAATGTCATGTTAGTTTTTCAATATAATATTAATTATTTTTTTACTAATATCCCTAATAAATATCATTTTAATTTTTCAATATAATATTAATTATTTTTTTTACTAATATCTCTAATAAATATCACTTTAGTTTTTCAATGTCATACTAATAGTTTAATACTACTATATTTCATCTATTTAATGAGGTTAATTTTGTATATCATTTTTTTTCATCTATTTAATGAGGTTAATTTTGTATATCATTTTCTTTCATCTATTTATTAATTTCTTTTTGTATTTTTTCATATGTGAAAATTGAATAAAGTGTTAGAAAGTTTACAATAATTCATGCACCCTTGCTCAACTAATTGTATTAGACTCTCATGACAATTTTTTTTGTATATGTAGAAAATAACTTAAAACAACACTTATTTTGGAATAGATGGAGTAATATTTTAGGTTTTTTAGTAGTTTTACTTTGTGTTGTATATGAAGAATTTTTAAGAAATTACTTTTACTTTTCACATGTATGATCGGTCAATAAAAATTATAAGAATAAATATATTATTGATGAAATAGATTAAAATAATTAAATCTAATAAAAATATTTTTAAAAGAATAAACATATGTCTCATTCGTGTTAGGTGTGATTTAGGAAAAAAATTAATGTTACTAGTTATATTAAATAATTTTTTTAAATCTTAATTAAATTAGTTAATTGAGTTTTATAAAAAAACTGAAAGAGTAATTTTTTATTGCTTCTTAATTTATTTTGCCTTCTTTTTGTTGTATATTTTTATTTTGCTTTTGTGGTTTACACATGTACACATTTCTAATAATTAATAATCACACGTATAACAAGAAAGTTGTAAACTATACCACTTTCTATTTTCAATTAGGATTAATGTTTTTTTGTGAGATAATTAGGATTAATGTAGATGTGGCTGAAACTTACATATAAAATAAGGAAGTTTATGTTTTGCAGCATATGTTAAGATAATAATCACACGAAAAAAATACATAAGATAATAAGAACAAACACAAGGAACCCCCAAAGTGACCCTTCAATTAACAAATGAGATCTATTTCAGCTTCTGTACCTGCAATATTATACTTTAAAAGAGAAAATTGTATATTGGTACAATGCATTTGTACATTTTTTTTATTAAAAAAGAAATGAAAAATGAAAGAAATAAGTTTAGAATAAAATTATTGATGTAATGTAAAAGTATAAAAGAGATAATGTTGTAAAAAGAATAAAATAAGTGAAATATCGTATGCATCAATTAACTAACACCAAATATTCCTAATTTAATCAGTTTTTTTTTCTTTTGAAAGTAAGATATATTCTTACATGAGGACGTCATGAGACTAATTTTTCGAGAAATTAAAGTACCAATTAAGGAAAAACTCTTCTTCTCACGTGTGTTCCTCTATTCACATAGTTAGAGATTGAACCCCTCACACATGCTTTTAAGGACCCAAGTTTCTTTGCACTTGTGACACCTTATTGGTGATATGTAATTTATTAAATTGTAAAGAAATTTTTATCACTTATAATAGTTTTATACTGCTCAATAGAATTGCCTCTTGTAAAAGACTTGAGCTCCAAAACAAAAGTATTATATAAATAATATATCTGTAATAAAAAGAAGAAGAATGTCATTACATTATCTTTCTAACACTTTATAAGATTGATAAAAATTTATTAAAAATCAATCATTTTTGTAGGTCTTATTTCTAAACCATGATAGAAAATCCTTAAAGGTGTGTTTGGTTTAGAAGATGAAAATAGAAGAGAAATTTTTAATTAGAGTGTAAAATGGATCCCACAAAAAAATTTATAATTTGTCTCCAATATTATTTTCATCTTTAAAAAACAAATGCAACCTAAATGAGAAGCAAAACCTATTGAAAATTAGTGATTTTAATCAATCGATCATAGAAAATATGTAATAAAAAGAAGACAAATGTTAGATTAAGGAAGTAAAAGATGAAAGTATTTTATTGACAGCCAGAAAAATAAGCTTCCCTGTAGTGTTTAAATGCACTCCCACGTAATTTTCAATATGAACTTTCCTCTTTTAATTCTTTAGTTATAGTATTGATTAACAAGATTAAAAAAAAGTGTAAAAAAAATATCGCCTAACTTTCTTAGAAAAATATTAACCTATATAAGCATTAGTTGTCTCTATATGTGAGAAGGGTATTCATGTCTGGTCCTCCAAGTCCGCAATCTCCTATGTAATATGTAATCATTAGAAAAAATCGCTTCTATTTTAATTTGGAAACGTGTAATTGAGAAGTGGGTGATCGTGGAATACTTAAAGCACGGCAAGAATGTATGAAGGCATCAATAAAGAATCTCAAATGAAAGTGACCCTTTTGTACAACAAGGAAATATTTTTGTTGCCTAATTCTTTGGATTTTGTTGCTTAATTCGCTTGATTTTGTCTGGAACTTGCGTTTGCAGCGCCTGGTTTAAATTCAACACTAGAATTCACCGCCTAATGCTCCTAATTTCCTACACATACAAAAACATCATTTTGTGCCAGAAACGAATAGATGTTAGACAACTGGCAGTTGAAAGAAAATTAATTTAATTAAAGCCTATGGTCACTGTACTCATATATTTTGTCCATCGTCCAGCTCTAGTTATATAGTGGCAGCGAGAGATCAAACCATGCATTAACCTACACTCAACTACTTCATACCCAGTTATTAGCCTTTTATTCTATATGGGTGTGTTAATTCTCTTTGTAGCTATATTTGTTGCTCTGGTTGGCTCGAGTTTGAATGTGGACACTGAAACAGCAGTGCCAGCAGTTTACATTTTTGGGGACTCCATTTTTGATGTTGGCACCAACAATTTTTTGAATGATTCAAAAGCCAGGGCAGATGAGAAATTTTATGGGATTGATTTTCCTAACTCAAAGCCAACTGGGAGGTTTAGCAATGGCTATAACACTGCTGATCAAATTGGTATCACTAACCCATTAAGTCTAAAATTATCACTTTATAGCGGGAGGTTTTTATCATCGATAAAAATCAAAATACATATATTAGATATTTACATTAATTCACGCACCTTACTAAATCAACTGAATTAGATTTTCTTGATTGAAATTTATTTAGTTCAACTGAACACTTAATTGTTTGGGAATACATTAGTTCATAAAAATAAAATAAGTTCAACCATACTGTTACTAATTATGTTTATTTTGCTAATCAGTGAGATTACTAGGATTAAACGAGAGCCCACCTGCATATTTGTATCTAGTCAACAATGATACAGAAAATTTCAACTGCTCGATTCTTAAAGGCGTTAATTTTGCTTCGGGAGGATCAGGGATTATGGAAGAAACAGGAAAACAACACTTTGTAAGCTCTCCCTTTCTCCTTTTGTCAACTCTACCTCATGGATAGTTGACAAAAGTTAGTTATTTTAACAAAAATTAAGTAAGGATATTCTTTTTGTACCAAAAAAAGTAAGGATATTCTTTAAGTAGATTTGCTCCCTTCAATTCTAGTCGGATTCGGATCCTCTCCAGCAACATCTTCTTCAACCTACTCCTGTCTCTCTATCTTTCTCCTCCTTTCTATTTTTTATTTCAACTTTCAACCCCTCTCTTCTATTTTCTGTCCTCTCATCCCTTGTCTTTTTTTTTTTACAGAACTCCTCACTAGTCTTTGGTACCTCTTTTATTATCATAGCATGATATATATTATCACATTTGATCGCAATATATATTATAGTATATGATATTTCTGTTTTTTTAATATTTATGATAAAAAAATTTATTGGGGTAAGTGATAAATGTTAGAAATACAATTTTTTTATTACAGGTACATGCATGAATACATGTTAGGGATATACTTTTCTTAACATACTTTTATTGATTTAATTTATTGAAAATGTCAAAAACTTAATTCTTATATCATATTTAATGATTCTTTTAAAATTTTATGATTTTTGAAAAATTTTAACTAATTAAATAGAGTAGTGTGTTAGAGAGAGTACCAAACACTCCTCACATCAATAATAAATAATCATGTATTGAAATATCAATCTTGAACTTTCTCATCAACGACAAAACTAACTTACTAGATAATAGCCTAATTTATTTTTTTGGGACAAAATCAAACTAAAATATTTTGTTAAAACAGATCGATGTAGTATCAATGACAGACCAGATCCAACACTTTGCAACCGTTCACGACAATATCTCACAATATCTAAACAACACTACCGAGACTACAATTAATAAATCTCTCTTCCTTATAAGTGCGGGAAGCAATGACATATTTGATTTCCTTTTGTATAATGTAAGTAAGAATCCCAACATCAATATCACACACGAGGTTCAGGAATTCTTCAACGTCCTAAGGACTACTTACTATACCCATCTCAAGGTACGTCCTCTAGCATTTCACTTTTCCACTGAATGGTAATTAATTGATGAGAAAAAGATTATGTATTGATATTATAAAATAATTTTACATTATCATTTAATTACAATTTATTATTTATATTAAGTTAATTAAACTTTATAATAATTACTTAAAAATCATATTAATAATTATTTATGATTGTCATTGCATAATTATTAAACTTTTAATTGATATTATGTAACCTTTATTTAATTTCCTTCAACGTTTATTGCTACACCACAGAATCTACTCAACCTTGGAGCCAGAAAATTTGGGATATTAAGTGTTCCTCCTGTAGGTTGTGTCCCAATTGTCACCAATGGAACTGGTAACTGTGTGAACGACATTAATACTCTTGCTGAACTCTTTCACATAGAAATTGGAGATGTGTTGGAAAATTTGAGCTCAGAGTTCCCGGACATGAAGTACTCGCTTGGGAATTCATATGTTATTACCTATGACATGATAAATAATCCTGACCAACTTCGTAAGTTTCTTTACTGATCCGTGAAAGAAAAAAAAAATTGTGCTTTCACACATTACTTCTCCTGTTTCTTTTAGCAAAAAATAATTTATGGATACTCAAAACTAATTTACACCTAAAAAGAAAAAAGGAAAAAAAGAAAATATAAATATGATGTCTTAAATAGAGAAAAAAATATATTATACATGAAGTTTGTATATAAGTACTTATATCTCATTAGTTCAGTTGATAAAAAATAAATTCATATATTAAAAGATGTAAATTTGATTTTCGTTATCGATATGATGATCTTATTTATAGGTAATATATAAATATCTTTATAAACGCTCTTTAAACTTTGAGGTATGTCATCATCCTAGTAGTCTCCAAAACTAATTTACCTAAACTTTTTATCCATAAAAAAATAAATTTCATGATAAATAGCAGTTTTATTTCCCAAGTAAAAGTATTTCATTGCTAAAATGGTTTCATTTGTTGTTTTGTATGATTATGAAGACTTGAGTAATGTGACATCAGCTTGCTGCGGAAATGAAACGATTATTGATGGAGTACCCTGTAGCCCCAATGCCCAAGTATGCGGAAATCGAAACCAATTCTTGTTCTGGGACCAGTACCATCCCACTGAGCATGCTTCTCGGATAGCTGCCCAAAAACTATATAGTGGTGGGAAAGAATATGCAGCACCCATGAATTTCAGTCTATTGGTTCAGGAGTAGTCATCAATTGAAGACAGAGTTTAAAGCAAGTTGGATTTTGTTACTTGGTTTTCTACACTATTTGGATTTTGTTATCCAAGGCTCAGTATCCAATCAATAAACAAACAATGAAGACAGAGAAATTGAACAAGCTTTTGTTGACTTGACTGTTGTTGTTTAAGTTTAAGTTTTATAAGCCTCTTTTGTTTTATGATGTAGTACGTACTTGTCAAATTTGGAGAAAGATTGGCCGAAACGGTGGAATCAAGGGTATCGTTTTCAAGTTACATGTTATAGAATATTATTTTATAGGTAGAAATAAATATATACATGTATTTTATAATAATTGATTTGAGAATTAATTGAGTTAGATCTCTTTGATAATATAGATAATATTTAAATATAAACTTAATCTCACTTTTTTATCTCCGATAAATTAATTTGACAAAGTTTACTCTAATATTTAAGAAACTTACAGATTTTATCTCTAGCTATTTATCTATTAATAAACATAAAAATTGGGGTAAAATTTTTCAAAAATAAAGTTAGGGTTAATATTTGCCAAAAAAATAAAAAAAATTAGGTATAAAATTTGTCAAAAAATAAAAAGTTGAGAGTAAAAATTGTAATTATGTATGGAGTAAAATGACAGGGGATATCCGTGAGTTTCTTAAAAGTTGAGAGTAAAATACATCAAATTAACTTGTTGAATAAAATGAAAGTGGATAAAGTCAGTAAGTTCCTTAAAAGTTGGGGATAAAATGTGCCAAATTAATCTATTGAAAATAAAAATATGTCAAAATTAAAATTTTAAATATAAAAAGTGTAATTAAGTCTTAAATATAAATATAAACAAGGATATTTATCTCTTGTGCAACATATTTTATTAAAATAGTACAAATGTTCCTGGGAGAGGGGTGAAAGCAAAAACTTGGACTCCTTTATTTGATCCAAACCTTGACTCTTAATTAAACTATGCCGGAATTTTACTTATTGGCTTTTGCTTTCTGCACTTCATTTTTACTACCTGCATCCCCTAAAATTTTAAAATCTATTAACTTTACCCTTCTCTATTACACCTTCCTTCTCCAACTTAGCCTTGTTCCACGTTTTTTCTCCCTCTGTTAGTA
Organism: Glycine latifolia; assembly: GCA_013407115.1. Lineage (NCBI taxonomy): Eukaryota > Viridiplantae > Streptophyta > Magnoliopsida > Fabales > Fabaceae > Glycine > Glycine latifolia. The sequence goes on from CM023956.1 coordinate 19,554,228, forward strand.
TCGTGGTGTCCTCCCCTCAGCCTATCTCGCCTTCTGTAATTGTTGTTTTCCCTTGCACGAAGTATGGATTTGAGGTAAAGGTGACATTCCCTTCTTCTATCTTCGTCCTTCTGCTGTAGACGATGAGTACCAGTCACACTATGCTAGTAAGGTACTTTTTACCCTCTCCTATTTTTGAATAGGTTTATCCTCATTTACAAACAAAAGATGAGAATGAGGAAGACGATGGAGTGTGGGTGCTTCGGCGGCACATAGATTGGAAGGGAAGAGGGGGTGGTAGATGAGCTTAAGAGAGGGGGAGGGCATTTTGTCTGTTGGGTGTTTTTAATTTCCTAAGGGGTGTAGGAAGCAAACATTGGGGCTGAAGGAAGCAATAGCCTCACCTATTTTGCAAATTTAACTCGTCCACCAAAACGTGATTCATTTTGGCTGGCTTCACATAATGAGCTGTTAAATCAGAAAAATTTATGGGATTGCTATTGACCCTACAATATTTGCCATTGGTCCCTATTGAGTTGCTTTAATTTTTTTTATGTGAAAATATTCCTTTCATGGAATGATTCCATTGATAAAGTATACAAAAAATCATGTCTCTATTGTGCAAAAAATTTATACAAGGAAAACATGATTATGTTGTCTATTTTGTCAATGGAATCATGTTATTGTTATATACCTTTTTTCCACATCCTTTTAAAAATAAAAACATGATTTCGTTTTGTTAATTTTTATGAATTTATTTTTGTTCAGCAAAACATATGTTACTTTTTTATTTAAATTTGAATTGATGATAACATAAGTTACTTTTTTTTATCTATAATCAAATTAACTATGATACAAATTAATATCATAAATTGATTTGATTACTATTAATAAAGGGAACTCTCATAATAATTAATTCAATTACCTTTATAAATTGTAGCTTGTATCCAATTAATTTAAATTAAATTAAAAAGATATTGGATACTGCTAAAGATGATAAATTATATCATAATTAATTTAATTACTTAAAAAAAATATATTTTTCATTTATAATGAATAAAAAAATAATTAAAAAATAATCAATAGAAACATGTTTCATTTTGTAAAAGGTGGTGCAAAAAAATTACACAAAAAAACAAAATTTTATGAACAAAATACAAAATGGAATCAGATTTTCGTTGTGTATAATTCCATTGTGCGAACAAGGATTGGAGGTGTGGGAAGGGGAAGGGGGTTGAGGGAAGGGTGATAGGTTTGAATTGAGGGATAAAAAAGTCTTTTCTATTGGGTTTTAATATTTGTAGGGACCAATAACAAATGTTGTAGGGGTCAATAGCAATCCCCAAATTTATTTAACCATGTTGGGCTTATATATGTAAATCTTCCGGCCCACGCATAGCAACCTACAATTTGGATATGGGAAGAACTAAATACACTATAAGATTTTCTAATACACTATATAATAACAGTGCAATTCCAATAATAGCCTTTTGGTTATTTTGATAAAATTAAAAAAATTTGAAACTGGAAAGGCGCACTCCATTCTTCTCCCTCGCACATTCATTCTCTTCGCATTGCTAGCATTCTTCTCCGTTCGGTCTCCGGTTGGTAGGCATTGTTAGCAGCGGCGGTTGTCGACGTCGGTGGTCGATTTGGTGGTGGAGCTGGTTGTTTGCAGCGGCCGTCGATGAAGGTAAGTTCAGAAGCTTTGATGTAAGGCACGGATTAGCTAATTCGTATGAACCTTATGGATCAGCTAATCCGTATGAACCATACGGATTATCTGATCCGTAAGGTTCATACGGATTAGCTAATCCGTAAGGTTCATACGGATTAGCTGATCCATAAGGTTCATACGGATTATATATGAACCTTAAACCCTTTAAGTTGTTTTTAATGTATTGAAATTTATATAATTTATGTTTATTAGGATGTTGAAATTTGAATGACTGTATTTGGATTTGTATATTGTGGGAATTAGGGTAGCATTGTATGTGGTATATACTTGTTTGTGACCTATGTATATGATTGCGAATATTACATGTAGTTATATATTGATGGGTTGTGTGCATTGATTAGCCACATGTTGTTGACATTGGTGAGTTGTGTGCATTGAGTACACATATGTTATTCACATTGCTCACTTTGGTGACTTGTGTGCATTTGCATTGTTGAGTTGTGTTTATTGAGTACACATGTTATTGACATTGGTTACTTGTTTCAATTAGCAAACACATGTTATTGACATTGTTGAGTTGTGTTTATTTTGTACACACATGTTATTTACATTGGTGACTTGTGTGCATTTAGTAGACATTTGGTTATTATTGACATTGTTGACTTGTGTTGATTGAGTACACACATGTTATTCACATTGGTCACTTATGTGCATTGAGTAGACACTTGTTATTGACATTGGTGACTTGTGTGCCAAAGATATGTATATATGTTTGTTATTTGTTTGTTTTCAGTTTATGAGTAACTTGATTAACCATATGACTTATACAGATTATGGCAAAAACTAGAGGAGGAGTGCATCGGCCTCTAGGGACATCTGCAAGCCGAGTGTCAGGAACACGCATAACCACCGATGATGAAGAACAGGTGGATGGACGACGTAGGCCAACCGCATCGGTTAGGAGACAACAGGCAGTTGAGGCTGTTTCTGAGCAACCCGTTGTTGCGGAAGGCGATATAGAGCATGACATTCCACTGACACAGGATGTCGTCACCGAGTCAGTGTCGTTCCCTGGTGGGCCTGAAGATCCTTCAGTTCTAACAGATTATGCTGACCATGTAGCGCTCAGAGTCTGGTCTGGAGAGGTACGATGTTTAACTACGTATCGACTTTGATCCAATAAGTCTTATAATGTTTGTTAACAACATTGATTTTTTTCAGGAGCGTCCTGAGTTAAAATTGACTTCTCATGGACGTAAAGTGAAAAAAATTTGGCAAGCCGGCAGCTCAGATTGAAGGATTAGTTGCTTCGACCGGGTTAAGCCCTTTAGTTCAGACTTCTGTGGAGACTGGGGACCGAGGGTTGCTTTCTGCGTTCGTAAAGAGATGGCACCCAGAGACAAGCAGCTTCCACTTGCCCGTTGGAGAACTCAGTATCACCCTGGATGATGTTGCATCACTGCTGCATCTCCCAATTGCCGGAGCTTTCCAGACATATGATCCGATTGACACAGGGGAGGCATTAACATTACTAGTGGAGCTGCTGACGGTCACAGTTGAGGATGCAGAAGCAGAGATGGAGCAATGTCACGGTGCATACGTCTGTCTGTCATGGCTCCGAGACTTATATGCTACAAAGTGTGCGGCAAGGCATTGGGTAGAAGCAAGTAGAGCGTATTTGCTGCACCTAGTCGGCTGTACATTGTTTGCGAACAAGAGTGCCACACATATTAGTGTGACATTCTTAGACGCATTCCGAGACATGTCCCAGGCAACCGGGTACGCATGGGGTGCAGCCGCTCTGGTCCACATGTATGAAAATTTGAACTATGCTTGCCAGCACCACGGGAAGCACCTTGCTGGCTATATTTCTTTGTTACAGGTAATGTGTAAGTCTTAATTTGAACTATGTGGTTTAAGGAACTGTTAGATATTTTTGGAAGCGTGCGATTTGCTATTACTTAAAATGTTGTTTAATATTGCAGTGCTGGATCTATGAACATTTCCCCACAGTTGGTAATGTCATACCAGATCCACAGTACGATGACAGGTCCCCCCCGTGCATGCAGGTGGAAATCTTCAAAACCTTTACCTGTTTCTACGTATTGGAGACGGCTTGACAGATTGACCCTGGATGATGTGTGTTGGATGCCTTACAGGGATCATCGTCCACATATGGAGTTCAAGCCGATTTCACTATTTTCTGGGTTCCTTAGATGGGGTCCGTCCATGGTTAGAGTTCAACCGCATCGAGTCATGAGGCAATATGGGTTTGTGCAGTGTATACCAGAGCTGATGCAGGTTGAGTACCCGACGACAGAACAGGTTGATGACATGTGGACCCATTTCTCAGAACACATGATTGACACTGGGGATGTGGTAACATATCCCAGTCAGTTTGCACCTGGATATATGGAATGGTATTACCGTATATCTCATCCATATATGTTACCACCGGAGGCTGGGGAGCCAAGCCGACATCCTTTGCGAGTCACGACCACTGTTACGGACCCGACTAATGTGACGCAGGGACACACATCACCACCGGCTCATGCACGGGAAGAACCTTCCGATGTTAGCCAGACGCCTTCACATGCAGTGGTAGACCTATTTGGTACCTTTTTGTGTGTTTAAAAAATGTACTATGCAAAAGTTATTGATTATTAATGTGGTTTTTTAAATATTGTTTCAGGGTATGTGCCAAAGGCTACGAGAGGGGTTGCAAGAGATGATAGACTTGCAGATAGTGACCCCGGGCACACCCGCGTATGAACATACACAACGTCTGTTGGAGTTAGCACGTAGTGTTACTGAAGACAGAAATGTGTATGTCCGATCAGCTCGGGTGAGGGAGACATAGAGGAGACGGGTTGATGACAGGGACTGAACACTTATTTGTTATTTTTTTAGTACCTAATGCACATTAGTTGTTAACGTAGTGAATTTCTGATGTTGACTTTTTTACATGTAAGACATGAAACACATCATCATGTATGATATTATTTATTTATCTTGGTCCATAAGTTTACGAAAATTTGCAATACAATCAAATCAAAGTAGCGTGCGTAAAAAAACACTTTTTATGCATCTCGTAAATCCACATGTGACGTAATGATGCCTTCCGAACATTCAACTGAACAATTTTCAAGAATACTTTACCCAATACACCTCTGCTAATATAATACATCCACAACAAGCTCAAGCTCAGTGTAGTATTCAATTTATTCAGGTTTCCACTTATTTCTTCTTTACATTAAATTTAAAATTCATAAAAAAACAATGGCAGGTATATACGGATTACCTAATCCGTATAACTCATACGGATTAGACAATCCGTATGAGTTATACGGATTAGGTAATCCGTAAGACTCATACGGATTGGCTAATCCGTATGCCAGCTTCGAGCTTCTTACCTCGCACCCACCACCGATGGTCGCTCCGATGACTGTTACCGGTGAACGCCGCTACCACCACCCCCAACTACCTCCTAGAGACACCTCCAATGCACAACCACAGCACGAAAAGTGAGCAAAGAGCAACAATAACTGACCACAGGCTTGTAATAAACCAGCTGAGGGTATTTTTGCCATTTTGAAAATATCATATAGTGTATAAGAAAAGCTTATAGTGTATTTAGTAGAACCCTTTGCATATTCATAAACGATCCAATTCAATGTGAACCAAAAAATTGATCCAAAAATTGAAAAACCAAATAAACTGAAAATCAAACAGATCAAAAAATTAAAAAACCAAAAGTTTATATTGGATCAGATTTGATTTTAAAAACCAATTTAAACTGAACTTATACATTTGTATATATTTTTATTCATAAATTTAAAATATCGCTCATTTCTATTTTTTATTTCTTATATATTTATAAAATTATCATATGACTTTTATCGATTTATGAAAAATATATTTAATTAAAAATTTGTCCTAATTATTTGAGTTAAAATCCGTAAATATTCTATTATTAGTTATATAATGACATATAAATAAAATATATGATATTTTAAATTATTTTTTTATCATATAGCTTACATTTTTATATTTAAAAGAAAAGTAGGATTAAAATTGAAAAATGGTCCAATCGAAACCACTTTAAATTGGATAGAATCGGATTAAAAGTTTGGACTAAATGAGTTGAATGATAGATTAACAAAATCAAAATAATTGAATCAGACGATTTTTCTCTTAAAAATTGATCCAATCCAATATACAATGAGCCTTCCAAAAAAATTGAAAGATTATGATATATTGGAACTTAAAAAAAAATCTTTATGTGTCTAATTTCCATGCATTATTACTATTATTACTTTTATATCATTCAATTAGAAAATAACATAATTATAAAATAATTATTAAGAAAGTGAATAATTTTATCATACACAATAATTAATGATTAAATATAAAAAAATATTATATCATCAATGTATTTATATTCATATCTTCACATCTTTTTGCAATTTTAGTTACTCTAAGGATGTGTTTCGTACATAATAAAACGCATTACAAGAAGAATAATATATAACAAATACTTAAGTTACAAAATAATATTATAATATTTTATCATGTGTTGTGTCTGGTCTACAATGTACAACACAAGTAAAATATAATAAAGTTTACAATGATACCCTTTTTAATTATTAATTCTTTAAATATAATTTATATTATTATATTATAAAAATGATATATAAATATATTATGTATATTTTTCCTTAGAAGCACTTAACTATGTAATGTCATTTTGGTCCAAAAACTTAAATAAATACTTTTATTTTAGTCCTTGAAAATATTTTAAAATTTTTAATTAAGTGTCACTACATATAAATTATTAGTATAGTAATAATAAATGACATTTATTTATATTGATAACAATTATTTACAGTGATAAAAATTGAATAAAAATAATTTTTAAGTATAGAACTTAGAAATTTTATATTTAAAATCACTATTAATTTATTTATTATATTGCATTAAGTTAAAATTCTAACAAATAATATTATAATAGTGACGAACAACAACATAACTTAATTGAAAATAAATCCACATATGAAAATTAAATTAGTTTTTCATAAGAATCAAATAAAAAATGTGTATTATGTAAATATATAGATACTAAAAAATAATTTATTTTTAAAATTCAATATATTTATTTAATTAAGGAGAAAATTAGAAAGCTAAGAGATATAAAATTGATCATTTTATTCAACCAAAATTTATAACGAAATTAGATATAATTTTTTTCACCTTTTATTATATATTTTTTTATTTTATATACTTCAATATAATTAATATAATGAGTGAAATATATTTTATACCCAATATTGTAGGTGGTATATATTGTATATTTTGACATGACAAATGACAATTACCTTCTTCATTGAGAATATAATGGTCAACTATATTTTATGCTAAATTTTGTAGTTCGTATATCTTTAACTTATAATAGATAATACTCAATAGTTGAACAATAATATAAAAAATGCAAAAGGTATGTAAGAAGTGGTTCTAACACTTTTATTTTTCATGTTTTTTATACTCAATCGTTATTATGGATCAAGTTTTTTTTAACTATTTTTCTTTATTAACATTATTTCATAAAATAGATTCATTAATTAATTCATCTAACATTTTATACATATTAATAACATATAAGATAATAACTTAATCTGAATAGAATATCTTATTTGGAACCTTATAGAATCTTTTTAGTAATGTCCTAGATATAACACTTATTAGCATGATGCAATCACTCATAAATTAGTTTCACAGTGCTAGTATAAATGATAAAATTGTAGAAAGAATAGAAGTGAGAAAATATAATAATGTATATAATGATAATTTCATGCAATATCAGAATTAATTTAAAATTTAAAAATATTTTCAAGGACTAAAATGATAGTATATGTTAAGTTGTTAAGTTCAAGAACTAAAATGTTAGTAAATTGCTAAGTTCAAGGATTAAAATGACAACAAGATGCTAAGTTTAAAAATCAAATTGAAAAGTCAATTTTTTACACGTGATAACTACTTAAATGACATGTGACAACTACATAGTTGACATGCAGCAACCGTTAGTTGCCACATCATCATTGGAAATGTAATGTAGATATAACTCTTTGAGTTAACGGAAAAAACTAACTACATGACTAATTTTTTGCACTTTATCCAAATTTTGAGATAAAATTTTAATTTTTTATTTTTTAGATACCTAGCTATTGTCAAAGAAATTCAAGAACGAATATAAATATGAGTATTTATCCTAAAGAATGCATAAACAAGAGTGGGGCAAGACAGTGAGGTGAGAAAGAAAAAAAAAAGAGGTAAATAATTGAGAAGCAAATAATAAAGATTTTATGTTCATCAACGTTTAAATTGTGTTGTCTAATGATATTTTTTAAAATGAAAGTTGGAACAACTAAAATTATCCTGTTCAAAACAATATTTCTTTGCAAATCAAACAAACTCTAATATATTTTGCAATTATGCAACCCATGTTTCCCAAAAAAATTCTCCATACACACCCGTCGATATTCAAATCCCTGAACATTTACTTGAGGGACTAAGCCTAGTGCACTCAAGAAATTCTAATATAATTGTATTTTTATTTTCAAATCAATATGCATCTTTTGATTACACGTGACACTCCTCATCCAACTCACTTCCTTCGTATCACAAACTACCTTAAATTAATATTGAAGTAGATAATTGGTAAATGAAGATAATTTCATTCCATGCTCTGTACTTGTTTATGTTTTTTCTTTTATTTCCTCAAAATGTGTTGGATACTCAATGCATGATTTATTTTAAACCTATTCTAGAAATAATTTTATGGATGACATTACTGTATAATTTGTTTACTACATAATGAGTTTTTAAAATGTTAATAGGAAAAGAATCCCTGCTTGGTTAGACAAATTAAAACGGGTATAAAAGAGAAAGGGTGTAAAGTATTTGATACGTTGTAATACTAATATAATTTTATTAACTTTGTTAAATAAAACATCACTGTTAACGTACTGTTAAATTTTTTGTTATTAAGTTGATATAAGAGGAATCAAGTATGATATTTAAATAAGTTTGAAATTTAGTATCATATAAATAAACCAAGATAGTAAAGTATATATAACATTTTAATGCTAATAAAAGTTGATATTCATATTTTATGTGAGTTTAAATTTCATTATCGATGTAAAAATATTATTGATGAGAGATTTGTGTATATATATCTTTGTAAGCGCTCAATAAATCTTGAAACATGATAAGATGATAAAGTTAAAAGTAGTAAAATATAATTTATTCTCTTATTATTAGAAGCTTAAAAAACAAAAGGTTGTTTGAAACTGATGGATCTAGTTAAAACCTTGATGGGACCAAAATAGGTGAATTTAAAGTAATGTGGTCATTGGAAAGTTAGACACGATGATACCAATGCTGTTAAAGCAAAACAAAGCATTGGCAAGAAAACAACCATGTTTCATTATCAAAAGCAATTAATATAAGCCATAATTTCTCCACCTCCAATAAAACCAGGCAGAGGCAGTGAGTTACGTCATAAATTCTCGTTGGTAAAATTGAGTATTACCAAATTTTGGCATTAGACCCTTGTCGCCGCTCAATTAACTTTTGCTTTTAAATGGTTACCCGCGTCAAATAAATCAGGCTAATGCTAATTAACATTTTTGGGATATTATTAAGAAACTAAAAAAGAAATATTTTTTATTTAAAAGTGTAAAATTATGTTACTCTATTTTTTATATTTTCCTATAATCTTCGTATTAAATATTTTTTTCCTTTTAATTTCTTAACTAATTAATGTCATGAGGGTAGCAATATCCAATAAATAAAGGACAAAAACATTCAAACACCTTAAGAGGTGTTTGGATAGAAAATTTTAATTGGGGAAAGTAATTTATCAGGAAATTTAAAATTTATTGTTTGGATATTTTTATATGAAGAATTTAAAATTTTGGAATTTTAAAATAAAATTTTAAATAACTAAAAATGTGGAATTTGAATTTCCTTCTAAAAGGTGGGAAATTGAAATTCTCTTCTTCTATATAAGCTCTAACCGCACTACTCTTTACTCTGTCTTTATCACCAACGAGTATTTCGACCTCCGTTACTCCCACGACATCCACCTCATGCGTCTCTTCGTGCATGATGTTCAAAATTTTAAAAATGAAAATTTTCAATTTCTTTATCCAAACACAAAATTTTGAAAATGAAGAAATTTAATTTCTTTATCCAAATACATAATTTTAAAAATAAAAAAAAATTAATTGATGCATTTTAATTTTCCTAAATTTTAAATTTTCTGAAATTTTAAAATACTTCATCCAAACATACTCTAGGATTATTTTTCATGTACCAAAAAAATGCACAAATGTACAAAAAAGTATTTTTTATACTGTTTTCCAATTAGAATTTGTCTTCCATCTTGATATTCTTAATCTTTCATGTAAATTTTTATTATGCAAATTATTAAGATAAACTCTAATTTTGATTAATAAACCACATATATATATATATATATAGAGAGAGAGAGAGAGAGAGAGAATTGCATCTAACTTTTACCCATAAATAAATCAATTTCGAACATTATTTTGACTATACTTTTTAACAAATTATCGTAATATTAATAAACAAACAAATAGGTATATATATCCTTACGGAAATTACATTAATATATTCTGAGGACTATGCTTTGATCGGTTCCTACTAATTATACAAAGGCCAGGCAATGGTCGGCCATGTCGATGTCTTTGTTGCTATATTAATCCTATAATATTTATTTGAGACAATGACCAATAATTTTAACCTTGCCCTTTTGGTTATTTTTGACGTGTACCACTTTATATAAACGCAACGATTTCTGCATTTGGTACCACCAGAGATTAGAAACTAATTACTCTTGTGTGAAATTCTCACAAGGGTGTGTAAGGCACATAGAAATGGCATTCTTTGCCAGCAATAGTTATGCTTTCGTGTTTTTTTTTGTTCTCTTTTCTCTGGTCATGCACTTAGCTCATGGGACTAATTATGCGCCAACATTATTCATATTTGGAGACTCAACTTTTGATGTTGGAACCAACGATTTTCTTAATTCTAAAGCAAAGGCCAACTTCCCCTACAATGGCATTGATTTTTATCCTTCATTTCCCACAGGAAGGTTCAGTAATGGCTTCAACACTGCTGACCAAATTGGTAAATTACATTTTAAGAATTAGTTTTCATGTGAGTTTTATGGAATTGCACGTTTATTTTTTTTTATTGAATTAATATTTGTTTTTGTTTTGTGGAAACTAGCGAGGCAATTCGGTAATAAGCAGAGTCCACCACCATTTTTGACTTTGGAGAAAAATCAGTACAGCTTCAAGAAGAACATTCTGAAGGGTGTAAATTTTGCTTCAGGGGGATCTGGAATTCTTAGAGAAACAGGGCACTCAGAATGGGTAATTAGTAGTAACATATCTTTGCTCTTCCTTTGCTTATTATACAATCACCAAGAAACATGGTCATTTACTAACATTCAACTATGAACTGTTAAGATAGCTTACGTTAGTATAGCCTTTATTAAACGAAAATTAAATCATTACCATAAAATTTTAAATAATGTTAGTAAAACATAAACTTATTCTTCAACAAAAAAAAAAAAAAAAAAAAAAAATAAAAGCGGTTAAAAAATTAAAAATTAAATCATTAACAAAAAATTTAAAAAAATGTTAGAAAAAAAAAAACTTATTCTTCAAAAAAAAAAAAAAAAAAAACATCAACTCAACGCGGTGAAAAGGTTCATAGTTAATTTATTAGTGATCAATCAAAAATAGGCTCCATTAAGAGAGAAAAAATTGTTTAAAAGTAAAGAGGATATGAAAACGCTAAAATGAAGAAGGGTAGAAAAGATATACTATATATCTTTTCTTAATATAATAAATTGATAGAGAACAAGGGAAAACAATATTATTAAAAAAGAGAATCTTTCTATTTTTTTAATTAGGAAATTTGCATATGTTAAAATAGATTTGAATCATAAGCATATTATAATTAACATGTTAAAATCATTACAAACTCCTGTACGCAATAAGTAATTAATTTTTTCCTACTTCTTACTTTATATTTTTACTTTACATGCTGAATATGTGAGATAAAATTTGTATGTTTAAATCTATGACTTCACTCCAAATGCTTGAAATCTTGAACCATTCGTTAGTAATCGATTCCTCTTAACATGCTAATAAATGTGATAAATGTTTTTTTGACTGCATGATGATAAATGTTGACAATTGCATTAATAAGTATCCAAGATAATGGCTGGACTAGTTTGTTTAAGTTTGTTTTAGATAAAATAAAAGATTTTATGATTTTTTTTATGTATTTGTCTAAACTATTTTTATTTAAAAAATATAACTTGTTTTTTAAAATGAATATAAAAATATTCTTTTAAAATAGAAACAGTTTAGATACACATACACAAAATTGTTTATTTTATTAAAATAAGTGTTTTTTTAACAAATAAATTTAAATAAACTAATCCGTATATGTTTATTAAAAAAATTTTTTTAAAAGTTTAACCAAACTCACTCATTATTTAGAATTTTCAAATTTGCACTTATATATTTATTTTCTATCATAGTTTTCTTATAAATATTTACTAGTATATAATTTGTGCATAATTAATTAAAAGCAACTAAATTGGGAGTCATGAATTGTATCTTTGTAGGGAGAAGTGGTTTTCTTTGAAAGACAGGTGGAACAATTTGCATCGGTTCGTGGAAACATCACAGAGATATTGGGACATGCACAAGCTGCTAAATTTGTTTCCGACGCTTTGTTTCTCATTAGCGTTGGAAGCAACGACCTCTTCGATTATGCACGTAACGACAGTGGCTCAATTCATTTGGGCGCGGAAGAATATTTAGCTGTTGTACAACTCACATATTTCTCTCATATAAGGGTTCGTAATTTTAAACAACTCTTGCACCACCGGATTATAGCATTAAATTTAAGTATTATATACGAAAAACAAGTAATTGATAAAAGAGACTCTATGGTTAGCTTCTTTATGTAAAATTGATAAATACTCTACATTAATGTCATAGTGGGAAAAAAATCTATATGAAAAGAAGAATAGTTTAATTTACTTGATTCATATTTTTTATCATTTTATTAGTATAAAATATTTATTGATTTTATCGATGATTAATATCAATCAGAAAATTTGATTGATCACTTTTGATGAAACTCTTTCCTCTAATTACGTTTTTTCATCCAAAATGTTCAAACTTGAAATTTTATTTAAGAAAATCAAGTTTAACATCATTCATATCAATGACTTGTTAGTTAATTTACTTGCTCCATGAAAAATAAAATGCTATATCTGGAAGACATTGTTCATTTAATTATTGGGATTAAATTGCAGAAACTATATGAGTTGGGGGCTAGGAAATTTGGCATCTTAAGCGTTGCAACGATAGGCTGCTGTCCCGCTGTAAGCTCTCTCAATGGAGGGAAGTGCGTGGAACCACTGAATGATTTTGCAGTTGCATTCCATTCAGCAACTCAAGCTCTTCTGCAGAAGTTGAGTTCAGAATTGAAAGGGTTCAAGTACTCACTTGGCAACTCTTTTTTAATGACCACGACCTTGTTAAAGAGTCCATCGTCCTTCGGTAAGCACCACATAATTTGATTATAATTTATTAATATCATTTATGCACCTTACACGATTTTTATTTTCATTTTCAATCTAGTGATATTATCTAATGATCCTCATCACATGACTTGTATTGTTGAGTGTTTAGATGATTACTTACATAGGCGTTTTTAGAGAATCATAAGTACCAACATAAGAAAAAAATTTGAGTTTGTTGTATATATAAGTCAAAATCAACTTGTATACTTAAACTTTTATAAAATTTATTTTCATTAAACTTTTCCAAAAGTTAAGGTGTATAATAAGTTGATTTTAGATTATAAAGAAACTAAATGTATTTTACCTTCTTATTTACTTCTTTTATAAATACTTAGAGAATTTGTTCAAATATGACTTAATTTGTTAATTGAATTAGTCTATTTTAATTTAGAAAAAATTATTACATCATCTAAGACCACCATGTATTCTTAATTCTGACCAATTTTTATGTACTAATGAGAAAGATTTTTAATTTACCAAAGTTAAACTCAATTATGTATCACATGAAGATTAATCAGAATTTTGATTAATTCAGAACATGTATATAACAAAATAAGTTTAATAAAAAGAGAAACATCATTATATTCTATTATATATGTAACTCAAATATCAATACACAAAAGAAGAGATGTAAATATAATTAAAATCCTAATTCATAGCAGCATTCTTTTTAACACTTTTTTCAACACACATTCTCTTATTACTTAAAATTCATGTAGGTCTCACACTAATATGGGAATTGAACCCTCCAAATGGAAAATAAGAACCAGGACGTATTTAGTGAACCCATATACATGAGTTTCACTTATAGAAATTATTAAAAATTATGCTGCTGCACTTCTCATGGAAATTATCTAAATTTCGTTTCAATCTTGGCCAACATGTAGGGTTGAAGTATACACAGTCAGCATGTTGCGGAATTGGATATCTGAATGGGGAAGGTGGATGCATAAAAGCCCAAAACGCCAATCTTTGCGCAAATCGCAATGAGTTTTTGTTTTGGGATTGGTTTCATCCTACTGAGATAGCTTCGTTATTGGCAGCTAAGACACTATTTGAAGGAGGCAAAGAGTTTGTAACTCCAGTGAATTTTCGTCAGCTAGCTTATTCCTATTGATGTCTAAGCAATAAGTAACCAATTACTATAATTTGAAGTGAAATAACGTAGCAGGCATCTCTCAGTGCCGGTTTTATGTTCTCTTTTTATTTTTGAGAAAAATTCTCATGCATAATTTAATGTTATGCTAATAAGAGTTGCTATTTATAATTGGCATCCAGTGATTTTTTTTTGGCAAACTTCTATTTTTTTAGTATTTTATAAGTTTACTGAAAACAAAATTACAATGTAGTTTTTTGTTTAGTGTTGAAATTGAACTAAGAAGAATGAAAGTAAAGATGTCGATTTGGGCTCTTCTAATTTTCAACCTTGGAACTTTTTTTGGTTTGGGGTTTATTTACTTTGCTGATGCAACAAAATTAAGGACATGGATTCTGTCAACAAAGTGTGGATACTGTTTATCTAAAAATCAGAATTCGTTGATCAATGACGGAAGTGTTGAGCTTAAAATGGTATTAAAAATGTGACCGTTTCGTGATTTTGTGTGACATACAATGTTATATAGATAGCAAAATATAATCTTGTACGAACTTAACTAGTTTTGTGACTTGGTGTGACATACGATCCAACCTGCTCGATAAAATATAATCTGGTAGAAATTAAATCTAGACATTTTTAATCTAACCAGATATAGTCCACAACCCGTGGAATAACCCCTTTTCCCACCTCTTACCATGTTTAAATAGGTCATATTATGACAAAAACTGTTTAACTTTTCTTTAACCATAATCATATATTTTACCGTAAGATGTTGAAAGAACTAATTAAGTTCAATCTTCGAAACAAGAAAAATGGACCAACTCACTACAAATAAAGGTCGAGTAACAAGTTCCTAAAACCTTCCGAAAGCTTTTATTTCCGAATTCAATATAATGAAGCAGCAAACAAAGAAAGGTCAATCTTACGGAAGATGGAATGCCCCTTCAATGGTAGATTATCAGCAAGTGCCATGGTTGGCCAAAGACGAAGCTCACTTAATAAAAACGAAAGTATAATTGTGGCACTTGGAACGTACAACGTATATTAGCAATATATGAAAACATTATGCCCCCCGAAAATACAAAAATGATTTCTATAAGTAATCTATCTGCCAAAAACTCTCTTCGCTCTTCTAATACAATCAATGTTTTCTACGGCCTATTCATATTATGTAATCCGATAATATAAACACAGCTGACGACACCTGTTTTAGAGTATACAAAAAATAAAACAAATGAGGCCAAAATATAAACACTAAAAACAGGGAGCAATATCAAAAACAAAAATATAAAATAAAAACTGTCATCTCTAATGTCGTTATTCAACCGACTTTTCAAGATTAGTGTCTTCTTGATCTATCTGCAAAGTAGGGCCTTCTTCAGGGCCTTCTTCATTCACGTCTTTGCTAATGACGGCTTCAGATTCTTTGGCATCAGGTGTTTCTCCATTTTCTATTTTTGGCAGTTCACCATTGTCAGCTACGCTCTTGGATTCTCCATTGTTCACTGGTTTTGGGAGTTCTCTTGAAGAGGAGGTCTCTAATAGGCGGCTGATTCCATCATATACATTCTTTGCATCCATAACAAGAGTTGCTCCACCCGGATAGCAACGCCCAAAACAAGTTGCACAATGAGGATAAGCAACCTATAAATTGAATTTGAAGGTATTCAGTATTATAGAAAGCAACTGGGGTTTGAACTAGTGGTGAAATGCTTGGATCGTCTGCACAAGGTTATAAATTCAAATCTCGGACGTCATTGCATTGAAATCAAGTAATCAATATGTAAAGTAATTTTATTGAAGACTGCAGATCAGCTCCAAAGGGAATCAGCAATCAAGTTGTCCTGTATAAGAGTTACAAAATACCTCAATAAATGCCCGGCAGAGGGAGAGGAAAAGTCCTGACTCGTTAGATCTTAGAACTCGAGTTGTATTGTACAGCAACAATGAATCAGATACAGCCCATAATCCCTTGATCAATTCTTGGGCAAGGACATGTTTTAGACTTATTGGGGCACATGGGCGTAGCTCATTCATTGCTGCAGATACACCTGCAGCCATAAAATAGACAGATATTAATGCAAATGTATTATAAAGTATTATGGTATGACGTGATTAACAGAATCTATTGAAGTTTAATTTAAGAAGATTCTTGAAACATGATCCATCAACCAAGAAAGTTTCCATTTTGTACTTGTTTCATATATGCAAGTGTTGTATATGAGTGATTTAGTGTGTTGGTGCACGACACATGTATGAGAGCATGTGTTAAAAAAAGGAAACGGATAATGGGTAAGCAACTTCCTCATGATATCTAGAGGAAAACATTTACTAGACTCACCATTAATAAAAACAGCAAGAGGTGGATGCTCCATCAAATTAGAGGGTGGAGTGACATCTTCATGATTTTCATCACCAACAGTATGTGCAGAAAAGCCAACTCCGGGCAGGGGAACCCATCGATGTGAATCCAAGACCAACTGAGAACAAATCAATTTCATAACACTACATAAAATAGGCAACTTGCTGGAAAAAGAGAGGAGGTCCCCAAATGTTCACTTGTTTGTATAAACGAAAATGATCAATTTATGAAATCAATTCAAGGTTAACTAGCATGTAAAATATTTCAACTTCACTGCATTTACCTGAAAATTCTCTACTGCAGTACTCATATTTTTGGAGAATAAGTTGAGAACAGCTCTGTAAAGAAAATATCTTATATATTAGAAAATGCTTTTAAGTACAATTTAGCCTAATAGATCATGAAAAGGAGCATGTTTTACTCTTCAAAAAGTGATGGGAGCAAGCCTCGAAAATCCAGTCCAACCCAGCCAAGTCCCATAGCACAGTACTGTTACAAAAGAAAATAAAAGAAAGTTAAGTGTAATTTCCTCTTTAAAATATAGGAAATTTTAATTTGGTAGAAATTTATTTTCATACTGTTGCACAACCGGTGATTTTTGCCATAAATTCATTCATGTGTTTTTAAAATCTGCTAACAAATATTTATTTAAAAAAAGGTCATTGGTCCACCTTGCTATTCGTGCATTTCGTGCCTTGTATTCTTCGTACCAAATAGCATAGCTCTAAAATATAATATCCAAATACATTTTCACCTTACTAAGCGGGACTATGGGGCAGAACAATCTTAAGCATTTTTCTTTTTCTTTGAGCTATTTTCCACAGGGAGGGGGTTTGCTAGAAATTTAGTATGCATTAAAAATTATGTAGTTCACATTTCTGAAATATATGTTTTAAGTCTTTGCAAATATTTTGTTTCTTTCCAACATCAGAATCACCAGAATCAGATGGTAGAAGCTCACCATGCACTGATCCAAAATATTTGACAGTGATCCACCTTCAGTTATCTTTGGAAGCATAACTTTCAGTGTTTGTAGGTGTGAGGTAATCTGGTGCATTGCCCAACTAAAAAGAAGCCCACCGTCATAATTTTCCTCACTTCCTGATGTGTCATCTGCAAATATTGCTCTATATTGATTAACAACGTCAAAAAGATGCATTCTGTGACAGTTGATCATCCCTTTTAAGTACTCATACGGATTTGCCTGGTCCAAATCCTCGAGTATACCAGTAAGCCATGCCTCTCGGCATCTTAAGAACTGACAATAAATAACCATTGAGTCAAATGGAAGTCAGAATAAAAAAGTACCAAGGAGCTGCAACTAAATTGAAAATGTCAAGGTAAAAGACAAGCAACAAGGACAAAGAAAGTTTGTATTGGAAAAAAAAATCATTAAACCTCACCAGCAAACGCATTCCATACTCACTAAATACTCCTATTCGCCGTAAATATCCAATAATGCGAAGGCATTCTGGTAACTAGCAAAGGAAGATGCAGTAATAAGAAACTACTTAAAAGAAACATTTTTCAAGAAAAATCAAGTGGCATTTCTTTGCATATTAAATATAATCACTGCATAAACCTGAATATTTGAGCGAAGTTTCTGTAGAAGCTGAGAAAGAAGTGATTGGGTAGTCAGCCTAACTTCTGCAGCCAACGCTTGAATAACTGGTAACCTATGCACCCGGGAAAAACATTTAGTAACAAGAACAGAAAAATAAAATGATATTATATAACTGGAAGAAAAAGAATCCTATTTAAAGGTATACTAATTGTAAACAGCATGGAAGAAGCATATAAACTTACTTTGGATGCATGGTTGAAAGTTTGCCAACAAATGCTTCCAAATCTAGGGCTTCATCATAATTCCCATTCCGTACACATCTGCAAAAATATAGGAATTTACAAGGCTTCTCACAGAGGAAGTGATCGTCATAATATGTGAGAACTTTAGTACGTGGAAATTCCAGGAGTGTAATTAAATGGTCTATCTTTTTTAACATACGTGTCCATGAGTTGAGGAATTTCTAGCAAGTCAAGCAAAGTACTGTGATTAGTTAGCATTGTTTGGTTCATCTTCCTCTTCTCCAAAATCTGCTCAGCAGATTCTATGAACTCAGTGCATCCAGATGTCAGCTTTGGGATCTCATTTATCTGTGTAGATGAGATAAATACTCAATGTCAAATGTTTATAATCACAAACACACACACAAAAGAAATTCATTATGAGTTTACGACAAAGAGAATTATATTATCACAAAAACTGGGAAAATTAAACAACAAAGAACAAGATAAAACATTGAAGCAGCAGCAAAGCTGTCTAATTTCTCTACATGTCTGTTAAGGAAGTCTGTTAGCAGACCTATTAAAAAGCTAAATGTTAAGAGGGATAAGGTGATATAGGGGATTAGACTTGGGTTGGTTTCTGTTATAGACAAATCAGGGTCAGCTCACTTGTAATAACAGCGATTTAGTTAGAGATCATATGAATTATGGACAGAAACAGAGATGTATGCAATGGGGGTCAGGCATGGGCCTTCCCCCTCCTTAAATTTTTTTATAATAGCTATATGTAATATTTTCGGGTATTGGAACCCCCCCCCCCCCCCCCACATTGGCCCCCTTTTATGAATTGGGTTAAACAAGTAGAGAGCATGCTTCTGTTTACAATCCCAGTAGATCACTTATCAAACTTGTTCAAGTAATAAAATATTGGATTCAGCTACAGCTTCTGAAAGAAGTTTCACCTCTGTCACGAGAAAGTGGAAGAGATTGGTTGCTAAACTATAGCAGTCAATGTTCAGTAGCATAGAAAGTAATTGTTCAACAGCATATGTATAATCCCCACCACTTCTAGAATAGTATTTCATTGTTTTATTTTATTTAACTTTTTTAAACAATACTGTAGTTGTTATATTATAACAAATAAATTTCATTAAGTCCTTTTAATTGTAAGCCGAAGCAAGACTGAGTATATGAAATGTGAGTTTTCACTGTTAAGAGATGGTGATCAAGACTTTATACATCTACTCGGTCAAGAGGTACCCATGAAAGATGTTTTTAAATACCTGAGATCAATTTTGCAAAACGGTGGAGAGATTGATGAGGATGTAAATCATAGAATCAGAGTAGGGTGGATGAAATTATAGAGTGCATTTGGGTTTTTGTGTGACCGCAAAATTCCCCTTAAGCTAAAAGGAAAATTCTATAGAACAACTGTAAGACCTGTCATGTTATATGGAGTTGAATGTTGGCCAGCACATAAGCACCATGAGCATAAAATAAGGGTAGCAAAAATAAAAATGTTAAGGTGGATGTTTGGTTATACGAAAATTGATAAGATAAAAAATGAAGATATTCGATAAAAAGTAGCAGTAATACCGATGAGTGAAAAGATGAAGAAACATAGATTGAGGTGGTTTGGGCATGTAATGAGATGGCCCCTGTATGCTCCCATAAGAATAACAGTTTGTTACCAAGAACTCGACACAAAGAGAGGTACAGATAAACCAAAACATACATGGGAAAAGTTAGTTAAACAAGACTTAATGGAGTGGGATATAGATTGGCGGACTGTGTGTCTTAGGACGGAATGGATATAAGCTTGGTGAAGGGTTAGACCCCTTGTTATCTCTATGTTTCAGATGGTCCTTTTATAGTCATTTTCCTCTTCATCTTCCCCCTCCTTCTTTCCCCTTTCTTTTCTTTTATCTTATTTTCTTTTTTTATCTTTTTATTTTTTATTTTTTTTCAACCTCCTCATATCTATCATTGGGTTCATCTACCACTGACGTGCTTTTGATGTTAACTTTTAATTTTAATTATTTTTTGATTTTATTCTTAATGTATAACTAATAGTCTATGATCTATTTAACTTTCATGACTTAAACTTTTATTTAATGTCTAGAATTAAGACTTATTTTCTATCAGCAACCCATTAAATAATTTATGGATTCATCCCAGGGAAGACATGACTACACATCAAGTTTCACAATACCAGATTTCTCTAAACATTTTATTCTGCAAATAGATGCATTCAATAAAGGGTTCAGGACTGTTTTGCTGCATTAAGGCAATCCAGTAGCTTTCCTGTCAGGCTTTATCAGAACAGTCACAAAATAAGTCATAGCTTATCTCCTACAGGCCACTTGCAAATATTACTAATTCCACTCACATACGTTCTCACATTTCCAAGGATTTTATTGAGGGATTACTCAAAGCTCAAGAAGGCAAGGACATTTTTGTTGTGGTAGTGGATTGACTTGACTCACAGAATATGCTTACTTTTTAAACGTCTCACCTAAATCAATTAACTGCCTGAGATGTCACAGAGATTTTCCTTCAAGAAGTAGTCTGTTTACAAGGTATTCACGCCACCATTGTCTCTGACCAGGAAGACATTTTTTGGACTGGGTTATTTCTATGGCTGGTAACAACTATCAAGTGCAGCAGAAATGTGGAATTCCAGCTTGTAGACTGGGTTTTTCTTAAAATACAGCCTTATAGGTGTAGATCAGTGGCTGAGAAAATCAATGAGAATCTGAGCCCAGGGTCATATGGCCCATTTCAGATTTTGAATAAGATTGACAATGTTTCTCATCAGCAGCAATTCCACCCCCCCTCCACCCCACGCTTCCACATTCATCCAGTATTTCATGTCTCTCTGCCAAAGATGGGTACATCTCCCTATGAGAGATTGATCTCTGCTATTATTCTTGTTTATAATTGCAAGTTTTCTTTCCTCTTGGTTCAGTAACCATGATGATTCAGATTGAGGAAGAGGAGTGATATCCAATACTAATCTTATTCTTTCGTACCTGCTCTTTACTTTTCTAATACAATTCTATCAGTAACCTTCTTAAAAAAGACAATATTGAACCCAATCGCCTAATCAGATCTTATCCCAACCAAACGAAATGCTCCTAAGAAAATATGAACTAAGCACAATCACACTCCAACCAATTCCAGATTACCTTTGCAATTGCAAAAATTAGCAAATAAACCATCATAAAGCATGAATTTAATACGAACAAAAAAAATTAAAAAATGAAATAGAATTGAAATGGAGAATACCAGAGATTCAAGGTGATTGTCAATGGAAGAAACTTCCTGGCGAATGGCGATTAAGGCGTCGGCGGCGGCGATGAAGGATCGGTAATTGCTGACGGCGACCTCCTGCATTTGGCGGCGAATGCGGTCGGCGTCGACGCGGAGAAGTTCGGGCTCCTTGTGGAGGCGATCGAGCGTGAAGGAGAGGAGTTCGGAGACGTAGGGTTGTTGTGACTCCGACGCCAGAGGAAGAGGAAGCGCCATCTCCGATTCCGATGATGATGCCGTTGCCGACTCCATTGTTCTATTCTCCGCAAAAGTGCGAAACTCAGATCTGGATTCACTCACACTCAAA
Organism: Glycine latifolia; assembly: GCA_013407115.1. NCBI lineage: Eukaryota > Viridiplantae > Streptophyta > Magnoliopsida > Fabales > Fabaceae > Glycine > Glycine latifolia. The sequence goes on from CM023956.1 coordinate 19,576,442, forward strand.
CTCTCATCTTTGGTTGTTGTTGCCAAATCAGCACCAAGGACCACTCACTCCTCCGAATCTGGATACACTGTAAGGATATTTACTCTGTTAAGCTTTCAATTCCTACTAATGGCGTTGGGTTAGCTGAAAATACTTTCATTTTAGACCAGATTGCCCCTAAGCTTTTTTCATTATTTATATATGAGGGTAAATACTCAAATCCATCCCATGAAAATGTGATGCACTAATAAATTGTTTGTGAAATATGAAAAACACAAAAATTAGTATCTAAATGTGTAAAATTTGTGATTAATAATGTCATTAGACCATCTTCTTATTAAGTTATAAAATTTAAGAATTAATTTAAATTATATTTTTTAAGATTAGATTGACATTAAGTTTTAGAGTTAAAAGATCAATTTATCTTTAAATTATTCATTTGTTGTGCTTTTGACACATTTACATTCTAAATTTGAATTTTTTATTTATTTGGGACCAATATCTCATTATCATACACTTTCAAGATTGAATTTGGTTGTTTACACTATATATTATATTATATACGCTGAACAGAGGTGGGTTGTTATACACTGATTTTGTTCTATACTTGCACAATTTTATTTTAGTGAGTTTCACGCATTGTGGGTTTGCCCTTATTACATTCTATATTTCTCTGTTATTTAATCCTATACAAAACTCACTAAATATTGGATTTTCATTGAAGTGATCCTCCCTTGGTCCCTTTTAGGCATAATCGTTATGGACCCTCGTGTGTGTAAAAAATGTTACACCAATCCTTCACAGGGGACTTAAAGTAATGCAAAAAATAACGAGGTATTAAGTGTAATAAAAATAATCCTTAAGGAGGTATCTGGAATTTATTTATTTTTTTATGTTTAATTTTATCATCTAAAATTTATTGATTTATTATCTGCTGTTTAAATTATAAGAACAAAAGTAGAGTTATCGAAGGAAAAACAAAAGTATATGTAAAAAATAAAATAAGTTTTTTAACGCAACAAAATTATTTCATTTCATTCAAACTTTGATGAGCAATATAAGCAAGGACTTGATCAAAGAAATGGGGATTAGCATGCAACTTCAACGCCTTAGCAAAGGTGTGAGCAACGAAGTTTGCTTGTGTCCTAGCAAAACTAACCTTATAGTTTGGACAAGAGCTTAAGATCCTTTAACAAAGCTTAATAATAAACCCGAATTCAGAAACATCCAGAAACTTACGATGGACGTTATCAACTAATCTTTTACAATTAGATTCTACAATAACTTAATGGAAATTCATGCTTTTCAACTAGTTTAAAGCTTGTGCCAACACCACTATTTCTCCTTCGTGGACTTTAGGCAACCCATGATTGACATCAATTGTAGGTCTAATAAAATGGCTTTTATCATCACAGTTGCACATCCCCAACCCAATACATTGCAACTCTTTGAAGAAAGTTACATCAATGTTTCATTTTATTGTTCGCAGAGGTGGAAGCTTCCATTCCTTGTGGCGCGTAGCAGCTATTATGTTGTCTACAATGCTCCCATTCTAGTAAACACTTTGTCATCCCAGTAGGCTGACTATTGCTCCTAATCCTAACAATCTGATTTTTTAGCATCGGCCAACAGATAGAAAGGTTTATCCTCTTGGTGCCAACGTCTTGAAAAGTAGAGAGGTTGAGCATGCTGAAATGTCTTTCTTTACTCCCTTGGATCTTCAACAATTAACGGGTCTCATTTGTGCCCTCAATGTTGTTTTCCATAGGAGCGCACCAAGTCTAAAGAGACTTTTCAAATTGAGGAGATCCTTCTAGAGGAGCCTAAAGAAAGTTTAAACTTTCAAGACTGGGAACTATCAAACTATGGTCCTGAGCTCAAAATGAAGCTATCTGCATTTAAAGAGGCGATAAATCAAGTCAAGTTTTATTTTGCAAGATTCAAAGGCTCAACACTCATTTTCCTTTCATGCTTGGGTCGCAATTTTCCTACTTAACTACTCCAAAAACCTAGTTTCAGATAGCAATTGATAAGCATGTTCTGTATCAAAAGGTTAATTGCTACACAGGCAAGGAGTTGTTGATTGAAGAAGATGACGATGCTCCAACAACCAGATATGTCAAGGATTGTCCTGGTTGACTTTTCAAACATCAACTTGAAGCTCTGAAGCAAAAGACTATGTCATGAAGAGGTATTACAGACTCAATAAGTGTTGTTCTGGTTTGGAACCTAATGACAAGCCACCTGCAGATGTAGTTTACCATGAAATTAGGCGCTGCTATCAGACCTTTAACCACACTTGCTTCACTCAAGAGACTCCTTTCAACATGGTATGTTCATGTAAAAAGGGAGTTCTATGTTGTGTATGATCGCACCTTGTCCTTTATGGTGTTCTTGCCTTTCTCCATATTCTTCTTCACTCATCATGTGGATGTTGTCATTGAAAAAGTAGAGTATGATGTTGAAACTGAACTTGCTTCGATGGTTGTTCAAGTGTATGATCCTCTCCCCTCTCACGCATATGTTCATATGATTGAGGCTGAACTTGTCAGAACAAGGGAAGCACGTCTCAAGCATTGAAGGATCGTGCTCATGCTAAAACAAAGAATTGCAAGTGGTTTATGATTGGGGATTATTTTTATAATAAGATCATTGGCTGGAAACTTCCTCATCCTCTTAAGCCTTCAAGCAGTCCTATTCATGTCTCATCCCATTTTTACCACTTTGGTGATGAGTTTCTACGGAAGCTTGATGAAGAAGTTGCCAAACAAAAGGGGGAGAAAAAGTAAAAGTTGAAGCACATGACATCCTTTGAGGGGGAGCCTAAAATCTAAAGAAAGCATCAGTTCAAAGGGAGTTTGTATGCTTCAAGTTTAAATTTTTGTCCCAAAACATTTTATTATGTACTCAAAACACGCTTCTTGATGTGAGAACTCATATGAATAAAATAAAATGTTTTTTGTTATCTGTTTAGACTTTATCTCAAAGTCTTATGATGCATTATTATTTGTTTATGATATATACTCTTTGTATATGATAAGACTAATTAACACTTTAATGTGAAATCTTATAAGTCTATCTTCAACTTTTAAATTTATGTTTGTTTGACAACATCAAAAAGGGAGAGATTGTTAAGTCAAAGGACATTTGTATCTTAAGACGAATTACGACCCTTAACTATTTTGATTGGATGTAAACAAATACAAATGTTAAAAGCTACATCTTATGTGCTATCAGAACATGTTCTGCAAGTCTGCGTCTGATGGTTCAGACAACAACAAGATGGAATCATAATCTAACACGACATTAAAGATGACATTTAAAACTTCAATTAATACTTTGTGTCTGAGATCTATTTTTGTAGAAACATTCTACTAAGATTTATCAAATCCTATGCAGAATAAGTGAAGCTAAACTCTAAAGTTCCTCAATCGCCATCAAAAGGAACGCTCTGCTGCACAAACCTACTTTGACACAAAAGGAAGTGATTTCTTGTTGTAGTGTTCAAAACACTAACGAAGAAGAGTGGTTTTGCAGCATTAAGAAGTACATACATTTAATGCCCCAATGACCACATTCTTCAGACGCAAGCTTAAGAGAAGAAATATATTCGTTTAGAGACAATAAATACTTTATTGAAAGAGACCTATAAATACCAAAAGCTTTGAAGATATGAAGAACCAACTAAAGCACTCATTAAATTCTTTCTATAAAAAGCTTTGTGTAAATTCTTGTAAAGTTTAGAAAAGCTCTAAAAACACTTAAATTATTTTGAGAGAAAAGACTAAGTACTAAAATTGTTTATCCATCTATAAGACGATTGAGCAATCAAACAAACAAATCTTCTTATTTGTGTTAGAACCAACAATGGCTTGATAGGATAAAGAATATTGGTTGTAACAAACTTAGTGTAAAGCTTGAGTTAAGGAGTCAGAAGTGGCGGTGATAAGTACTTATAACTTGTTGAAGTTAGTAAAACTTGATGTTTTTCCAAGAACTAGACGTAGCTTCTATGATTAAGATGAACCAATATAAACTTTCTGTGTCATATTTTGTTTATTTTCACTTTAAATTAACTCAAGGTTCAAATTTGATCTTTGTATTTGAGAAACTCTATTTGTTTTATAATATCTGAAAGTATCTATTTTTCAAAATATGTCAGGCGATAACATTATTGTTTTCGAAAAGATTTTAAATTAAGTAAAAATTCCAACTCAATCCATTTTCATGTGATATTTGTCTTTGTCACTAGAGTTTCAACCACCTTAGTAACAACATTTTGACATCGTTTTTTTTTCTCCCAATTAACCTCTCCCTCCATATCTCCTTATGTCTCTACTGCCATTGGTTGCTTTGATTCGGGGTTGTGGAGGGTCCATTTGCCCCAAATCCCGATATTGATGTTTTTTTAATAGTTCCAGCAACACATTTTTTTCAACCTCCACCGTTTCTCATGTATGTCCCATCAATTATTGGATCATTGATTTTATTGTCAATAATTGATTCCCCTTGATTTTTGCTACCTCCTTTATGACTCAGCCCTAGCTATATTGACCCTTCTTTCTGCAGCCACTTACTCCCCTTAATCTCCCCACTCTTTCGGTTAACTGCCCTTAGCTACGATCTCCACTCCCTTGCCTCCTCTACCTTTTCCTTTATAAATAGCTTGCCACAAAACTTCTCAATATGGTCAATGTGACCACATAAAAAGCAGATATTCCCTACCCTTTCATACTTAAACGAGCAACCTTCCATTCTCCTACTAGTTTTTTGAGTCTCTTTGATATCTTTAGAGGTTGTCTGACATCCAGTAACACCTTAATACGCATGTACGACTTCTAGATACTGGAATTGTTTTTGTTGTCGTACTCCATAAATGCTCCAATAAAGTTACTAAGATGTTGGTCGATGGTGGCTGACATGAATCCGTAACAAGTTATGGATCTGAACCCATTTCGGAATAAAGTTCAAGGGCATCTCCTTCGGTATCTCACCCTCCTTGATGCTACTCAGTGCTAGCATATTATTTTCAAAAGACCATGGTCCTTCGTTTAGCACTCTATTGAAATAGAAATCTCCCTTGATCAATCTCTTTGATTGTGACTCCCATTTCTGGTCTCCACATCACCACCATCCTTTGCTTCATAATGTGTGTGCGAATAGGTTTGTCTATCAGGAAGTGTCCCACATGGCATAGCCCAAGATCCAACTCATGCTCTTGTCCCTCCTCCCCATCAAAAGCCTACAGGTCCTTCTCCTCTTCAACTAGTGAAGGTTTTTCATCTATTTTGAATGCAAAAAGCAATGATACGCATGTTGGGGTTTCGATCGCCATACTAAGTTTTAGGTCAAATCTCTTACGAGAGAGAAAAAACACTCTCGTTGTGGAAATGAATCAATTTAATAAATAAAATAGCAATTTATTACTTTGATTGAAAGTGAATCAATTAATTTAAATAAGGAAAAGATAGTAATTAAATTGATTAAAACATTACAAATAATTCTTAATCTAAATTAGGTAAAATTGAATAATTAATTATTTTTATGGTGTGCAAGGTTGCACATATGAGAAAAAATCACATTATTATTATTATTTCAAGGATTTTTTTAGAAGAATTATTATGGATTTTCAGATGTTACGGGTAGAAAATTTGAAATACATGTGTTTATCACATGATATTAATTTATTCATTTATTTATAATTATCTTTCTTATTAGATCAAATTCTACTTGAAGTCATTCAAACTTAAAGTATCAAAATTAAATTATAAACTTTATATAAACATAACAATAAATTAAAAATAATAAAAATTTTGCGTGAAGGGTTTATAATATAAGGTTATATTGCTTTTCTAATTTCTAATATAATTTTATCCAAAAATAATATTTAAAGTTTACTTGATAATTTTTTATAATTTAAATATTTTTAGATGATATTTAAAACATAAAAGATAAATTAAATAATAAAAAAGAATTTTATTTGTAATTAAACAATTTCACTCTTGTTATATATCTCAAATCAAGCGTCAATCACTTTTCCTTAAAAATAAATTGTTATTTATTATATTAAATACAAAATTTTCTAATTTGATATATTTTTTATTTTGAAAATATATTTTAAAAATTTAGCATCTTTAATTTAAGTATTCTAATCAATACATTATTATTTAAAAATAAATAAACATTGATTTGAATCAATTTAAAAATTAAAGTTATATTATTAATACTTAAATAAAATAAAAAATAAATTAAATTATATCATACCTATAATATATCCAAATTATTCTATTAATTATTTTTATTAACTTTAATCAATTGATATTAATGCTTTTAATATTTTTTTACATATAATAGCTTTAACATATTTAATTAATTAATTAAACTTAAAATATATTATAAAAGAAGGTTTTGTTACATGGGCATATACTTCTTCTTGACAAAGATTAGTCATTTAACAAATTACTAAATACTTCGTATTAATAATATGTTTACAAAAAATATAAAAAATAATCTTATTCAATTTTTTTTTTTAAAAAGTCAAAAGGAAATATGTAAGATATCACCAAAGAGAAATAGAACCTACCTAAGACAACACTTCTAATAAAAAGAATTTTTTGGAGTACACACACATATATATAAAGATATATTTAAATACTTATCTACTAACATATATTTATTAAAATTTAAATTAAATAATTAATAATATATTAAAAAAATAATTACTGAATTTAACACCATGTAAAACACGTGACATTAAATAGTATATTAAAAAAACAAGGTTTAGTCACGTTTTTCTTTTGCAAAATTTGACTAACTTATTTTATTTATTTTTAATTCATAAAAATATATTTATTTATTTAATTTATGTTAGTTTTATTAAATCATTTTATGTTATAAATGATTAAAGTTTATAATAAAGATACTTTGTTACTCTTTTATTCTTAGGAAACTTATATAACCAGTGAAACAAATTTTGTCATTATTAAAAATCATTATTTCCAATAATTATGATTCATGATTCATTTGATATTTTGTCCAAGGGGAATGAAAGGGAGCAGGTCTATTTGAATTACAATAACTAAAATATTTTTACTTATATCATGAAATTTAAAAATATAAAGATATAAAGGTAAATTAATTTATAAAACCTTTCTTCTCCCTTATGAACAAAACATAGGTTACCTTTCCGCTCTTTCATTAAATTTCATCTCTCTTCTCCTCTTAATAAAAATTCCAAATCCTTTGTGTCCCTTTCCTTTTCCTCATGTTAACAACGGCCAGAAGAATGTAACTTACCACATATTTTCTTAATCTATATGAGTAATTATTAATTAAATAAACTATTTTAAATTATTTTAAAATAAGAAACATATTATGAAATCACTATTTTAATTATTAAATAAATTTAAGAATAAGTAAATAATATTTAATGTTGTTGTTATAGTATTTATATATTTATAAAATATTTAAGATTGAAAGACAAGAAAATAAAATAATAAACATTAAATATATTTTTGTTTGAAAACTAATCATTGGTAAGAAAACAATTAATAGTATATTATTATTATAACAATTTATAATTATAATTTTTTTAATAAATCAATAAATGAAAATTTTCACTACATTCTAAAAATTAATAATTATTTTAAAAATTAATCATAAGAAAATAAAAGTAAAAAACCATTTATAAAACATAATTTTTAATATTAATATATATGCAATAATTTTAAATAATCTTATCTTTAAAATAATAGATTAAAAAATAATTTTGAAAATAATTATGATTTATTTATTTGTTTATTCATTGTTTTTTTATGGAATTTATTCATCGTTTTATGCATATGACTCGTTCATATTCTTTTTTAATTCATCAAAAAGACTTTTGAAGTCAATCAATCCTAACAAAACAAAACCTAGGATCAAAAACTTTACCAACACGAAATTAGAAGTCTTTCTTCAAGTCTTCTCTGTACTTTCGTCTAATCTGCCTCTCAGCTTCATGTAAACTCACAGGTATCTTCTCTGAACTAAAGCAAAAAACCCTTTTGATAAAAGCCTTCAATAGAGTGATCAAGGCACAGACCAAGTTCATTTTTTCTACTGCAAAGTCTAACACACAAGGCCAAAAAAACAAGGGTTTGAACTTTGAAGCCATGGATGGCAAAGTAGATTGGTCTGAACTTCCCATAGAGCTATGGCCCAAGATTGGAAAATCTCTCGAGAATCACATGGATGTTGTAAGGTTTCGCAGTGTTTGTGAGTCATGTCGATCTTCCATCCCTCCTTCTCTTCCAAATTCTCCTTCTTTCCCTATGCAAATTCCCCACCCATCGAACCATTCCATAGAAACCTTGCTCAACCAAGCCACAGTCTATGTTATTGAACCAACCAATGCAAATGGAGCATCCAATGTAGAGCCTTTGGCAATTTCAACCAAAGGGTGGCTGATCAAGGTTGAGGAATCAAAGAATCACAATCACCCCTTGACTTTACTGAGTCCAATATCTGATCGCAAAATCTTGTACCCTCATGGCACCAATTCCCCCATGTTGTGGAACTTGTTGGACTTTCGGGTCATTGAGTTGTGCAAATCATATACCCCCAATATCGCATCTGCCACAGTGAGCAAAGTTGTGTTCTTTCCCAATTCCCCTTGGATTCGTGCCGAAGATTCCGTGGCTTGTTGCATCTTTTTGGAGGGCAAGTTGGGGTTCATGAAACACGGGGATGAGAAATGGACCCTTGTGGATAACGAGAACTTCTTCTACGATGATGTTATTGTGTTCAAGGGTCAGTTTTATGTGACTGATAAGTGGGGTACCATTTCATGGATTGATACCTCTTCTTTGAAGTTGGTGCAGTTTTCCCCTCCCTTGTGTGGCTTGGGGAACAAAAAGCATTTGGTGGAGTCATGTGGGAGTCTCTATGTTGTTGATAGGTACTACGAAAGTGAACCCCCAAGAAGAAGGAACTACGTTGGACGAGCTGATCGTGATGCTGCGGTGGAGTATTTCAAGGTTTATAAGTTGGATGAAGAGTGGGGAACTTGGGTTGATGTGAAACACTTGGGGGATAGAGCCTTTGTTTTGGGTAATAGTTGTAGCTTCTCTGTTTCTGCTAAAGAGTTAATGGGGTATCAAGGGAATTGCATCTACTTCACGGATATCTTTGATGTTCGTGTGTACAACTTGGACGATTGTAGTATTGTGTCTATTGATTTAGATCCTTGCATCGATAAGTCCATGTGTTCTCACTCATCTTGGATGATAATTGGACTAAACTAGCTTCACAATAATTGATTAGGAGTTTAAAGGTACATATTTATTTCTTATCCTATCTATATATATGGACATATGTATGTATGCATTTTTAGTAATGTTGTGTCCATCTTATCATATATGTACTTAATTGACTTCTAAACTTGGTGATGTTTAGTGAACTTTCCATTCATGTCTTCAAAAGCTGATTGATTAGCAAATAATTTATATTTATGGATGAATCCATGACTTCAACAAAGCTGTTTTGTTTATTCTGTTTGAGCTGTAACAATATTGAGTTCATTCAATGAAAGCATAAAGATATATTTGCTTATGGCAATTGGATATTGTAGTGGTCCCATACCTGCTCTTTATGCCTGTGAATTCTTTGTTTTAGTGGTGATAACTTAACACCTAATCACTTCAAACATGGTTTCAGTGAGAGAGGAATTATGTAGATAGCTTACACCAATTCATACGTGAGGTAAATCCCATTTTGGAAGGAAGTGATAGGTGGAGGTGGAAAGGATGTGCATCTGGGGACTATTTGGTATCTTTTACATATAGGATGATGGGAAGTCAGGAGAAACATTGTGACAAGTCCTTAGTCCAGGATATATGGAAAATGCGTGTACCAAATAAGATTATATTCTTCATATGGAGACTCATAATGGATAGATCACCTACCAGGTAGAATTTGAGAAAAATGGATGTAGTGGTGGACAATATGGAGCTTTTGTGCCCATTCTGTTATCAAATTGAAGAAACAACTACTCATGTGATTTTCTCATATACCTTCTCTGATCTGGTGTGGAAGTCGTGCTTTAAATGGCTGGATCTGCATACTGTTCTCCCTAACACGACAGCTGAGCACTATAGACAACATGCACATATATCAAAGTCCAAGAAGTTTAACTCTGGATGATATTGTGCGGTAGTGTTCAAGAATGAGGTGCTAGATGTAAATTCTGTTTTGGATAGTATAATTTTGATTCTGTGATGTTGGTTGACGGCAAAAATGCCAGAATCTGTAATCCCCTTTAATGCATGATCTGCAATCCAGGAACCTGTTGTAAGGATTTCAGAAAAAGTGTATGATGTACATTTGTTTAAGTTATATCAGAATATGGCACTGTCATCAAGGTAAGTCAGGAATGATTTACAAATAAAAGGTGCAAATTATTGCATTTCTTAATGCTAGTTACAGAGAACATGAACAAGTTACAAGGGGTGCTTGATGGTAAAAGAGGGACGGGTTATGCAGACAGGACACAGATAACTACTTGTTTTTGGTGATCTTGTGTTCGAAGGAAGAGTGGCGGGTAAGGTGGTTAGATATTATGTGGTCAGTGAAATTCATTATAAAGTGGCACTTTATGCATTGGGTAACAATGTTGTAAAGGTGGGGTAATTTAGGATGACTGTTTTTTTCTGATATACATTTGTCATGTCTTTCGTAGGTGGGGTTTTCTTCGTTGCTGATCCCATGTTTTGTGTGATGACTTGGTTATAAGGTATTTGTGTCCATGCATACACAAATACTTAATAACCGATAGTGCATGTGCATCTAGGAACCTTTTTTACCTTTCCATGTAATATGTTCTCGTACTTCTGGCACCTTTTATAATTAATATATATGCTCTCTTTGGCTGATAAAAAAAACTTATCACTTCAAACACTTCATTAACATGTATCATTTCTCTCTGTCTATCTTCTTATCCCTTGTTATAATCACTTTACTGATATGAAGTGATACTTGTTTGGATCATTTTACTGATATGTGCTTTGTTGTGGCAACAGTTGAAGGCTTTTGTATGGATCCCTCTCCCTGAAGAAGTACAGAGTGCAGACACACTACTAAGTGGCATACAAATGGAGTGTTGATCTTGATCTGTAGAAAATTACTTTGCCCTGTTGTGTAACTATTGGTTCATTTGCTGAATGACTGTGTCACGAGTTGGTTGAGATGAAAAGCCTGAATAACTGGTTGTTTTCCATGATCTGCTCATTTTAATTTGTGTAATGACAAGAATCAAGAACATAACAGTGCTATTTGTTGCACTTCTGGTAGAGTGGTAGTGTATGATGGGAGCTTGTGTACATAGGTGTTTGTGTTTCTACATGTTCTATCGATACAATAAAGCATGTTTATGGCTTGATTTATGATCAAATGAGAATTGAATTTTCAGTTCATACAAATTTTCTATACTGCTGGATATCCAGTTGCCACTGACCTTCGGATCATGTTTGAATAAATTTTTCAATAAGTATTTATAGGATAAAATTAAAATACAAAATAATTTAAAATTAGTTTATATATAAATTAATTTATAAGAATTCTTTTATTTAATTTTAAAATATCAATTTTAATTTATGTATTAATTAATTTAGTTTATAGAAAAAAACTTAATTCATTTTATTTTTTTATTTACTTGTATTCTCTTGTGTATAATGAGAGGTTTTTCAGACAGGAGTTAGGTTGACTGTCATCTGGAATTTTTGGCATCAAAACAATGAAAATTATGAAATGAATGTAAGAATTGAGTTAAACGGCTCCACTCTCTCTAAGTCATAAAAAACATAGGAAAAGTCAAGAAAGGCAACCTATGTTGAAAGACTTGAGAGATTTTGTTCCAATGAAGCAAACCCACCTCGGACCCTTCATCAATCAGAATAGTGGCCAAGGTGCCACATTTAAAAAAAAAAAAAATCCAGAATGCCACGCCTACAGAATTATTTGTCAAAATGCCATGTGATATAATTCGTTGGTCATATAAGCGAAATTGGTGGACTGACGTGGCAGTGCGCTATAGGGACACGTAATTCGCTATATGTACCAGCAAATTATGTGGTCTGGCAGGCGACATGTGACAAGCTTGAGGAGCAATGCGTATAAATTTCGAACGACCATAACTTTTGATTGGAACGTTCGATTGAGGCGAAATCGGTGGTCAAACGCTCGAAATTGAGAGGAGAAGCCTTGGCCAAAGCGAATTATGTCATGTGACATTTTGGCAAATAGTTCTGTAAGCGTGACATTCTGGAAACTTTTTTTTTTAAATGTGACACTTTAGCCAGTGTTCCTCATCAATCATCATAGAGTATCCACTTTGTTAAACACGTTAGATTAGTTCCAAAAGTTTCAAGCATTCAATAATTTAGTTTTTTTTAGAAGACACGTATATTTTTGGATAAAATATGTTTTTAATATTTCTAAATTTTTTGGAATTACGTTTTAATCTTCAAAAATAGTGTCTTATTTTCATCTTTCAATTTGCAAATATTTAACTTTTTGTCCTTGAAATAGTTATAATTATCATTTAATAGCGGTTATAAACTATAAATACTTAAAAGCAAGGACGGATCAAGGAGCCAAGTATGAGAAAAAAAAAAGAAAAGAAAAAAGAAAAAGTATTAATAAAAAAATATATAAGAAAAATAGGTTTTGAGTTGGTATTTTCTTAAAAAAATAGTAGTAGTTCATATCTCTAATTTTATACATAAAATTAATAATAAATATTTTTAAATTTTATTATTTATTAAATAATTATTTATAGATGTAAAATATTTAAATAATTATGTAAAAAAAAATTGGTCCCGTTTAATACATTCCTAAATCTATCCATGCTTTAAAGTAGACTATTTCCAAATTAGACGAACGGAAATAAAAATACTTTTCTTAGAAAACTGAAACTGAATTAGAAATATCTTTAAGAAACTAAAATCATATTTTACTTTATATTTTTTTATAAGATTATTCTTCGCAAATTATGTAAAATTTCCATATATATATATATATATATATATATATATATATATATATATATATATAT
>CM023956.1:19589520-19611484 GCA_013407115.1 Glycine latifolia
GTATATATGTATGTGTGTGTGTGGAAATTTTGCTTTTTAACAATTATCGTTCAATTACCATGGGCAAATTATTATAACTGAAAGGGTAAAAGTCCAAACAAAAAGAAAGAAAGCAAGTACAAGAACTTCTAAAAAAATAAAAATAAAAATAAGAAAACTCCTAATGCTGACTTATCAGCACGCAGCATAGGAATGACAACCAAATGAGGTTCCACAAAAAAACATCATTCCCTGACTTAGGTACATATGTAAATACATGTATGTTTGTACTTAAGTATTGTGGTACCAAATTTATATAAACCAGATTGAGCCTTGTAGAAATTATAAGCTTTTAATACTAAATCCAAACAATTATTCTTAGCATAATTTAGTAAAATTGAAAATAATTTTACAATCAATTAATATTAATCACTTGTATTTATCAAAACAGTCTAACTTAATTGATTAAACATGATGCATGAATTATATAAACTCCTTAATATTGGTCTTTGATTTTTCACATATAAAAAACACTTATAACTAGAAATGAACGAAACATTCTATGACCTCATCCAGTAGTTGAAGGAGATGAATATTGCAAATGTGATTGTCGAAGTAGTTGCTAGCGAATTGTTACAAGCTTGCATAGCGGGAAAAGGATTTAAGTTTGAGAGCATTCTACATTTTGCATGAATTTGCTAAAGTTTGTACCAAACGATCAAGTTAGTTTTGATGAAGCAAACAAACCTAGTTTCTCATGATTTAAATTAGCTAAAACATCTAAATAAACTGAGTATGTTTTTATAAATAAATTAAAAAGTTATTGAGTAAAATTACGCTATCATAATCTCCTCTCACACACATTTTCTAACATAAACTACATCGTCAGTATATTAAAAGGTAGTTATTAATTATAAATTGCTAACGTATTTTGAAAAGAAAAAAAATGAATTGAATGTACAGTAACAAATTCTACGAGCATTTGTTAACGCATATTTAGTGTTTCTGTGGTTGGAAAACATAAAAAACGACCGTTGATATATGAACACATCTTCGTTACAAACTTCTCATCGACATCCATTTTTTCTTTATCTTTCTAATTTTATCATATCATAATACCCATCATACTTACATTTATCTCTCTTCTATCTCTTTATCTCAGGTATCCAATAACATTTGAGTGTTCATTAATCTTTTTCCATAAGCAAAGTACACACTTAATAAAAGTAAATTTCTTGAAAATATTTTTGATATTTTTAAGAATAATTAAAATGTGTTTAGTTTACGATAATTTTCTTAGATATTATAATTGTTAAAATATTTTTATGAGAAAAATAGTTATACATTAAGTGTAAAAAAAATTTATACAGTTATTTAATTATAACTTATCATATATAATAAATTTATTAATTTTTAAAATAATTATCTTAAAATAATTTATAATGTGATTTGTAATTGAATGACAATGTGAAACTTTCTGTGATATTATACTATAAGTGTATGTATATTAAACTCTATTTTATTATATTAAATATATTAGGAGGACAATGTAAAACTGTTCCAACTAATTTTAAAATTATCACAATTTAGTAGGCCATTATCAGAAGAGTTTGTGAGATACATGTAGGCTTCCTTTAAAGAGAAGCTACCATCATTGGAGCCTTTCCAAAGAGGAACATCATCAACAGTGTCCTTAGGAGGAGGAATAGGCGCAATACGATCACATAGAGTAAGGGGTAAGAGAAGCCTTAAGATGTCCCACTTCCACCCATTGTGGTTTGCATAAGCGGCGACAGGGAAATTCCTTTCAGTATCAGGGATGAATTCCTACATGCACCTCTCCAGAGTATCAATCCCTGGAATCCATTTGTCAGTTCAAAAACTGGTTGAGAACCCATTATGGATAGACCAGGCCAGATTGCTATTTATGTGATCCTGATCCAAATTTTTTTGCTATAGCCTCTAAATGTGGGAGGATTTGGGCAAGAATAATGGTCGAGTCACAATTATACTTCGGTCTCATAACTCGGACCTATAGTAAGCTGGGATCATTGATAATTGATCAAGTCCAAATTGTAATGAAGAGACATCAACTTATTTGAATATTCTAATATTGTAGGGAAAAGGGGAGTAATAGTAAAATGGTTTACTTGCTTCGTATGCCTAGTAGCCACAGAAAGTGAGAAAGCAAATAGTAGGAATGTGTGTTCAGTGTGCGTGAAAACGCTAGTATGGGACTTAGCGGATTATACAATTATCCTTACATAGGAAATTAGGAATAATGGAGTACTAGATATACTAGACAGTGATAATATATTATGATTTCTACTCACATAAATCCATAGAAAATAGAAATCTAACTTTTTAATAGGATGGGTCAAGATAAGCTTAAATAGGTAGTTTATATATTAGATAATTTAGGTATTTTTTTTATATATTATTCAGTTTTATTTTATATTTTCTAAGATTAGATGATCATACTTAATACTTATACGATTGTTATTGATAACCATTAAGTTATAATAGAGCTCTCTTGTGGCTAACACCTTATCATCTCTTCTATGTACAAAAATATAAAAATTGCATAGAAAATGTGATCTTTCTTATTATAAAATCTGTGCAAAAATATATTTTCATAATCTTTTAATAAATAAATATGAGAATAAATGTTTTATTTTCATATTTTAGATAATGAAACAAGATTATGTGTATCCATATGAGACGCAACTGAAAACTATTCGTGAGAATATAAAAACTAATTTGATTTAACGCACAGAGAGGGAATGGTAGTCATTGTAAATTTGTAACTGGTAATAGTTTTAGATTCCTTGCACTTTGCACAACAGCTTCAATCTTCAACGGAGAATGACGTTCTATTGCACTCAGATAATGACGTTAGTAAACTTGGAGGCTAACAACTATGTACATGCACAGGGATATACATGTAACTTTTTTTTATGTCTTCTTGAGTATATCCTTCTCTTGTGATGTAGTACTTGGATGTCTAAAAGACGAGATACCTGTAAAAGACACTTCATCGTTCAAGTAAGATCTCAGTCAAAAGCAATACATAAGAGTATTAATGAGAATGAATAGTATTCCTACCTTAATATTCGCATAGTTATTTATACATACATTTGTGGATCTTGGATACACATAATGGTTATTTAGAATAAACTAGATAGTTTTACCTTTAGATAAGTAGCAGGTATAATAACCTTGATTTGTTAAAAAAAAAAAATGGCCTGTGTGAATAGTGGCGCGATTAGTGTGGGATCCAGCGCCGTTAGCGTGGGAGACGCGCCTGAGTGGTGCGGTTAGCGCCAGAATGGCCCTGGAGACCCTCTGGTTCGAATATCTGGCGCGGTTAGCGCCAGAAATACCCCCAGACTCGAATATTTGGCTCGAATAGCGCCAGGATGGCGCTATTAGCGCGGGAACGCGGTCAGAACCCCTATAAAAGCTCATTTTCGCGATTTTTGGCCAAAACACTTGCTTTCTTCTTCCTCTGAGCGCATTCCACCATTGTTGAGCTTGGGAAGCTCCATACCTTCACCAAAGTTCATCAAAACACTTCCCTTTCAACATGAAACTTGTAGGGAATCATCCTATGAGTTGGAATCCTTCATCTCTTTTTTCCTAAAAAACCCTCAACGGAGAGATCCCTTTCTCTAGGGAACTTTATAAACCTTGAGTTTGACGGGAAAAGGAGGCGATTCACGGACACCCAAGCTTGGAAAGGTCGTCCACTAGCCTTCTTTGTCATTTTAGAGGTAAGAAACTCGAGTTTTACCGTTTGATTTGTGATTTTGTTCTTGAGGTGAATAGTGACCCATTTGAGTTAGAGTTGGAATTAGGCTTGGGTCCTTTAGAAAAGTATGCTTAGAAGGTTGTTGTGATGAAGGATTAGCTTTGAAATATTGATTTCATGGACTTTGGTTTTGGCTCTAAGAAATGCATGTGTAAGAAGAATGTTGGTTAATTGATAATTGTAGAACATGCAGGAGCCTTGATACTTGTTCTTTATATGTTTTGTATGCCCTCGTGTGAGGATGAGATTTTTGAGATCGAGGCACATGGTGCTTATTCTTTTGTATGACCACAGGAGTGGCTATGTGGATGATGATGTATTTGTACATAACTAGTTTAAGTTATGTAGTTATGTTTCTCCTACTATATTTGTTGGATTCCTTGGTTATCTGCCTTTATGTTATCTGGATTTGAGGGGCTAGTGGTGGTTATGGCATTTTATGATTTTGTGGATAACGTATTGTACATAATGAATCAAGAAATAAGGTTTGGTTATCGCTTCCACGGGTTTTAATTAAAGTTAATTACTACGCTTATCTGATTAAATAATTGTTAATACACCGGATGCATACGGGATGTTACAGCAGGGGTGTCCAGGTATTTGGCTAGGCTAAGTACCTGACTACTTACAGGTACCTCCTTAGCTAGCATAGTGATGGGAGTGCTCGGGTGTTAGGCCTAACCAAACACCTAAATGCTAATATAGGAACAACTTTGAATAACAAGGAAATAAAAATATTCAGCTATTCGACCAGGCTGAATACCTAAATACTTTATATAGTTGATAAGCAGATGAGAGTACTCGA
The DNA here is from genome assembly GCA_013407115.1 of Glycine latifolia. Taxonomy (NCBI): domain Eukaryota; kingdom Viridiplantae; phylum Streptophyta; class Magnoliopsida; order Fabales; family Fabaceae; genus Glycine; species Glycine latifolia. The sequence goes on from CM023956.1 coordinate 19,594,116, forward strand.
GTATTCGTCCTTGCCGAATACCTGAGTACTTGTATAAGATGGTCACCTTAGATAACAAGGTGGTGAGAGTACTCGGGTATTCAACCTTACTGAATACATGAGTACTTGTATAAAGGGGTCACCTTGGGTGACAAGATGGTGAGAGAACTCTAGTATTCAGCCTTGTCGAATACCTGAGTACTTATATAAAAGGGTCACCTTGGGTGACAAGGTACTGAGAGTATTCGGGTATTCGACCTTGCCAAATACCTTAGTATTTATATAAAGGGGGCATCTTTGGGTGAGAGTACTCAGATATTCAGCCAGGTCAAATACCTGGGTACTTTGCAAGGAGTATGCTTCAGTGTCCTAAAGGTATTACTAGGGGTATCTTTGGGCATTCAATTCAGTTGGGTACCTGTACGATATACAAGTCCCCTAAGCCTCTTAGAATGTAATGAACAAGAAAGGCTTTTTGGATTTATGTTTTTTTGTGGGGATCAATTGTCTTTGGGATTTACGCCTAAGAGTTGATTCAAATTGCATTCTTAAAGGTTTCATAAAAAGTGACTTTTGTGTTGTGCAAAACGAGGCGTCCCTTGGTATTGTTTGGATCTAATAGTTGGAAAAGTTGTTAGGCATCAACAACCGTTATAGGCTTTTCTATAAAATGAGGATTCACCCTTCAAAACTTCACTTATCTTAATTTCTAGATTTGTTTTGCGTCAAATAGTATCTTGAGGCCGACTACTCCTTTTTTGAGGTACGCGTTTATTATGAGTTTGGGTTCTAAGGTCGACAACTCCATGGATTCTGAGGGGTTAAGAGTGTGACTATTATAGGGGGTGCACAGATATGAGGATGGACCGACATGTTCCAAATCGATTTCAGGGTATGAGTAGTTTTTCTTCGAGGAGTTCATCTTCGTCGTCTAACAGGGGAATTCGATGCGGCCGAGTGCTGAAGAAGTTTTAGTGAGCCTATAGAAATAGTGTCTAGCCAAAGGATGGACGCTGAGGCTTTATGCAGTGATAGTGTGGAGATCATAAGCAAGTCGAAGCGTCGTGTTTCGGAAAAAAAAGTATCCACCGATTACGCTACCTAGTTTTTCATGGGTTAATGGCGAGGTAGGTACCTTTTACTCCAGGTATAGCGATAAGTTGAGCATTCTGCACTTTATCAATTGTGTGAATGTTTGCACCTTTATGGATGACGAGTTCAACCCAGTTCATCTTCACTGTTGCCACAACGGTGCTTTTGAAAAGCCATATTGGGTGTTTCTTGCAAAGGAAAAGCCGAAACCAAACCCAAAGGGGCCGAATAGAGAGTCGTCCGCTAAGGTAATGTTGTTAAGAGACGTCTTCTATGAGTACAATTGCATTTTTTGCGATCTTTATGTAGAAGTTCCTTTTGATAACTTTACCATGAGGGTGCTTCATATACTTAATGTATCCCCCTCTCAACTTCATTTGAATAGGTGGGCGGCAATCCAAGCTTTTCGCGTCTTGTGTAGATTTTTTCAAATGGAGTTGGCAGTCGGGTTGTTCCTTCATTATTTTCACACTAGACTAGTGGACAAGACGAGGTGGTTATCCTAAATTCACCATCAAGAAAGGCCTTTGTTCAGATTGTTTACTAAGTCGTATAAGAATTTTAAATTTGGATTCTTGAAAGTTGTTTATCCTCCCTAGCTTAGGTGATAACCACTTTTATGATGTTAATAAGAAGCCCTTGTTTCCATTTTATTGGTAATAGGTGTTAAGGATATATGACAATTTCCTTAAGAGTTATTTGACAGATATTGAGAGTCGAAACCTTAACTTTCTTAATAAACTACCTTGGAGGCTGACAGCTAAGGCCATTGTTTTTTTGTTCATGTCTTCATCCCTTTTTGAGGACTTGAAGGGTATGTCTTCCTTTTCTTTATCATTACATGACTTGCATTGCATTGTTTCTTATTGTGTTTACTATTGCACCTATACTTAAGTTTTTTCGAAATGGAGGCACTTGACTTTGCTAACGTGTGCCAAGAAACTGGCATTAATCCTGGTAACGCCTCAGTTGTCAATCCTATTGAGAAGAGTTCATCTCCACACCCTATTCTAAAAGATGTGGTGCCTCATGCTGATAAAAATAAAGAAAAAGGAAGGAAGGGTAAGCACAAGGAAGGCGAAGAAGATGTTCGGCTAAGCAGAAGGCTCTAGAAGTCAACTCTTCATTTTTTTAACACTCCTCATCCCAACTCGCTTGATGTAATTCCCCTGGTGTTGGGAAAGGTGTTCGTCAATGGTAGTTACCATCCTCAGAGACTGATGTTGAACAATACGGTTGTGCAAAGTGTTAATGCCGCTTCGAATTGGGCTATGTATTGTGATCTTCAGGTGAGGTTAGCAGCCATTGCTCAACATATGATTTTGAGAAACTCGTTGGCTGACCAAGAAGTACTTAACTTAAGAAAGTTGTTGAAGTGACGAAGAAGGAGAGGGATCAAACCTTAGAGGCAAACATTTAGTTGGTTGCCGACAATGCTAATCTAAAGGCGATGTGAAGAAGTTTGAAGATATGGAGGCCTCTTGGGGCTGAAAGCTAAAGAGAGAGAGAAAGACTCTATAGATGCTTTGAAGGCCAAAGTGGACAGATTGAAGGGATTGGTGGCAAAGGTCGAGGAGGCGATGGAGAAAGGAAAAGCTAAGTATCAAACTTTGATGAAGGGTGTCCTGAAAAGGTGATTGAGGAACATAGGGCTGGTTTTGACAAAGGTATCTGACAAGTGAAATATAAGTTTGAGATTCTTGCAGATGCTGAGTTTGATATCTTTAAGGATGTTCATGAAGGGACATTGATGTCCATTAATATATTTTAAAGAAGACCCCTCGTACCAGCCGTTCACTAACTCCTCATAATGATACATTGATGACTGATGAGGCATCTAGTGATGAGGTGGAGAAGGCAATTATTATTTATACCTCTCATCTTTACTTGTATACCTCCTTTTCTCTTTCTTTTAATTTTTTTGGATAAATAGTTATTTTAGTCCCTGAATGTATAGAGTATTGATAAATTCATCCCCGAAAGATGGAAATTCAAACCTTTGTCCCTGAAAGTGAAAAAAATGTGACAAATTCATTCATTCATTAACTTTCATCTGTTACCGTTAATAAAAGAGCCTACGTGGCACATTCGGGGACGAATTTGTCAGCCTTCTACCTAAAATATAATTTAATCTTCATCTTCTTCCTTTTTTTAATTGTTACAAGCATAACATTACAATAAACACTTAAAAAAAGGAAAGCAAACATAAGTTAGAATAAACATAATATTGATTAATAAGTATAATCTGTCTGTTGCTCTGAAATTTTTATTATGACAACATTAGGTAGTAATAAAATCAAGTTGAGTCTCTTTTTTTTGTAAGAATTAACTTAATGATTGTGTATTTTAATTTGTTTGAGTTTCATATTTTGGGTAAGGTATTGTCTCATATTTTTGCTTTGAAATTTCTAATGTGACAGTACATTACCCAAATATGGGACTCAAACAAAAATCCACAACCATTAAGTTAATCCTTACAAAAAAAATGAGACTCAACTTGATTTTGTCACTACCTAATGTTGTTATAAGAAAAATTTCAGAACAACAGACAGATTATGTTTATTAATCAATATTATGCTTCTTATTATGTTTGTTCTAACTTATATTTGATTTCCTAATTTTTTAAGTGTTTATTTTAATTTTATGTTTGCAATATTAAAAAAGGGAGAAGGTGAAGATTAAATTATATTTTGGGTAGAGAGCTAACAAATTTGTCTATGAATATACCACGTAGGCTCTTTCAATTAACAGTAATGGACAGAAGTTAACGAATGAATGAATTTGTCGCACTTTTTTCACTTTAGAGACAAAATTTGAATTTTCATTTTTCGAGAACGAATTTGTCAACGCTCTACACATTCAGGGACAAAAATGATCATTTACCCAATTTTTTTTCCTAAACTACACGTCTACTCTGGTTGTTCTTGTTAATAAATAAATAAACACCTCTTTCGCTATCATTCACACCCCCTTCTCTACATTTAGTTCACAGATATGTGGAAAGGAGAAAGGGACATGGGACGAAGACAAGGGGAAAGTTGTAAGGAGGAGCTGAGAAGAAAACTGAAAAGGGTGGAGGGAGTGTTACAAATTAAACTTTGGCCACATGCCATAAATAACTAACCATAATTGGGATCTACATTTTATCTTATTCATATGTAGGCTAAGCTTAATTAAAAAAAAAAAAAGGAACAACTCATGGTGTGTCTATAGTTATAAGAGTTGCTACTGAGTTGGCTTATTATTAGTTGTTACTTTGTTGTTCTCTGTCTATTTCAAGAAGTGATAATCAGCCTCTGACTTGTATAAATAAGAGGTTTGCATGATTTGTCATGTATCATCTATGAGAAAATGAAAATTTAAAAAAAAAAAGAGAGAGAAAATTAGATTGACTTCAACGAGTCCTATATGAGTGAGAGTTCATCATCAAAATAGTTGCCTGTATTTTTTCTTTATATGTATAAAAAATGTCTACAATGAGGACGAGCCCTGTCATAGCGATAAAGTTGTATCTTGATAACTTATTGTCATGAGTTCGAAACCAGAAACAGTCTCTTTGCATATGCAAGGGTAAGACTGCGTACAATATCCCTAGCGTGTAGCCTCCGGACAATGGGATACGTAGTTTTTAGTTTTAGTTTTTTTATAAAAAATGTCTACAATATCACAAAAGTTATTGTTTGGCTGAGGCAATTTATTTTTATTTTGCCAACATTTGACATTAGAGCTTGTCATATTAAGATGGCAACAAGTTCAAGAACATGAGGAAAAGTTTTATAGAGAACAATAAAAAAATTGATAAACAAGTAGATGGAGATCCTACGCTTTTTAAAAGCTTTGTTTTTTATGTCATTCCGTGAAGCTACATGTCCTTGAAAAAAATTTCCACTCCAAAACAATAAAGGAAGGTGCACATCCAATCATACATATTACAAACGAGGTTACAAAGATTAAAATGAAACTTTAAGCTGATGTTACAAGGCAAGGATGAAAAGTATATGCGATTATTTTTCATAGATGGACAAGCTGGTCAATGATATGAAAAATAATGGTAACAGTATAATGGAAAAAGAAGCCAACGAGAAAATTATGATTACAGTCACCAGTCAATTTGATTGTGGTAGTATCTATTGAAAGGAGTTTAAAGAAATAGTTTAATGACCTTGAATGATTCGCAAGCATCTTTGGGGTCATGTGAAATGCGGATGAATGAAAGGTCAAATAGCACTATTGAGCAAGCATTAAAAGTTCAAGCAAATGTGAGAAGTGAGGGATCTATGCAAAGAATGACCGACCATAATCAAATGGGTCAAAACTTTAAAAGAAGGAATCTTCAATCTGACTCAAGTCAAGGCACAAAAGGATATAGGTATATAAATCCAACAAGTATGAATCTGAATGCAAATCGTATATTTTGGGCCAAAAGTATAGTCAAGAATGACATGTTAAAGCACCAAATATTAGAGACAACCATGCTCAAGTTGCAATGAATGAAGATAATATGAAGACAATGCTAATGGCCAATCATGCAATTCCTGATAAAAATGACAATCAATGATTATCGATACATTCTGCAGAAATCGTCCAAGTAGAAAAAAAACTATTTTCTGAGTTAGATGAAAGATTACAAATCATAGTTAAACTTGGTGATAAATCAAAACTTGTTCCATCGGGGAATGGGAAAATTGCCATCAGAATGAAGTGTGGATATTTTAATAACATTTTTATGTATTATATGCACCTAGCATATGTCAAGAGTGTGGGACAGCTAGTAGATAAAGGCTATAATCTGCTGATTACCAAGAAAGGTTGCACCAAAAATGATGTGAAATAGACATGATAGCAAAAACAACCAGGTCAAGCAACTGGATATTCCAAATGAATATAAACTACGATCATTTTTGTTTTGCAATGCTACTGTTACAGAAGCCAAATTAGCAATAGCATGGTGTATTATGTAGCCTAACAGAACTTTGTCCTTAGATTGTTACAGGATATATTTCATAACGATGAATATCCAATAGGCGAAACACCCAATCCGTATCTGAAGCAATTCTGTATCTTATAGTAAAAATGTAGCATCATTATCCACAATGATAATTATTTATAGGGTTAACATTCATTTTAAAATATACGAATAACTATAATGCGGAGATGTCATGTTTTATTGTTTTCCTACAGTGAACCAGGGTGTTCTGTTTACTTTGGTGAAAAATTGCTGGAGAATAATTAATAAATGCTTCTTTTACTTCTTTTTAGCTAATTTCCTTACTGTGTATAAACTATAAAGTCACTTGTTAATCATAATTTCAAACAAAATTGATTTATTTTACAAACAAAGCTAAATTTAGAGAAAAAATTAATAACTCATTTCATTTTAACTCATACTAAATTTGCAACATCCTGTAATTTATTTACCACTTGACATAAAAATAAAAAAAACTACGTACTCCAATGCCCGGAGGCTCCACGCTATGCGTAGATAAGGGAGAGAGACATTGTACGTAGTGTTACCCTTGCATATGCAAAGAGGTTGTTTTCAAATTCGAACCCATGACCAACAAATCACCAAGACACAACTTTACCGTTGTGCCAGGGTTCACTTGACATGAGATTGTAAAATGGTAAGGGAATAATCGAGCTTCCCATCTATCACAGAAAGTTAGCAAAACAGCATATCAACACAGTTTTATGAGAAAGAGTCTCAAGGGGATAGTAAAAAGGTAGTGGCAAGACAGCATCCCATCCACCACCAAAGGCAAACAACACACTTTAATGAAGGAAGATTTTAGAGAACTGTTTTGCAAAAGGGAAAAAGAGGCAGAATATTTACTTAAAAAGGGGATCAAAAGAAAAATAAAGATTCAAATCTTCTTCAATTACAAATAACATACATTAGGATTTTGAAGAATTGATATGTTTCAGCATAGCCTTGGCAGATTCATTAGCAAAGTATTTCTGCTTAAGCATCACATATGGGTACCCAACTAATGATAAAATGTTGGCAGGCTTTGAGAAAGAAAGCACTTCATACCAAACTTGATTGTTCTCATCAATCTCAATTGAAAAGCGCTCTTCCCCTGCCTGTGGCCAAAAAGATAACACATTTAAAATGATCATGGCTTGTCCGTTTTTTAGTAGCTTGTTTGCTAAAAGGTTCATATACAAAGTACTAATCAAGGTAAGAGAAACTCATTGAAAATATTTCCACAAAGATTAACATATTAAAACTATTTAGTTTCCCTTTAGTTCCCCATATTTGTGTAGTTCAGCACACACAATTGCTATAGAAGTACATAAATATACAAATATAATCAAGAATGAGACAAACTTATTGACAACAAAAACAATGGTTATGAAAGAAGTGAGGAATGGGATGGGGTTTGCTTTGCTTTATTTCACAATACCACCATTAAAAATAGGTATACTGAAGACTGCAGAAGGAAGTATGCTACATGGCACATTAATTGTAAGTTTATAAATTATACCAGAACCCATACAGAGGCAAATAGTATCAAGAGCATGTTGACATGCGACGCCAGTAATTGTTTAAACAATTGTTCAGTTAAACTTGAAGATTACAAGGAAGTTCGTAAGAAAGTATTAAAAAAAATTATCCTTCTAGTACATCAAAATTCAACTCTTTTATACATCATTACCCAAAATATATAATAGGGACATGGCAGCAATGAAGTGAACATAACCAAAAATGTTACTTGTGGTTGTATATGTAAAGTGTTATTTATATATTTATGCAATTGCATGGTATATAAGGCTACAGACCCAACTTAAAAAGAGGAAGAGGAAAATAAAAGTAGGAAGTTGGGAAAAAAGACAGTTACCAGCAAGTGACCATGAAGAGTTCCGCTTCCAAAACCAAAGGAGGCCGTACGGTATTTGGCAGTGCCAGTTTCATTTACATACACAACCTGAAGTGGCATCATGAGCCACGGGAAGAACTCCTTGACACAAACACAGAACTTCACTCCTTGTTGGATTGGTGTCTTCGGATCAACAAATGCCCAATTCAATCCAAAATGCCTGCAAGCAATTTTCCCACATTAAATCTATGTAAACACGCATATACCCCTTAAAAGAAGCAAACTTCTCTACAACAACAACAAAATCTTAGCCCACTATGTGAGGTTTGCTACATGGATCACATGACGATATTCAGAACGTTTAAAAATCAAAGCTTTAAAGTGAGAAAATTGAGGTGCACCCACTTCAAAATTTCAGCAGATTAAAACCATAATACACCCTTATTTCCTTATTTTATATATTAACATACCTCCAACTTCTAAGAGCACTCTTGCCCTTTTCGAAAGTCTCAATACCAGAACCAACCAGAACTCGCGCCTCGTTTAGTAAAAATCCATCTTTGGAGAGTCCCTCGTCTGCTTTAAGGGAAGCCACTGATTTAGCAGTAGCTCCTTTATATTTGTCATCATAGTTGAAAGTACCTGACCTGGTAACACAGGAAAAAGGCATGAGCCACAGAAAATATTGAACTTGGCAAAACAGGTGTTTCAATTTCCCAGTAAAGAAGTTAAGTCGTGTGTTACTTGTTGATGCAAGTCTTTTGGTCTTGGGGAGAGGGGCGACCCCAGCTCAAGAAAAGCATCTCTGTTAAGCATTTTCACAAACACGTCGTGTGATAACAACAACGTGAAGCAAAACAGCGTTAGAACCGAAGTACGAAGTAAAATTAGTAGAGAATAAGCTTTGTGCAAATGGGAAATGGTAATTATGCCATGAATGCAGTGATTGAGAGATTGGAGTACCAGGTTTTGAATCTGGGCACGATTTTATGTATCCGTAGCCAGCAGCTGTGTGTGTCGCTATGAGCAGGTAGTGACCAACGAACTACTTGTATTCATCATCCAATTATGAACCTTCATAAATTCTGGGTTAATTGTGGTTGATAAATTAGGATATCAAAAACCTTCCTAAATAGAACTCTTAAGAAAATGGGTTAAGAAATTAAATGGAAAAATATTTAATATGTAAATAATACAGGGTATAAAAGATTATGAATATCGCAATATTTTGTCTTTCAATAAAAATATTTTTATAAATTCTTTAATGAATATTCTTAGAAAATTAATTAGTATTTAGATAATAAAAATCCAAAGATAGAAAATGGATACATAATTGATTTAAAATAGACTTAAATATAATTCTAATCTTTTTATTTTTTTAAATCAAATTTTAGTTCTATTATTTTAAAATAAATTATATAAATAATTTAATGTCTATCTATTGATAGTATATTTATACAATCATTTAAACACAAATTATTTTAAAAATTAATAAATTTATTATATATGCTAAGTTACAATTAAATGATTATATGAAGAAATTATCATGTAAATGCATAACTATTTTTTTCTTGTATAAATTATAGAAATATAATGTAATTTAATTAATGGACCAATGTAAATTATATGAAATGTGTTTGGATTTTATTTTATTAAAAACAGACTCATAGTAATTATTATAAGAGAAAAGAGAATAAAAATCAAAGAAAAATGAAAAGAAAGCATTAGAAATTCGTAAACTCATAATTTATATGTCAATAAACTTTATTACTTTACTAGATAATATTATTGTTAACTTTAAAAAGATAAAATATTTTTAGCGTTTCCAACGTGATAATTTATTCACAACAGAAATTGATTATAATTGAACCCAATCATGACTGCAAGTAAAATTTATTAGTTTTGAATTGGATATAAATTTTATTTCAGCTCAAATGTCCTTTTTACTCGTAGAATTGTGATAAGCATCATGTGATGAGATTTGCTTCTTGTTTATGGAAGAATAATTATTTGGGAAAGTCAATCTCTTAAATATATTTTAGTAACTTGAAATATTAATGCTTATATGTAATTATGATTCAAGACATTTGATTCTATTATTTTTAAAAATACAGAATTTTAATCCTTTTATTTTAAAATAGAAATATTTAATTCTTCTATTTTAGAAAATTTATAATTTTGGTCAAATTTTCAATTTTGTCTATATATTTTTTTTGTCTAATTGAATCCTAAACCTAACATATTTCTTTATGATATCATGAAGAAATTGTTTAATTAATTACAAAACAAGAAATAAAATAAATAAAACGTAGGTAAAACTAAAGATTAAACAAAAATTATAAATTTTTTAAAATACGGGAATTAAAATTATAGATTTTTTAAAATAAGAGAATCAAAATTGCTTATGTTCTAAAATATGAAGACTAAATATTTGTATTTTAAAATAGGGGATCAAAATTTTGAATTTTTTTAAAATAAGAATTTGTCACAAAGAAAGGTAAAGGTAGCCCGAAACTTAAGGAGAAATGTAATTAAACAAGATTTTTAATGAAGTAGAATATAGATTGAGGGTTAGGACGGAATAGAGAAAAAATTATAAGCTTGATAAGGGTTAGACATGTTATTATCTTTATATTTTAGACAATCCATTTTTAGTGTTTTTCCTCTTATTTTTTCTCTCATTCTTTCACATTTCTTTTCTTTTATTTTGTCTTATTTTCTCTTTTTCTTTCCCATCTTTTTTTCTCGTATCTATTATTGGATTCATCTACCATCAACTCCAATTAACTTGAGTTAAAGGTCATGTTGATATTGATAATGATAATCAAATGTCTTAATTTTAAAATAGAAGGATTAAAATTACAAATTAAGTAAAATAGATGAATCAAAATTGTATTTAAGCCAAATATTAATTCCTAATTTTTCATATGAGAATATCCTAAAAATGAAGTCTTAAATATATACCAAGGACTTGGTCCTTATTTACCAATTGGCCCTTTGTTTTCAGGGAATTCATTTGATTATTTGAAACCAATTCCGGCTCAGCAACGATTTCGTAGGATTGCGGTTTCCAATTAGAAAATGTATACTAAAGTAAAGACTAACTCTTCTACAGTCACAGAGAACAATTGCAATTGTACCCTTATGCTGTCGTAATTGCAATTGTGATTACAGAAACCTCCAAAATTATGCTTTAGTAGTATTTATATTATAGTTATGGAATCTGAGTGCAGCAATTTGTAACCATGAGCTCATCAAAATATAGAAAGTTGTTGATTGCAACATAGAGAAGATAGATATGGAGAAAACAATTTTAATATTCACATTAATTTGTTAAACCGCTAGAGTCTTGCAATCCTTTGTGAAATTTAATCTATTCATAGCTTCTAATCTTAAATATTGTTGCCCAGCCCAGTAATGCCGAGATTCTCCCTTTATATGCATGGATGGCAAAAAAACACTGGACTTTCTTGAAGAAGTCTCAACTCTCAAGTCTCATCCCATTTTCGGAAACATGATGAAATTGTTGTGAGTGCAAATGCAAATGCACTCATGCATGGCTCAGATATTGATATTGGAATTCCTTCTTCAATGCTTTAACTTCATCTTTAGGCAATCATGTTTTTTTCTATTGGAGTTGAAAACAAGCATCCTGTTTGGTTGAATGTCAGAACTCAAAATCAGGTTAATTTGTTCTTCCGCAGTAAGGCATCTTTATAGTGTTGTTGTCACTTATTGAAACGTTAAAAAGGCTCGTGGTAATTAATCTTGGCTTTGCTTGTAAATATTCAGTTAATTACTTTTAAAGCATATTAAGTACTAGAGATTGTTTAGAGTGATAAACTTTCACACTTTTGTTGGGGATCATAGTTGCGGACATTGCTGGAGGTTATGTTGTTTGGATTAGAGTTGAAATTTGAAACAGAGAAATTTATATTATCCGAATATTCAACTAAGGAATAAAAGATCTAACTTAATTAATTGAGTAAAGTGACTGAGTTATTTTAAATTATTCGATATTATTTTAATTTCTACGGATTAAAAAAATAAAGACTCAATCGGTGAGAAGAATTTCTGATAGCGACAATTTATTTTTCCTGCTAGGAATGCTTTGAACTCACACTGGACTGGTCAGAAAGAAAATCATCCCGCCACGTTTTCAGCTTCACAATTCTGACATCAAAGAAAAGAAAGTTTTTCAAACATGTTGGCCACAACTCTCCTCTTTCCTTTACGCCACTTCCTCACAAAAAGCGTCGAGGGCGAGACACATTTAAATCCATGACATCATATATATTATGCAAACACATTCTATTCCAAACAAAAGAAAACAAGTAAAATGGGTGTACCCCAAAAATGGTTCAGAAATATAGTTCGGGGCAGATTCCTCAGATCATCGAACAAAGACATCGTTCTCGTTCTCCCTCGCACAAGTATTTGCACCAATGAATGCGAAGAAACCATGCTTAGGAATGAAGACTTCAGTTTCCCAACACCAATTTCTTCAATCACCAAGGAAGATGCTTCGGCAATTAAGATCCAAGCTTACTTCAGGGGACATCTAGTATGCCATCTTATCCCAGCAATTAATTATACTTAGTACATTTTTTTTAATATAATGGTCGCACTAATGTTAGAACATATGACCTTATTCATGTTATATAAATGCCAACCGGGTTATCAATAATCAACCTATAATTTCGTACAAATTATCCAAAACTCGCATCGATCATTAAGCCAATCCTAGAATAGAAGATAATTTAAGCTTCATTATTATACAATTATATAATTGACTTGGTTATTAATTTGACAGGCCAGACGAGCATATAAGGCTTTGAAGAGCCTAGTGAAGCTGCAAGCATTAGTTCGTGGGGTGTGGGTGAGGAAACAATCACGTATAGCAATGCAGTGTATGCACGCACTTGTACGATTACAAGTCAGGGTTCGTGCAAGACAGCTCCTAGGTAGCTTTGATAAGGAACGACCAACTAATTTATAGTATTCTCCGTGTCCAAATTTATTCTTTTTTTGTCCAAAGTTATTTTTACTTTTTAATTTATATGTAAACATTCGCAAGAGAGTTTCTATGGTGCTTTCAATAATTTGGAGATTTTAATACTATTAATTTTTTAACCAATCAAATAATTATATGTCATCTTCTTATTAATTATTTCAAATTAATCCTTAGTTATTATTTTTTAAAATTTTAAAATTGTAATTTTTAAAATTAAAAAATATGATTAAAGATAATTTTAGAAGGCTGAATCCTAATTTTGTTTTAGTTATTTTCAATACTTTCTTATAAAACATGTGTTTGAGAAACAATAATAAGAAATTTTTAAACACAAAATCCCAAAAGATTTTTTTATAAAAAGTATTGAAAGTAACTAAAAAGATTTTAAGGTTCATACTTCTAAAGTTATCTTTAATCATATTTTCTAATTTAAAAAGTTACAATTTTAAAAAATAATAATCAAGGACTAATTTAAAAAACAAAAATAATTAATAAGAATATAACATATAATTTAATTGGTTAAAAATTAATAGTATCAAAATCGTTCAAATAATTGACTGCATCATAAAAACTCTCTTACAAGAATCAATGGTTTGATTGAGGTTGGTTTTGTTTTGCCGATGAGTGCTTGGTAGGTGAAGAACGTGGATGGTAGGGTGCATGATGCAACTATTAGGCTTCGTAATAGGTTTCTATACGGGTAGGGAATGTATACATGTTGTCATTGGTTTTGGTTTTGGTCCTGGGGTTCAAAGTGCTTTTGTTGTATTTGGTTGCAGGCACAACTTGCAGCTATAACTTTTTTTGTGTGTTAAAAAAAATATGTAATATTATGCTGTAGTAGGATCTATACAAAATTCATAGTGACCAGATGATACTTCGTCTCATGAAAAAAGTTAAATTGCTCCAAGCCCATTCTCCCAATGCACAAAATAATCACTTGTTTGGAAACACGTTTTACACACAAAACTAAACAAAACAAAATCATGCTTAGGATGTGAAAAATGCAAAAACTAGAACTAGGTCGTTAGAAGTTTTAAAAAAAGAGAGAGAGAGACAGACAGACAGGTGAGAGAGGGTGGAGAGCGGAAATCTATCGGAGGCAAGGGTGGGAAATTACAAAGCGGGGGAAGAATTGGAGAGACCACAATGATGTAACTACTTGCTACCTCTCAAATTTCCTAGAAGGGTTTGGGGTTGATCAATTATGGGAAACTTTTAGCAGATGGAAAAAAGTATGGTAAGTTTTTATTAGCAAAACAAGAAACGGAGCAGGAAGGAGGTATGGATTCGTCTGTTTCAAGCACGTAAAGGATCCTAAGCGGCTGGAGGGGGAGTTGGATTCTATATGCATAGGAGAACATAAAATTTATGTTAACCTCCCCATATTCACTCGTAACAACTTTAACGAGGTAGAACAGAAGAGGAAATAGATGGAGCTAGAGGCATAGAAGAAGAAGGGGAAAGGAAAGCATGACAACTTTTTAGTGCTTGGCACATCCTCACAAGCAAGGTGGTTAAGGGGAAGAAGACTGTTAAGAAAAAATCAAGGGAAAGACTTGGAGGTGGATAGGTGGAAGGGTTTGGATCTAAAGTTGGAGGTGGGATACACTAGTTGGCCCCTTAGAAGCTTAGTGGTTCTATTGAGAGATCCAACGAAGATGAACTTGGTGAGGGAGAGTTTCATTTTGAAAGGATTGAAGATGATAACGGTTTTCCATTTAGGGGAAGAACAAAGTACTCTGACATCGGAGGAGGGACATACTTTGGATGGTCTAGCAGAGACAACTAGTTGGGTTATTCACCTTTTCAAATCTATTCAAACTTGGGAACCAGACCTATGTACAGGGAATAGGTTTGTTTGGATCAACTGTATTTGACTACGCCTACAATTCTAGAACTTGGAATGTTTCAAACGGCTTGCAACAACCTTAGGCCCCTTTATAGCAAATGATAAGGAGGCAAGGTCGTTCAGAAGGGTCGACAAAGCAAGATTTCTTATCAAAATGTTGTCACTACATAAGAAAGATAGCACAGATCATAATCAATGAGAGAGCAATGCTTTTGAGGTTTGTGGAAAATGATGTGTGGAAGGAGGATTTGAAGTGTTGTTGCATGAGGAAGTAAGTGATGGAAATTTATGCTGAGTCTTTTATTCTTGGCATGGATTCAAAAGGAGGGGAGTCCTACTACTCTGATGAACAGAGTATTGCTAGGAGTATGGAGTTAGATGGAGGGTGGATCAGAGCAACAACCTTTTCTGGCGAAGTCGTACCGAAAACAACTAGTGGTACGAGGTCTACACTAATCTTGGGCTTTTGCCCAAATGAGAATGACAACAAAAGGGCTACATTAAATGTGATTGGGACCTTTACTAATACTTTGGACAAAAGTGACCAATCAAAGTACATGGGGGAGAGTGAGATTGTACAAGATACTCCAGAGGGTCAGAGGATAAGCACTAAGGGGACTGATAAGGAGGATTTGTTGGTTGAAAATCAACTCTGCTCTAAGATTGGCAGCATTAGGGAGAGAGAAGTTAATGAGAAAGAGGAAATGAGGGTCTTTTGATAGAAGAGGAAGTAGGTAAGGGGAACAACATTGGTAAAACCACTATCACAGGTTTGATGGGGCTAAATAGGCCTACATTGGAAGTCAGCATAGGGGAAGTGGGTGAAGATGCTAAGGGGTTCTTTGAGGAAAAGTTAGGTGGACCTACATATGTTTCTGGAGAATGGCAGAAGGGCAAGTGTAGCATTAGAGATGTGGGCCTGGAACAAGGCCCAAACGTGGAACTCTCAATAGAAGGTAATTGGGTCATTGTTAAACCCAAATACTTTTACAAAGAAAGAAATCGAAAAAATTCATATGTGGGCACAAGGAATGTTAGATGCAAGGATCAAGAGGTTGATGGGCTAAAAGGTGTCTCATTGAGGACCGATAAGTCAAATGATGAGGAGGTTGATAATACTACTAGTAAAGTTGAGTCCTACAATGAGAATAAAGGAACATATGTTGCACATGTACGCGAGAAACTTGGCCTCCAAAACATAGAAAAAAGCAATGTCCATGCAGGGAGGAAAGGAACTTTGGAGAGTCAATGTTGTAAGGTCTTATAGAACCTCTAGATTCAAAATGAAGATGACGAGGTAAGCACCTATGTAGATATGGATATCAACATGGGAGTCCTTGTGTCCAATGAATAGGTAAGGAATTGGGATGCTTGCTCTCAAGTTGTGTTGTATAGAAGTGTCATAAATCATTTCCCTCTTCTTTTGACGAACAAGAATCTTGATTGGGACCCTAAACCCTTTAGGGTGCTCAATTGTTGGTTCTTAAATCCGAAATACGTGGGTTTTGTGGAAGACTCGTGGAGGGACTTGCAAGTGGACAGAAGAGTCGCTTTTGTGATAAAGGAAAAGTTGAAACTTCTAAAAGTGAAATTGAAAAGATGGAATAAGGAGTGCTTGGGTGATCTCAACAAGCTTAGCAAGGAGGTGGTAAGTAAATTAAATGAGCTCGACAAGAAGGAATAGGAAAGTGGCCTTAGTGAGGAGGAGATAGTGCTAAGAAGGAAGCTTTTGGAGGAATTTTGGAAAGTGTCAACTAAGTATGAATCTATTATGCACCAAAAGTCTAGAAACAAATGGATCACGAAAGGGGATGATAACACCAAATTCTTTCACTCCATTGATCAAACAAGAAGTGCTTGCTTTTTTCAAAGGAAGGTTTAGTGAGACAACTTGGAGAAGGCCAACACTTGATAGGGTCCAATTCAAATTGATTAGCAAAGAAGACAATAATATGCTTTGTGCAAAGTTTGAAGAGATGGGGATTAAAGAGGTCATGTAGGATTGTGATAGGGGAAAGTTTCCAAGCCTAATGGATTTAACTTTAAGTTCCTCAAAAAGTTTTGACACTTGTTGAAGGATGATTTCCTTAGATTCTATTGGAGTTTTATGAAATGGGAGTGCTACCAAAAGGAAAAATTCATCCTTCATCTCACTCATCCCACAAAAGGAGGATCCGCTTCACCTAGGTGAATTTCAGCCAATATCACTCATTGGTTGTATTATCAAGGTTATTTCAAAAATCTTAGCTAAGAGAATTATGAGGGTGTTGGACAAGGTCATTGATGAAGGCAACGTGCCTTTGTAGGGGGATAGGAATATGCTAGATGGCGTCTTTGTGGCTGGTGAGGTGGTTGATGAAGCAAGAAAAGAAAAGAAGTCACTTTGACATTCAAAGTTGACTTCGAGAAGGCTTATGACTCGATCAACTAGGACTTTCTATATTACATGTGTGAGGAGGCTTGGATTCTGTTCGAGATGGATTTTGTAACACCCCAAAATTCTGAAATCACAGTAAAATATTGGGGTAAAATGTTAAATAGAAGCAGTACAGAAAGATTTGGGAAAAATGACGAAAATACCCCTAGACATTTTAGAAATGACCAAAATGCC
>CM023956.1:19616484-19659800 GCA_013407115.1 Glycine latifolia
TTCATCTAAAATAAACCAAGCACGAGAGGGTAAAGAGAGGCGTTACAGATTTCATGGGTTAGGGGTTGTGTTGAATTCATTTTGATCTTGGTGTTGGTAAACAAAAGCCCTACGGAGGAGTTTACACCTGAAAAAAGACTTAAGCAAGGTGATCTGCTAGCTCTCTTCCTCTTATTGATAGTTTTATAAGGTCTCTCTGATTTAATGAGACAAGTAGAGGAGGGAAACCTTTTCTCAAGGGTGAAGGTTGGGAAAGAAAAGGTATATGTCTATTTGCTCTAATTTGTGGATGATACGTTTTTCTTTTAAGAACTAAACATAAAGAATGTAGTGTGCATGAAAAGTATGTTAAGGTGGTTTGAGATTGTTTTTGAGCTTAGGGTGAATTTTAATAAGAATAGTCTCGTTGGACTTAATATGGATTTAAGGGAGCCAAATTGATTTACATCATTGTTGAATTGTAGGGTGTCTTCAATCTCATTTATGTACTTAGGGATCCTGGTGGGAGCTAATCCCAAAAAAAAGATCACTTGGGAACCCATATTATCCAACATGAATAGAAGGCTTGCTAAATGGAAGAATAAGCGGTTATTCTTAGGGGTAAAGTTTGCCTCATCAATTTTGTCCTCTCTTCCTTACCCTTATTCTCTGTATCTTGCTTTAGGTTACCATCCTTACTGGCTGAAAAGATAATTAGAATCCTCATAAAGTTTATTTGGGGTGGTGGACTTGATGCAAAGAAGCTAGCTTAGGTAAAATGACACAATATTTGCTTACCTAAGGAGGCCGGTGGGTTGGGGCTAAAAGACACAAGAAAGATATACGTGGCCCTTATCTGAAAGTGGAGGTGGAGATCTTTCACTTCACCAAACTCCTTATGGTGTAATATTTTGAGAGCAAGGTATGGGAACTTGTGAGATGGTGGAAAGCTGAGGATGTTGGTTAAAGCCTCAACACGGTGGAAAGAAGTTGTAAAAGTTATGAAAGGCTCATAGGAGGGAGGTTGGTTTGAGGCTAATATGTAAAGGTGTGTGAGAAACAAAAATAATACTCACATATGGACTCATAAGTGGCTCCGGGTGAACACTTTGAAGGAGAGGTTTGGAAGGGTGTTTATGAATTTGGAGCAAAAAAATGTATCAGTTAAGGACATGTGGCGCTGGGTGGATGGCATTTGGCATTAGGAGTTAATTTGGAGGCGAAATTGGTTCCAACGTGAGAGAATTCGGTTGGATGATTTTATTACTGCCATGAATATGGTGTCTTTAAATGAACACGCAGAGGATAGCTAGAGGTGCAAGTGTAGTTTGGATAATGCTTTTTTCTGTAAAGAGCACTTACCTTTTTCTCTTGCAAGACAAAATTTCTTTGGATTCAATTGAGAGGTTCAAAAGCTTGTAGAGAGTGCCTTCACCTTCAAACATGCCTATTTTTGTTTGGAAACTCCTATAGGATCATATTCAAACTCGAAGCAATTTGAAGAGGAGAAATATCGGGTTGCAGGGTGACAATCACTCTTGTTGTTTCTTCCATTTAAAGGAGGAAACCACCCAACACCTTTCTTCTTGTGCCCCTTTGTCTCAAATATTTGGTTGAGATTTTACTCGTGGCTCGGGATCAACATGGCACAACATTGTTGTTGCGCGTTTGGCAAGTGCACCAGTCGTTGCAAGTAATAAAGTGATAAATAGAGTATCATCTCCACGAGGATTGAGGCACCAAAATTATCACAACGATTATCTTTAATTTGGATGAATAATTATTAATAGGAATGAGTGTTTGTGTCAGGATGAAAAGAAATTTAAAGAACAAAAGTAGAAATTAATAAGAATCCAAGAGCAATATTAATTAGATTTTATGAATTTATGAGAATTAATTGTAGTCAGAGCACATATACCTTTTGATCCCAACCTTCTTTACTCGAATTGATTACTACATTCAATTATCCTAGTTATTCAGATAATGTATCGTTATATTAAAAATAGTTAAACCCTAATTCTTTAGTGATTTTAACCCTTTAACCCAAGCAAAAACCCTAATTGCTTAGTGATCTCTCTTAAGTTAAGCATTAAGATGATACATCAATTAATCTACAATCATACATCCCTATCCCTAGGTAATGTACCAATTGTTATTTTATCGCGATCACAAATTAAAGCTCCAATATCCCTATTGTAAACCCTAACACTCAGAACTTTATTAGAATGATCAAGTCTAACACAGATGTATTCAATTATCACAAGATAAAATAAAACAACTGAGCATAAAAGAATCATAGAATCAATCAATTACAAAGGAGTTCACATTAGGTTTATGGCCCTAACCACAATAAAGAAACTAGCCAAGCCTATTCATACTTGGCTTCAAGAGCATAAACACAGTGTATCTAGATGAAGAAAGAAAAGAATAAGAAGAAAGTAAAAACCCTTCAATCTTGATTCCAACTCTCTTGACCTAGATTTCTTCAATCTCCCAAGGGTCTCTCTTTGATTTCTTATCTTCTTCTCCAATATAGACTGTTGTCTCTGTTGTTTTGAACCCCTTTTTAGTCTTCTAAGCCTCTATTTATATTTAGGTCATCAAATCTATCCAAAATCTCCCAAACTTGTGCAACAGAAAGCTTTATCTTGAAGTCACGTGTCGCTGGCACTAATGGCGCCACATCTCATGCCAATCGCGTGAGATGACAGTGAAAAATGCTCATTTTTAAGTTCCTAGCACGAATGGCGCGAGATCACATTGAAGATTTGCCTTGTTTTAGGTCTGTGGCACGACTGACGTCTATTCTCACGCCATTGGCGTGAGATGGCAGTGAATATTGCCCTCTTTTAATTCCTTGGCGCGAATGGCGCCAGACGTGGCGCGAATGGCGTGGAACTCTAAAAGATTTAACATCTTCTTGATCCTGCTTTCTTCTCTTTTCTTCTTACTTTCTTCTACAAAAATGCATAGAATGAGAATTAGTTTTCTTGAACATAAAATTAATCAGAACATCCACAATTGAGGTTAAATAATGTTTAATTATGATCGATTCTTGCTTCTTTTAGCTTGAAAAATATTATATGCAAGACGCATATCAATTGTCGACCACAATGGCACTTTGATCATCACTTTCTACCAATGTTGCCTAGAAGTGGTAGTTCTAACCTGAAAGCTATTTGGTTTTCAATTGTCTGGAGCTTATGGACTCATAGGAATAATATCATTTTTAGGAATGACATTTTGGATGCTAAGAAGGTTTTGGATACGGGTAAAACCAGGTCATGGACATGGCTTATCAACAAATCTAAGAACTTTCACTTCTCCTTATTTGATTGGTGGGACAACCTTTTATGTGCTTGTCAGGAAGAAGGTAATGAAGTGTTTATATATGTTCCTCTGGGAAGGTAGTAATTGGTCATGTTCATATAGGTTTTGGGGTTGCTCTAAATGTATGCAATGCTGGTTAGGGAGGATTGATATTTGGAAGGATACACGTTTTGGTTTTGCTTATTGCCTTGAGAATCTTGGGGAACAAGGTCTTTTTTAGCCTGTTTTGACAAGTTCTTTAGTTCTTGGTTGGCCTTTGTTGTTAGATGGGTATTACTTGTACCCCTTCTTCTATCTATATTAATATATCTTTGTTGGCTAATAAGAAAAAAAACTAAAACTATGTTGTATTCATTTTGATGTGAAAAATCATATCTGAGATCCATCTCCAAACATACACAATGACACTAACATAACCCATCTTGGGTATTTGAGATTCATCTTTGTAATCTTGCATTTATTAATGTTAATAGGTGAATCCAAATAGTTGGGTGGATTTAATGTAGGTTGACACAAGGGATTAAAATATGAGTTAATTTTCCTCATCTTTATACATATACATGGGCTTAATTCTCGCTAAAATCATTGAAATCTTTCTAATTGAGTAATTATGACGGTGTAAAACTTCTAACCTTAGGTTTTTAGCTTGCGTAATAATTTTCTAAATAAAGAAATTATTAATTATTTTTGGATCACGAGGTGTTTATGGTCTTAAACAATCTCTATTTCTATACACCTTCTGTCCTATATATTATAATTGTCGTGTAAGAAAAAAATTGTTCCAAAATAATTATCATTTTGATTTTTCAATGTAACATTAATTACTTTTTTTTCATTTTGTATCCCTTATATATTAATGATGATTTGCCTTTAAAAAAACATATTAATGATGAATTACAAAATCTAGAAATGAATTAACGATGATGTAAGGTTAATCTTGTAAAATTATTATTCTTTTTCATCTATTTATTACTTTTTTTATCTGTATAAAACAACCTAGGACGATAATTATTTTAGGAAGTATAGTACATCCAAATGTTTTAATTTTTAAAATTAATAACAATTAATTGTGTATTAGCTTATAGATAAATATTAGTTAAGACTATAATAATGCTAAATCGCTTCATTTCTCTTATAAATAAGTTTTTGCTGAGAATCTCAATATATTACTAGTGTTTGCTTGGTGATATTAAAAATGTCTCTCTATTCTACTAGTTTTAGAATAATAAAAACTAAAAAGAATAGTTGGGTGGAGGAAATGCATGAGACTTAAGGGTATTCGTTACGGTTGATTGCACGAGAAATATAAGTGGCAACCAAAGTAGTGTTCCAAGTTAGTCCAGTTATTGGATCAGCCAAGCAATCATCCTGGTGAAACCCAGTGTGACTCTGTCGGGTTACTGGATGAACCACTAGACTACGGGTTCCAGGTCACTCTTACCTGATGCACTCATTTTAATAAAAAAAATACTGAAAAAAATGTATTTTTCAACCGGAACAAGCGTGGAGTGATTCTTATCATTGATATTGTAGTAAAAAATGTAATATATCTATTATACACACATGTTTAATCAAATACAATATTCTAAAAAATGACGACAAAGGTTCAAACACAAGACATGAAACCAAAGACAAGTGTGGGATGCATTTTACTACTGTAATGGAGGTTGTTGAGTGACATAATATTAACCAATGTTATATTTATAAGATAGTATATAATATATATATATATATATATATATATATATTAATATTGTAATACCGTATCATGATATTCAATTAGTGACCTACTGATTTGACCATTGATCCAATGTCTTGATTGGATGGCAAAAAAAATAAAATATTGCAATTTTATTACAAAAATACCAATATACTGCTGTTTCAAAGTAAATTACGTAAGTATAGCACTCTTTGGCGCCCCAGAAAAGCGTGATCAAACATGTTCATTCTAGGCGCCACCCAGGCACAGTCACGCCTCCTGCAGGCGTGTTTGAAGGCACCCCACCCAAGCGCAATCTTGCACCAATGGCGCCCCACGTGGGCGTGATCTTGCAGCATAGGCGCCTCTCCTAGGCGCGATTTAGCCACCAAGAGTCTATTTAAAGGAAATTTGGTGAAGGCAATCTCCACAACTGGTATTGAGCATTGTTGTTGTGTTTGATATCAAAAAATGCCTTCAAATTCTGATTCTATTTGTATTGTTCTATATTATAATGGTAGAAAAATTGAGGGCCGACGTGGTGTTGCTTTTGAAGGTGAAAAAAGGCCAACATGTTTGAAGCGCAACTCAACTTATGACGAATTGCAGCATAGAATCAATCAAAAATTACGTGTGAAAGGTAATCAATCCATCAGTATAACTGCAAGAATCTGGTGCGATGAAAAATATATTAGCATGGAAGTAGTGGATGACGAAGACGTGAAAATGGTAATAGGAGAATTCTTCAACCAGTCACGGAAAGATTACCCAAATCTGCAGCAAAACAGTGCAATCGCCTATATCTTTTCTATTTGGGTCTATACAGTTGCACAGCTGTCTAAACAAGTATGTCAGTACCGTAGACCCTCAGCTATATGATCCAATATCAGCAAAATCACCAGCAAGTAGGGCAACGTATCGACATCCTACTACGCTCCCCCCTGATCGGTCGCAAAGGATCCAAGATCCTAACATGCGAGCAATGTGAGCCTTCGTGAAGTATATCACATTCTGGTCATGACCAGCAACTGCATTCCATGATGGATACACTCTGTTAAAATATGATAACCTCACATTGCCAGAGGTTAGCCCGGTGGTAGGATCGGGTCCGTTATCAAACACCTGATTACATAGTTCGGGCCAATCAGCATATGTCTGCCCGATAACAACTTGCCCATCAGTAGGCAAGCCTAGTATTCCAGCGACATCTTCCAATGTTATCGTCATCTCACCCTGTGGCATATGAAAAGTATATATCTCTGGCCGCCGCTCGACCATAGCACTAATCAGGGCAACATCAATCTGAAAAATATAAGTCACGTATCAATATACATATTACAGGGACATATATTTTAAACATGCTTAACATAAGAACATTGGTTAATAGGTACCGGCATGTATCGCATTCGCGCGACATGTATGAAACTCGCCTCAGTCAAATACTGGGCTACTACGTCTGGAATATCCTCTGGTGGGGGGCCAGCACTAGGTCTACCTCCGCAACGAATCTTCAACAGTCTTTGTGTTCCGTCATTCCAAACTGACTGTGAAATATGCGTACGCTGTCTACGCCTCCTAAGTACATCTCATCTATATGGTCCAGGAAGAACATGGGTAGTGGAATCGGTAGGCTCAGGCTCATTGTCAGACCCAGAACGAGGTGACTCAGATGACGATGACTCAGCCATAATAATATATTACATATTTCATATAAAGAAGCTTGGTTTTAATATCATAACGATAATTCATTTGTTTAGAAAATAGTTACTAGTTGAAAGAATATCACTTACTTTTCTCGAATCAATTGACCTGATTAAACTGTAAAATATAAATTGTAAATGCACGAGTTTTATTTCTTATGATTCACTTTATCATTTTCTTATTCACCTATCATTTGTGTTGGAAAATATGAGCATAAATATGGAGAAAATTTACATCAATGCAAAGAATATATAACTGAACTTACATTACTTAAAACTCTTATTATGAATATTTTATTCACTTATAGCGTTTAACTTTCTAATTTTTACTCGATGTGAAGTTTTTACTTCACACTTATATTATAATCATTTGTTCTCCTCTTTATTATAAGATTTATCATGAACTTTTCCTTTTTTGTAAAAAACATTATTATCATGATGATAATTTAATTAAAAGAACTGCTAAGATTCCTTGTCAAAAAAGAAATGTGGAGAATATTATGTCATACCATGGAAGTAGTGCATGATTCCATTTTAAAAAATAACACATGATGTCGTCATATTATTAAATTAATTAGTTAATAAGTCATATAACAACATTAATATGTCTTCTAATTTAGAATAAACTATTTTTCATAATTTCAAAATTTATTAATTACAACATTATTGTAATTTATTTTTCATAACTATTATTTTTTAAATTAACAATTATCATTAAACTATACTCTACACTTTAAAATAATTCAATTTTATAAATATTAACTGATTAATTTTTTAATTATGCTTGTTTTAGTAATTTAAAAGTAAACAAAACTTCCTCAAAAAATAAATAAAAAAATTATTTAAAAAAAATAATAATTCAATTTTATAATTTTAGTCACTAACAATTTTCTACATGTTACTAACCATAATTTTTTTAATTTGTTTTTTAAAAAAAAATTAATCATAACCTACATCACTAAAAAATATTATTCAAACCCACAAAATATATTAAACTTTATGTCACTAACTATTTATAATATAAATGACTAACAATTTCCTAGGTCACTAAGTAATAACATTCTAAGGCAATAAATAATTTCTACCTTAGGTCACTAACTATTTATAATATTAGTCACTAACAATTTTCTACATGTCACTAACAAATAATATTCTAACATAATAAATATATTCTACATTACATGACTAACTATTTATAATATAAGTCACTAAAATTTTTCTACATTAATAACAATATTTTTCTAACAAAATATTATCATTTATTTAATATAATATATAAAATAAATATTCGAGCACTTACTTGGGACAGAGTTTTCTTACGCAAATCTTCAAACGCACCCAAAAACCTAGAGAGAAGATAGAGAAAACTCTTTTAGAGAAAGGAAGAAAGTGAAAAAGTGACTTCAAATGGGCCTTAAATAGCCCCTGCATGGTCACGCCTGGCCCAGGCGCCACTCTTCCCCGGTCGCACCTCCCACAGACGTGTTTGATCGCGTCTTCTGGAGGCTCCACTGATCACATCTTCCATGGGCGCGACTAAGTGCCATAGTTACATAATTTACTTTGAAACAGCAGTATATTGGTATTTTTGTAATAAAACTATAATTTTTTAATTTTTTTGCCTGATGGATCGATCACCAATTCAATTTTTAAAATTATGAAGCAAAGTACATTGCAATTGAATCTTTCAAGGGTGGGAACAACCAACTCAGTTGGTCATTGCTTAGCAGTTAGTATAAAATTTAAAATCCATGATAATCAACTCCCCACAAATCTTGTGTAAATCTGTAAATATTATTTATGGATTAATATCAAATTTAAAATCCACATTATTTTAAAAAATAATTGTTCCATCAAGTAAACGTGGATTTGATCTCGACGCAAGAGGCTTAGCATGTTTTTCTGGCATTGTGGAAAAAGGTTAGACTAGTTGTTTTTTCGGTGCTTTTGGCCTTTCCAAATTTTATAAATTATCCAAAAAATATGGAAATTTAAAATAAAAAACAATTGATGTTTTAAAAAATCAAAATTTAATCAACACTTGTTTTTCAAATATACTCTTATTTAATATCTTACTACTACATTCATAAAGAATTATGTATTAAATAAGAAATTTTTAATTTACATACATAAGCTTTAATAATTTCTAGATAGATATGAGAAATAGATAATAATTATTAACTAAAGTCATTATAAATCAACTTAGGATATTAATTTTCTAAGAATTAAATGTAGCAAAGAATCCGACTTAAGGGAAAAGAATTGACTCATACCTTTTATCTTCAATCAACAAATTGCAGTGTGCCAAAGTTACAGGTGATGAGGTAACCATGGTGAAACTAGGAGTAACTAAGGTTAAAAACCTTTTCCATAGTTAAAATATAAAGTTTTTTAGACTAAAATTAGGTCATTTATGGGAATTTAATTAATACAAGAGATTAATATCTTAATATCTAACCAACTTGTTAGCATTTACCTTATGCTTAGGGTATATTTAGTTGTACGTAGTTCGGTTTCTGGTGAGTGAATAATTCAGGCGGAGGTGGTGACATTGGTGAGTGGCGACAATGATTTCTGGTGAGCAACAAGACCTACATATACTTATACAAACACTTTGGTGATCAAGTTAGTAAGTGTGAGAGGTACAAAATGAGGTTAAGAAATGTACCTATAGGCATAAAATGTCTTGTATAATAGTAAATGATAAAGTAATAAGTAGCTATTGTACGTCATGGGTGACATGCCATGCCCAAGATACTTCCAGAGCATATATAAACCATATTGATAGCAAAATAATTAAAAAGGCACCAAATAAGTTAACTAAGCACTGGATTGTAACTTGATGATGTCAATACATTTGGGATCACAACAGGGTAGGTCAGGGGCGGATTTTCCTATCCCTATCTCGTCCCCACAAAAGATGGAGCAAGTTTGGGTTTATAAAAGGTGGGAGTAAAAAAATGAAACCCAACCTCATCCTTATCGAGTTTTATCATGTTTAGAAAGATTCACGGAGAACCCATCTCACATTTTTTTTTAAAACTATTTGTTCATGTGTGTTAAATAAATCATAGATTTAGTTGTTAATTATATTTTAATTCAATCAAAACATATATAATTTAATAAAGAATAAATAACATAAAAATATTTAAGAATTAAACTATATTTATAGCTAAATTACAATATTATTTGTTATAATTAGTATTATATTTATAATATTATTTATTCAGATATTAAAATAATTATTCTACATTTTTAATGATTATAAAACATATTAAATAATTAAATATTATATAACTAACAATTACATATAGTATATATAATAATAGAATTATATATATAAATATATAACTAAATTATAAAAATATACATAATGGGGCGGGGATGGGGCCTAGGGGTGACAAACCCGGCCCCAGCCCCGAATCCCCAATTCTAGGAAAACTTGACCCTAACCCCATTCAAAATGGCTTTTCCTCATCAAACTCGAGGAGGAATCGGATGGATACCCATGGGTTACAATGAAGTCTTGATTCTATTTATATTTTTTCTAGAATAAATAGGTAACAAAATCATGATTCTGTCATGTATTTTTTACACAATGGAATTGTGATTCCATTACTTATGTTTTTTGGGTTTGGAAAACCACAACAGAATCATGTTGTGTCAAATACATAACAGAATCACAATTTCATTGTGCGTTTCAACAGAATGCACAACAGAATCATGATTTTGTTGTGTGTTTTATTTTTTGTATTACTTTTAGGCAAATATAATGTTTTTTATTTTATTTTCTTAGTTAAATATAATTGTTTATATTGAAGGATTACTGACTTATTTTTTCATTTTTTTAGATGGCTCACATGAAACAGACATTGTAAATTGCTGGACGCGACCCCTCCTATGAAGGCTCCCCGCATGAAGGGGAAGATGTTGTAGAGAGACATCATAGAGTGATGGTGTCACAACACCAGTGTCGTGATAACTAGCGACAACAGCATCTGGAAAAGCCAAAGCCACAACCAAGGCCAGGCTTAACTACTGGTAGGATCATTAGACCTTAATTAGGAGTTGTTCATGTTTGGATCAGTCACGAGTGACAGGAGCTAAAGCTCGTCATCCATGGTGCCCAAGTGCTAGAGCCCCTACTCATTCGTAAGTTAAGACTTATGTAAAGCAGTCTGGGTTATAAGATCTTGCTACAACACAATATCTTGCCGCAAACAAGGGCTTGATGAATGTGTTTATTGAGAGGTAACACCAAGAAACATCTTCCTTCCACCTGACCATCAAAGAGATGTCCATCACTTTGGATGATGTGTCTTATTTCCTGCACTTGCCTATGATAGGTAGATCCATTGATCATGTCTCTGTACTTTTTGACAAAGAAGCAGTGAGGATCCTAGTCATGACTCATCTGGGCATTATGATAGAGATAGACATTGTAGTAGCGGCAAATGCAGGTGCCAATGTAAGGTTGACATGGTTGGAAGACCTTTATCACCACTATGTTAAGTCAAATTCATAGTTTGGGCTGCCACGACTTATCTCTTGCACTTGATCAAAAGTATAATATTTGATGACAAGTCCTCGACTCACGTCCATGTTGCCTACCTCTAGTACATTGCCAACCTGGATGCTTGTCACGAGTACGGATGAGGAATTGTTGCACTAGCATACCTCTATGACCATCTCTCCTTTGTGAGCTAGTACAACAATAATTAGTTTAGAGGTTATATGACATTACTCATGGTAAGTAAATTATTTTAGTATTTTAATTATTTTTTACTAATGTAATTAATATTTGTTATAGTCATGGGTGTTTACGCATCTATCTGGTGTTGGCTACTTAGAGTGACAATATGATTATGTGGAGGAGGACCTGATAGCCACCAAATGGAAGGTATTGAGAGGTACCAGGTGTACCCTTCCGGTCAGGGAGAGACCGAATGACATACAGATAGATACTGATATGTGGTGTTCATATGAGGACCATAAGGATGTGAGGCCTTTCACACAACAAAGTATTTTCTCTGGCTTCATCAAATGCGGGACTAGCATGAGTCCTTATCATTTAGAGAGGGTGTTGAGGCAGTTTGGCCATGTCCAAACGGTTCCACACTAGCCAACTTCTCGTCCTACGTATTAGCTTTGTGATCAGGCGTGGGCGGAGTGACAAAAGCATATCATTACTCTTGGCGATGTTGTGCCACCTATGATTATCTGCCTTGTTTTACAAGGTATCCCATCCCTATGTCATTCCATCGAAGGAGGGACAACCACCACATGGTCTTGTATGTTTACCATCCATCAAAGTACAACCACAACCTAGGCAGCTGCTAGTAGACTATGAACCAGGTGGAGACTACTCTTGCTAGGTAATGCAAATTGGATTTTGTTGATATTTTCCCCTAAATTGTCATTGAAAAATAGTTACTAACTATAATTGTTATTGCAAAATCGGTTTTAGATAGTGTCAGAAGCTATGTGTTAGACTTTTGGCAAGCGTACCAATTGTCGTTGTAAGTTACAAAATTTATAAAAGTTCGTCTCCACAGGGACTTGATTTTTACTCAGTTAATTCAAATAAAGCTTAACAGTTTAATAGTTATGTATAATGAGTGTGAACAGAGTTTCATGTAGTTTGTGGATTAACAGAAATTATAAAAAATTTAGAAGAAACGGAAATAATAAATTTAGTGCGGAAGATTATGAGTGATTACGGAAAACTATGAAAGATTACGGAAAATAAAACGAGTTTGATTAATTCGAGAACGTAGGATTGAATTTCATCGTTCATACCCTTAGTATTCAATTAATATTACCATACATAAGTTATTTTCTTTTATTATTGATGCACACATAAAATCACCCCAAATCGATTCCTCGTATTTGAGAATCCTAAGAATATTTATCAAATATCGATCCCTCGCATATGAAATAAATACCCCAGCATTACGATCATATTCGCGTGTCATTTGCAATCTAAACGTTATGCTCTATTCCTAGCAACGTAACGTGAAGAGTAAATTATTCAGTTCAAGTTTTAAGAGTACTTTCCAGTTAAACTTAGAACCTTATTTCATGAAACTATTGATCAAGTAGAATCAAGCATTAAGTACGGAATAAATTTACCAATAATAAATAGAAAAGACTTATGCATAAATAAATATTAAAAGAGATACTTAAGGGTAAGAAGATTACATCCAATCCTTTAAGAGAAGCTAGCCAAGCATGGAGAGAACCTCCTTAGAAGAATAGATGAAAGAACTCATCACCGCTTCGTTTCGGCAGAGTTTCCATGCTAATCTTCACCTCTCTCACTATCCTAAGCTACCTTTTTACAAGAAATGAAGAACCTAAGGCTTGAGAGTAAGCTTAGGAGCAAGGGAGAAGAAGAATGGAAGTTGCAAGAAGTGTCCAATGCTTTGGGGGTGCATGGGTATTTATAGGGGCTGATCTGCTCGTGTTTGGTCGCCCAAGTGACCCATTCCTTCATGTTTCACTCGCCCAAGCGAGTTAATGGCCCAAGTTGCACATCCACTTGGCCACTTGGAGGCCCACTTGCATGTGTTGCTCGCCCAAGCGAGCCAATTACACTACATTCACTCGCCCAAGCGAGTTAAATGTACTTCCAGAAAAGTCTTTGGGCTTTTGATGCATTATGGGCCTGATTTGCTTGCTGCACCTCCTTATTTTTCTTATTGATCCCTTTTTGCTTGTTTTAAGTGTACGGAAGCTTCAGAATTTACGGAATCTTGCAAAATATAAAAGAATATTGGATGAATCATCAAGAATTAAAACACATCATTAATGTTAAGCGTTAAATACAAACTAACTAGATTAAGGCAAATTTTTTATAGATATTCTTAGAAAAATACAAGATAAGTGCTTTAAATGTAACCCTATTTTCACTAAGATATGGCACTTATCACTATGCAGAGCTTATTAGACTCAAAGTTATGCCAAAGGGCACAAGTCATCATTAACTCATACAACAAGCTTTTCAACTATTCAGGAGGACTAACAATTGGGTGCAACTTAGACACACAAAGCTTATTGGACATATGTTGTTCTTGTTGTTATAGAGATTTATCATGCATCAGAGCAATGCTCTCATCAATATATCTTTTTTTCCTTGGTTTGCGCAGCAGGGCAAAGATTTCATCTAAAGATCGACCAAAAATTTCATTCAACTTAATCGAACCTTTGCTACTAAATTTTGAAAAGATGACAAACATTTTCCCCCACATAATTGTCGTGTTTAAGCTCCATACACTTGTATTCACACAACTATCACCTATGTAAACAGGTTGACAGTAAAAAAGATCAAGAAAAATTTTGCAACCTCCGATGACATTCATAATTGCTTTTCTTAAAGTATCAAGCGACGTGTCCTCACCTATTCTGATGACTTTAAGATCACCGATACATTCAAACAATACCCCTTCATATGATGAAATTATGTCACCATCACAATACACAACAACATATACATTCTCCATGTTTTAAGCAATATGGTAAATATCAAGAAGTAAAGGTGTTAAGTTGCATCAAAGTCCTGTTGCTATTTATATTGGATGATCTACTATTCTCTCTTTAGTCATACCAACCGTTG
This sequence comes from Glycine latifolia, assembly GCA_013407115.1. NCBI lineage: Eukaryota > Viridiplantae > Streptophyta > Magnoliopsida > Fabales > Fabaceae > Glycine > Glycine latifolia. Next base: position 19,630,808 of record CM023956.1, read on the forward strand.
AGATCGCACCAACAATATAAATAATTTAGATTGCCTCTATATTTAATACAATTGGTATGTGTATCGTAAAAAAGTAGTGTTCAGCCAATATGTCGCATAAAAAAAGCAATGTTTAGTCAAAAAATGTAGTGTTGCAATTCAATCAATAAAAAACACCAAATATATTTATTATTTATAATTTTAAAAAAATAGTAGAATGAAATCATGAGTTTGTTGTTATTTTTTTCTACTTTAACATAACCGTAATTTTGTTATATTATGAAAAAAATAACAATAAAATCATGAATATATTATTTTTAAGGAGGGTGGAAAAAAACTACAATGAAACGGTGATTTAATTTTTAGTCCTTATACAAAATAAGTATTTTTAGTTACTATAAAAAAATTATACATTTTAATATTTTTTAACAAAAGAATATGTGTTTTAATCCTTAATAAGAACTTAATCACACCACTTTTTGATTAATGTAGGGACTTAAAACTAATAAATTTCTTATACGAATTAAAATGAAGATTTCAATTGCTTTTAAAGATTAAAATTATATTTTTTATCTTTAATTTATACATTATGATTTTAAGTATTTTGGCTCCTCCAAATTTTTTGGATAAACTACGCCACTAATGATACATGTAAGCAAAAACAAATTAAAATTAAAGAAGAAATACAAGTTCTTCCAAAGTATTTATTTTATTTATTTGAAACTAGATAAGTAACATGTGCTTTGCACAACAAAAAGGTGAAAATGGAGAGAACATGTTGGGCCTTCAGTGCACCATACCATACAATGACAAGTGGCATTGGCTTGGACAAATTTAATATAGATATAGATGACGTCTTATTATACACATGCATGTAAGTAAAGAAAACAAGAGAAAAACAAATTATGAGTCAGGTAACCGATACTCAGATAAATATGATTGAATTTTATTAGTTTGACTTATAGCCAAATTTGCAAATTAAATTAGCTTAATATAATCAGTTTGATTAGTTAATCTACTATATATATAACATAGAAGAAGGTTTAATTATATGGAATAATGTTATGTGATAATTTTATATTTATTTTTTCTAAAATTATTAAATAATATTATTCAATTCAATCAATTTATTTTAATGATTTCTATTTTTTTAATTGATCGTGATATTATTAAGTGATATATTTTTTTTATTTGGAAATGATTATAATTTAAATGATGTATGAGATTAAAATATTAATAATTAAAATAATTTAAGATTGAATTGATTTGTTACATTTTTTAAATTGATTTTGAAAATTTATATTATATGATATTCAATTTATTTAATGTATTATAATTACGGTAATTTGTAATTAATTATCATAATTTTCTATTACATGTACCATTAATTTCCGGATTATATATATCTTTTCTTTAGGTACAATTTTTTTTGTAACATTTTACAGGTTCTTGTATACATTCTATTATTTATTAATATTTAATATAGCTATTTTATTATTATTTAATGTAATAAAATTCTATATTATTATTTAAATATTGATACATTTTTCAAACACAGGTATATAGTTGTTCTCATATACAAATTTCCTAATTCAATATATTTTTTCTGACACAAGTATATAAATAATTATCAATATTTAATATAAATATTCTATTACTATTTAATATAACAATTGTTTTATATTACTATTTAAAAATTTTGATACATTTTTTAACACGTGTATATAACTACGCTGGTTTACAAAATTTTCTAATTTGATACATTTTTCTTCTGAAAATATATTTTTAAAATTTTAACAGCTATAATTTAAGTATTCTAATTAATATACTATTATTTAAAAAATTAAATAAACATTGATTTGAATCAATTTATAAATTATTAGTTATATTATTAATAATAAAAGGGTAAAATATGTTTGAGATTAATATAAAATTTAAAAAATATTAATTTCGTTCTTATAAATTTGTTTCTATTAATTTATTTTATTACTTTTAGTTTCAAAAGCTTCTTTTTATTATTTTTATATGAACCATTTTATAAAATATATGAAACATTAAATGTTATTTAAGTATATCTTTAATCCCAAATTACTTATATATTACATTTTTCCATAAATTTTTCCACTTTTCCAATAATAATAAACTACAGAATATCAATAATTCTTATTATATTAAAAGCAATGGAATATTAGAAAGACAATTAAAGCGAAGAAAAAAAATTGAAGAATTCGTTGGTTTTTAAATAAGGATAATTTATTTTTTTATAATTTCGGTACTATTAATTAATTAGTTTAGTAAATTTTCTTAATTGTTGTAAATTAGTTAAAAATATTTAAAATTAAGAAGAGAATAAAAGAGTTATAAAGTGGGAAAAGTATCAAGAATTGTCTATCTATTTTTTTGTCATCACACTAACAAACTAAAACAATGTATCCATTAGAATAATGCTATTTGTGCATTAATTTGGTTTCTTATAATTTTCTTTCATTTATCTTTTATAATAAAATACCAAAAAATGAAAACACGTTTTCTATTTTTTTTAATTGCTTTTGTAAAAGATAGTAGAAGTATAAAAGAAATTGTAAGGATTCAAGCATATAAATAAAAATGTTATTTGCGAATATTTAAATAAATAAATAAATTCGTTTGAAATAAATAAATAAAGTATAAAACCCTTTTGTCATTCCGTATGGTATGCTGTGTCTTACAGTGATGTCTTTTCATGGTCGCATTGTTACTAACTTGTATTATAGTCTCCATTATTCATATATACAAATCCAATGCTCACAGCAAATTAAAGTTTCGAATTCCATCTTCTTCATCATACTTTCTTGTTTCTGATTCTATTTAACTCAAACAAAAAAATAAACTCTTACCTAGAAGTAATAATTAATCACCTATTCACCAGGCATTTTCACCTAACCATATGGTCCATATATCTAAAGTACAAGCAAATAATTTAACACTAAGATGACATGAGAAGAAGACAAACAAACCTTTGCGTTTGAGGTTGTCTTTCTACACTCCTAGGTATCATGGAAAACATGAAATAGCACTGAGATATTGACACGGCTCAATCAAACACAAAACCACATCCACAACCACCTTTTGTAAGTGTTGCTTTGTTTTAAATCTTTCTAGCAACGACACAACCGTAGTGTGGTATATATGTCTGAGTGAACCAGGCCAATATCAAAATAACTACTTCATATACTTGTGTCTGTCCGAGACTGCTGTGTTTGCAGAGAAGAGAAGAAGCCAAGAAGGCACAAGGCAAAAAGAAAAGAGATGAGAGAGTGTTCATTTGAAGGTTGTGATGTTTGAGCGTTGAGAATGTCTTGGTTGGGATTTAAGATTTTTCAAGAGGGTCTCTGAACATAGCATTAAAAACCCCGACTACCAAAGCATAAAGCTGGGACACAGCATTTAAATCCATACTTCTCCCTCCATCCCACTTTTTAATTTCTCCCTTTTTTAACTCATAAGTTGGTCACATATATAATGATGTTGCTGCTTTCCTTTATGAATAGTTAAGTTATATCTTTTCCACAATATCTTCTTATCAATTTTTAATATTTTATAGAATTTAAGGGTGATGCATAAAAGTGTAAATTTTATAATATCATTTAATCATAATTTATATAATTTTTAAGATAATTTTTATAGAAGTTAATAAATTTATCATATTTAATAATTTATAATTAAATAATAATATAAAAATATTTATATTTTCAATACATAATTTTTTTATAATGTTAATATATAATATATATTTTCTATTTTATAACCAATATTAGATAAAAAAAAAAGTTTACCCTACTAAAAAATACTACATTCTACCACGATAAAATGATGAGGTTTCCAAAAATTATCTTAAAATATCTTTAGGGTGATGCATCATCTTAGAATGTTATGTTCATCGAGTGTTAATTAGTCGTGGAATACTAATTACCAATTAAACTTTGAAATTATTTAACCCACTTTGTTCCTTGTTGCGAGCGAATCCCTCTCTATCTCTTTGTCAATCATCCAAATCTTGCAGCAATGGCGAGCGGTTCCACTCCACGCGAAGAGTTCATGTACATTGCGAAGCTGGCGGAACAGGCCGAGCGCCACGAGGAGATGGTGGACTTCATGGAGAAGGTCTCCGCCTCCGCCGAGCGCGAGGACCTGACCGTGGAGGAGCGCAACCTCCTCTCCGTCGCCTACAAGAACGTGATTGGGGCGCGCCGCGCCTCCTGGTGCATCTTCTCCTCGATCGAGTAGAAGGAGGAGAGTCGCGGCAACTAGGACCACGTCGCCGTCTTCCGCAACTACCGCTCCAAGATCGAGGCCGAGCTCTCCAACATCTGCGACGGAATCCTCAAACTCCTCGACACGCGTGACGCGCCTCGTCCCCTCCGCCACCTCCAAGGTCTTCTACCTCAAGATGAAGGGAGACTACCATAGGTGCAACTCTGGCTTTGTACCATGGGTCTCCTCAAGGTCGCGATTTTGGAAAATTTTTGTTCAGGTAAATTCCCCAAAATCTTATATAAATTTTTTTTTACATCTTTTTTATATTTTAATCACCTAAAAAGTTAGGACGACACGCCATAATGTAAATGCTGATTAGTAATTAGTGACATCATAATTGCAATGGTTGATGTTTTATTGTATTCTACATCAATAGTTTGATACTTTGCACCAAAGCACAACCTTATTTATTGAACTACAATTGTTCAGGATGCAGGTGTCACCATTTTGGGAACAATTCCAAGCTTAATAAAAGCTTGGAAGAGTACGCAATGTATGGAGGTCTTGGATTGGACAAAGATAAAGTAATATCTCTTAGTGGTGTAAATAATCAAGTTTATGCTACCATTTGTGACAACATTACATCATACCCATATCTGGGTGCAATTTTGTTGTTTGCAGTGTTGATCTGTCTAGTCTTCTCCTCTCTTCAATTCTTTTAAAATTTTATACTTTCCAATTGAGTTGTTTGCATTTTCACTTGCAGATGTCCAAACTATTAACTATTCAATGAATTTCACCACCTTATCTTCATAATTGTAAATGTACCTACGGGCTTAGATAAATTATAATTTAGGTTTTCTAATTTATTTGATCTCTTTGACTAATATGACAGCCAGATGATGTTGCTTGTGTTGGGGAACTGGGCTTATTTCCTCTCTCTCTGCGAGCATCTGACAGATTGCATAATGCTGATCATGAGAAGGTTTACTTTAAGGGAATGCCCATTTATAATTAATTAGTTAGAACTTCAATTAATATGCTTAGAATGATTTTCACACTTAGATTCAACTACCTTCAAATATTAATTCTTTCATGTGTGAAGGATACCATTTCTCCTTTGATCTGCAAGTATGTTGTGATTACTTATATGCTAGAGGCTTTTTTTTTATGGTCCTGTTTCATAAGCGATTGTCTTCATGCACAATTAATAAATTACACACTGAAAATTAAAACTAATTAGAGTGAAAATATAGAAACATCTTTCATTCTGAACTTTGGCTGTTTTATAGTTGGTTATCAAATGCCGTCAATACCCATGCAAGCTTTTGATGTCCAAAATACTATAAATCTGCATGACCTCCATTAATGAATTTCAAATAATCCCTTCTTTGTGAACTATATAATAATAGAATAAACTAAATTTGTAATTTAACTACTCTCATTTATTATGATTATAATTTGTCATGTCTATCATTGTAAATTTATTAACAGGTTCTTAGGAGACATGTAGATATAGGTCTGCTTGTTAGACTTATAGTATGAGAATACTATATCTTTCATGTCCATGGTTCGCATAAACTTGGTAAGAATAGAAGATACTCTAATTGATAGTGGATTCTTCAGAAACTCATAAAATCATTAAAAATGCTATATCTTCCATTCTTACTCATATGGTGTAAGAATTCTATCATAGCTTTCATGTCCATGATCTACAAGCACAACTTAGTAAGTAATACTCTCTAACTGATCATAGATATATCAGAAATTCTAAAACTTACATGATTGTTGCTCTTATTTTGCCATTCCTGGACTAGCTGTTGTTTTAACTTTTAGCTTTCAAATTTCATAGTGGTGAATTTCATAATTTAAGACTTCTAAAGATTATGGAGGAAATGATGAACTTGGTAATTAGGATATCCAAAATTTTTGTAAAGCATCACACTAAAACTTATAATTTGTAGCACTATATGATTAAGGTTCTTTAGCTTTCTCATTTAAATTGAGCTTGAACTTTGAACTTGTTTCTCTTATTCTAATCTTTGATTTTAGATTAAAAAAAATTATGAAAAGAAGCAATACCAAAATTCCTGTGCCTATAGTTGCTGCATAGTCTATGCCTTCACATGTTCTATTTCTTTTGTAGCTGTCTGTTTTCTGTTAACTTACTTCAATTGCTCCGCATATTATTGCCTATTATCTATGTTTGTTCTATTTAATATTTCTTTTTTGATACCCAGCTTTTTTTGTATTCTGGCTTTAAAAGATTATTGTAGTGAGTGATACATTGACTCATCAATTGGCAGTTATTTGTTGGAAGAGTGGAAAGAGAGGCAGAAGGATACATGTGGAGTAGACCTTTCATCAAGATTCTTGAATATGCATTTTCTCTCAGTCCCAGTATTACATGCTAACATTTTCATGACTTTCTGATTAGAAACACTGAAATGATCATTCTTTAAAAGATTTCTTACTATTAATTGTAAGTAGTTCTCTTCTTGATGATGTGATGTTTTTATGACTGAATGTCCTTGACAGTCGCCGCAACAAGATAACTCGTTTGATTGTGGTCACTTTCTACTTCACTGTATAGAGCTCTTCCTAGATGAAGCTTCATTTAATTTCAACCCATTCAAACTAACCAAGTTCTCCAACTTTGTAAGTGATTTTCTCAGCTTCAACTTATTTTTAAAAAAAAAATACTTTGCCTTGATTTTTTTAGAAATTAAATATTGCTTCTCTGTCAACTATTTTAGTTCCTCACCTAGTCAATATATTATGTCATAAAATTTCAAGAATAACTAGTAAATTCCACAATGATTCATATTGTTTCTTATATGGATTTAAATTTAACCTATCATAACTTGAAATTTTCCCTCTGACTACAATGTAGACCATCACTATCCACAAAATAATGACAACAGAACTAACAGTCTTCGTTCTGCAGTCAATGGGGACTTATCAAATTCCCATTTTGTCCAGGGAATGCAATTCACTCTATTGTCAGCACCATCCCCTTTGGATCCTCAATCTTTTAACCCTTCAGACATGGTTCTTAAGGAGCACTTTGAACCGGGGGCTATAGCTGGAACTTCACTGGGACATTGCCAATCTTTGGACCAGCAATCATCTGATCGTTATCTCAATGGCTCAATTTTTTCAATGAAGGTATCTACTAGTGTTTTTGTCTGCACTTGCATGTCTTGTGAGTTTTTTTTTTTTGAATATAGCATGTCTCCTAGATTTTGAATCCTCATGCTTCTGTAGACTTCTGTGATTCTAGTAATTGATACCTGCACTAAACATCTAACTTAAATTTGTCATAGCCATGCATTATCATCATTAGGATCATATTTTAAATTATCCTAGTATAATAACAAAAGTTTATGATGGATCAAGTACAAATGGTGTTATTAGTCTACAAGTGACTATGAAAAATATCTAAGCCACAGTTTTGTATTAGACATAGAAGGGACAGTTTGTGCTTGAATATTTCATTCTTTCCGGTTATTTTGGAAAATATCTAAGCCACAGTTTTGTATGTGTAGGGGGTCAAATTGCCGAGTGTTGAACCACACAAGTTTAACTCATGGTGATTCACTGATATAATGAAGAGTATGAAAACTCTAATGCATACACCCTTGTTAGTGTTCCAGAGCTGACTGCAGCTTTAAGGGGCTTAGTTAATGACTTTTGGCCATCTATTTGACCATGTTTTATTACTTAAACCCCTGGAATATTAAGTAACCAGATTTTTAGCTAATGGATTGTGAATTTTTTATTTAATTCCTTGGATATCTTTCAGAGAAGGTAAAAGATGATACAAACTCTTAAAGTTCAATTAGATGTCGTTTTAAAAATGGGGGTGAAAAAAAATCGAGGATGAGCTTTATATGAAAGACTTAATTACAAACACATCCTTGAAATATTACACAATTATAAGGGGATATCAAACTGACTGGGATAAATCACTTTCTAAAAAGATTGGTTATTGATACACAGAATATTGGTTATTTTGTTATGATTATGAAAAATTAATGGTGTGTAGAGTTGTAATAAATTAATGGTTTGTTAACATATCCACTTTTGATGACTGTCTAGGTGTTGGATATTCAGAAATTGGTAGTTGAAATGGGATTGAGTTGAATAAAGACATTGAAATTAGATGCTCTTAAATCTGTTTGTGGAAGAGATGATGTTGATACTTTTACTGATCTGTGCTGTAATAATACCAAAATTGAAGTGACTAATCAAGTGTTTGATTCACCAAATTTGCAAGTAGAAAGACTGTCACCCTTGTTACAGAAGGTTTAAACTCTCGGACTCTAGAGGAACGTTCTATGTCTTCATTTGCTACTTGCTGACTTGTTCATTTACACATGATATAAAGCATTATCGGGTCCTATAGTTACATTCAATTTATATTTTTATTCAATGCTAAAGTTGTACTATCAAGTGTTTGATTCTCCATTACTGTGTATCTTAACCTTTGCCTGAAATACACGAGTGTGTAGAACTGTAGAAGTAATGGTTATTTCAATGTGATTGGGGAAAAAAAATATTTTATGATAAATTCACCCTTTTTGCCCAGAAAATGTAATTTGTGAAATTGTAAGCATGAATTATATATTGGTCAATGTGACGCAGAGTCATCATCTCTCTCTGGGTGGTTAAGTTAGTTTGTTATTGTTAATTTTTATATAAAAAGTTCAACCCACAAAAAAATATTTTCTTAGAAAGTGGATATTCTAAGCTATTTTTTAAAAATTATCTTCAAATCTTCTAAGATATTTTTTAAAAATTATCTTCAAATCTTCAATGTTTTTACATTTTTTTAGAAAAAAAAGACATTATAAGACAGTTTTTACTTAAATCGATGTAGAAATTGAGTTTTTTTAGACGATTTAAAAATTGTTGTGGAAAGTTTTGACCTTCCATGATAACAAATTTAAAGAGGATTAAAAATAAATACTCATCTTTGAGATATTTTTTATAGTAGTGTTTAATAGATATGTTGTCAATCTTTGAAAGTTTAACAAAGTTTTGTCTACAAGGTCTGACAAATCTAATCAAGTCTTCTCAATAGGTGTCTTACTAATCTAAATGTCTTTTCTTTTTTAAAATTGTAAAAAAAAATTAAATTGCAAATCAAACAAAAGACGACTTTCAAATATTTATAATTGAATGATAATGTATATTTTTTTATATGTAGGAATCAAAAAATAGTATCAAAGAATTTACAATAATTTATGTATTTTATTCAACTAATTAAGTTAAATCTCCTTAATATTAAATGAGTATAAAAAATCATTACATTATTGGATCATATAATATTTATTAAAAAAATAAACATTTAAAATATAAAAAAATATTAACATTTTCTTCCGTATATAATGGTAGGAGGATCAATAAGTTGTTAGTCTAGATGATATTGAACTTGATATTCGTAAACAAGGTTTCGAGTTTAAGTCTTGTGTATAAAAAAATGTAGTTGAATGAAAGATCTACTAAAGATGATTAACCTAACTTTTGACAAATATTAGTTATCAACAAAAAATTAATAAATATTATGTACCAATGATCTCGATAAAAAATTAATAATAATGGTAAGAGGTCAAAGGTAACCCCTTTTCACGGTTAGGGTTGATGGGTGCATGAGGGCAGAAGTGTAATTGTTGAAACTGACATGGGCACATTTGGTTAGGTTCAAGAATGGGCAGAGTGGCAACAAAGAGGTTGGGCATGATGATGGCGATACTGGTTGTCATAGAGGAACCAGAAAAGACCACCCCCATTAAATGAGAGAATCTCCCTCAGGAATAGACAGGCTAGCTGCAACATTACTAGCCAAGGTAGTAGTAGTAAGTACCCATGAAACTGTGTCTTAGAACTGTAAAAAACATCATTTCTCTCTATCCCCATTCTACTCTATTTTCCTTTCTGTTGAGAAGAGTTACATGTTGCATATAGGGTGGGGGTTGACTTGCAGTGGAGGAAGAGCAATTCCAATGGCTTAAAGGCTCTTTGATGTTTGCTCAATATGGCGAAGCAGTATCTCTGTTGCATTTGGGAGCTCTATGTTTTATATACCCACTTATTATATAAGCTTGTGAGTTTTGGTTGATATGGAATTTATGGGAACAATTAATAATACCCCATAATATCTTCATCCTTTTTCCCTAGCTAGCTCTGGTTAGTAAGATGCAGACAAGTGGACGCACAACAACTGCTTTCATATTGGGGCATTTATGTAAGGGTTTATGTGGTAGTTTATGATGGGAATATACTACAAAGAATATTAGAATTGGAAAAACTTAAATGAGCTAATAATAAACTTGAAATGAAGTGGAGGAGACTTTCTTGAGATCTGAAAGTTGTGGTGGATCTATGTATAAAAAGAAAGTGTATAGACTTTCATGTTAAGAATGATGTAGAAGAGGCTATTTTGTTATCCATGGATTGGGATTTGAGAAAATATGCAACCAAGACAATAAATAATTAAGGGATAAAGAAATGATATATATGTCGTGATGTAACGTCCCATAAAAGGAAAACGTGAGCGCATTGCAATTGGTTTTGAGGTTGAAAGTTAAATGTTACTACTATATTGAAAATGCTGGAATAAGGCTCCCAAAGCTCACCTATGTTTATTTCTTGAAGGATTCCTCCCCAACAATTAGAACCAAACATTAAAAATTTGGAGTTATAACTTATAATGGTTGGTATAAAAGTTAATCTAAACAAACTTAAAGGTGTGGAGTGTTCAAAATAACGTATATGTGACTGTGAGAGCTTTGTGCACCTTGCAAATAAGTCTTTTGAGAATCGGTGATATTGCCATAGTGGATAATATATAGTACATTATCGTTATACTCTTTGGACCACATAATATTTATCGAACGCCTTGGTTTGAAGAGTCATCATCAAACATCTAATACGTGTAAAAATATTGCATGCAGGTTGGTCCAAGAATTTCACAGGACAGGCAAAACTTTCCACCAAACAACATAATTCACATGCTTGGAGGTGCATGGTTTTTGTGGATGGGTTAGACAGGTTTCAATGGTGGAGCTCCATTCCAAGTGGGAGAAATCACACCCTTGGCCATTTACAATACCCATCTTTGCACTGCCACAAGCCTACTACTAGTTTGGCTTACACTTGACATGATTTATATACCAAGAGCTCAGGTATAGGTGCTGTCCAGGGAATGATCATTGGCCTCGTCTCGTCTGCATCACATATCTAACACTACTAATCATACCAGCCACCCATCAAAAAAACATTTAAGAGGGGTTAAAAGTGAACAAATTCTATGGCATATAATTGTATTAATAAATAAAATATTCTAAAGGATTTACAAAATATTAGAGGTTAAAGTTTGATTTATATATGTTGTCACTAAATATTTTTACAATGACATCCAATGTGAATTTACCTTTATATATACTACATCTCATTAATGAATAGTTTATCTTGTATAATTATTTAACAAAAAAAAGGGAAGGGTGGAGGCCCATATTTTCTCTTTAATTCCATCTTTGCATCATATAAATAATATATAAAATATATGAGTTTAACTTATCACTACAAAAAAAAAAACATGTATTTCCAATGGAATATTTCCGACGGAATATTAGTCAAGTATTTCTGACGGACATTTTTGACTGAAAATTGTTCGTCGGAAATTTTTGAATTTCTAATGGAAAAATTTTCGTTGAAAGATTTTTGTCGGAAATGCTTGAGTTATCGGCGGAATTTTTCGATAGAAATGTTTTCGTAGGAAATTTCTAAATTTTCGGCGGACGAAATGTATTCCGTCGGAAATATTTGAATTATATTTCAAACTATTTTTCTTGTATTTATAAGTTATTTATTTTGCATTTATTCTATAAGACATGCTTTACATGTTTATTGATATTTTAAATATTTTCTATAAAATATAGATATTTATTTCAAAATGTAAAATCATTTTCTAAATTAAATATTTTAAAGTAATTCCAATTTTTAAATAAAATCATTTTAAATTAATTTCTCCATAATACGGATGAATCCAAAAATATATGGGTAAACGATAAGTAAATAAATGTTTTTTGAAATCTTTTGTCAAGAGGTAAAAAGTAAAAAAAATATTAGAAAAAGTATTTGATATATAAAAATTAGAAAAGTTATTTTATATTTATTTTGAATTGTAATTTTAATATTAAATATAATATATGTAATAATTTCGCATCATGTATCATTAAAAACATAGCAAACAATTTCTTAAAAAAATCCAATGTATTTTTTGTAAAAAAAAATGTATCATAAACTAGTTTAACCAATACTTGTACAATAAATTATACAAAAATATCTCTATTATCAAATAATTGATTTCGTTTCTCCATCAGCCATGCTTTCCATTTTTATTGATATTTTTAATAGTTCCTATAAAATATTAAAATTTATTTCAAAATGTAAAATTATTTTGGTTTGACTATTTTAAACTGATTCCAATTTTTTTTTATAAAATCACTTTAAATGAATTATTTCACACAATGTGTTTTGTATACTATACTCTTACTTTTTTTAAATATCACTTTTATTTTTGAGATATCATTGTCACTTAATTATATAAAAGAATCAAAGTCAAGTTTTTTGATTAAATTTCATATCTTTCCTTTTAAGCTCATTTTTTTAATTATCTTGTATAATCATAATAATTAAATATTATATTGATAAAGTTATAAAATAATTTTTAGGGAAAGTATTTAATCTAACTTAGTTATAATTATGTTAGAAAAAATTAACAAAAAAATTAAATTATTAAAACAGTATAATTAAAATACTAAAATTTATTTCAAAATGTAAAATGATTTTCTAAATTAAATATGTTAAAGGAATTCCAATTTTTCATATAAATTAAATTTAAATGAATTATTTCATATTAGGGACGAATTCATAAATAGGTAAGTGAACGGCGGATAAATAAATATATTTTTTTATCATCATGTGTCAATAAGTAAAAAAAATATTAAAAAAATTAGGAAAAAGTATTTCATATATTAAAAATAAAAAAGTTATTCAATATTTATTTTGTATGGTAAAGCTACTTTTAATTACTTTATATTGTTTTTATTAATGCTTGTTTGTCATGAAATTCTTATATTTATTTTTTAAAATATTAATAAATAAATATACAATAAATTAAATACTTTATATATTTAATCTAAAAAATTATATATATATATATATATATATATAAAATTTGCAAATCATCACTTAAATAAAATTTTATTAATTATTTTACATTTTTAAAATTTAAAATTACAATATATAATTTCATTATATATTTATTTATATTAATATTACAATTATTTTATGTAACTTAAATTAATTTGACTTATATCTTGTATTTTCATAAATATTTTTTTATTGAACAAAGCAACTACTATTTTAAAACTAAGCCATAACTGTTGAAAAAATATCAATGAGATTTTATTTTAAAATGTTGTTTAACAAAAAGGGTGGGTGGTTATTAAGAAATGGAAAAAAAAATTAATAATAATAATAATCATGATTTTTAGTTATCATTATTTTAAAAATACTTGTTTCAAATATGTGATTTAATGGTGGTTAAAAAAGTGTTTTCATTATTTCGTATTTAACACTTATATGATAGAAAAACATAGTTCACTATATTTTTTAAGTGGAAAACAAAAGACACTAAAATAATTAATGGTGGATAAAATTGCTAAAAAAATTTGGAAATTAAAAAATGTAATCAACAAAAAATTCTAGGAAAAATACTCATTTACTTTCTATAGTTGCACAAACTTTATATTTTACTCCCTACATTTAAAAATCATTTTTTTAAGCCTTTATACAAGATGTTTTGGATTCCTTTTGGTTCTTGTTGTTCAAAATGACAAAGACTAAGATAAATGTTATGTTTTATCCTAGACCAAAATCTAAAAGTGTTTATAAGATTGTAAAATTTATGATGTATTAAAAAAGCAATTCAAATTGAATTGAAATTTTTATAAAGGAAAAACATAATTTAATACCTTCAAAGGGGTATTCGTAAAAGAAAAAAAATTATAATTGTAATGAATAATTTCCTAAGAAATAAAAAATATATATAAAATAATAAAAAATGGATTTGAAAAATAAAATATAAAAAAATGAAGTTAAATAGTTTTAATTTTAAAGACAATTCTCTATTTATCTTCATTCAAAATTTAATGATTTTAGAACTTATTTAGCATGCAATTAGTGGTTTTTGGGCCTAATGGAATTTTGGGCTTTTAAATGAACTTAATTCGTTTTTGTGCTAATTTTTCATACTTATACTGATTAGGTATTTCAATCATTCTTGTTTTGTTTTGTAGCTAGCTCAAAGATCTACAAATGTTATTAGAAGCTTGAAGACTAAATTCAATCAAGCATATGTTCTATTTTGTTTTATTTATTTTTTGTAATATTTTATATAAAATAATAAATTTTATTTCAAAATGTAAATTTATTTTCAATATTAAATATTTTAAAGTAATTTCAATTTTTTTAAAAATCAATTTAATGAGATGTAGTATTTTTTAGATCATATATACATACATATATATATATATATATATATATATATATATATATATATATTATTCCTACTCTATTTATTAATTAACTTACTGAAAATTATTCTTCTCCAGAATAAATAAATTTAATTTTATAATAAATATGAAAATATGAATTCCCCATCTCATATTCTAACAAAATAAACACAATATAAAAATCTTATAAATATAATATTATATTAACATTAAGATAATAGAAAGAATTGGATAATAATAATAACTCAAAAGAAAGAGTTTGCACGTGAACTCTTTCCTCAACTGAGTGAACTTTCCCCTTTCCCCCTTTTTCTCAAACCCTACCTCTATTTTCCCTTTTTTTCTAAAACCTACCTTCGTTTCCCCCTTCATTTTGCAAGCAGCGATTTCTGTCGTTCATTGCTTGGCCACGCGATTGTTACCAATCGCCAAAAAAGCCAGCCCTTGGAGTCCGCCGTTGCCTGCTACTGTGAGGGCTATTATTGTTTCTAGTACATTTTCTTTGTCAGATTTGTGACTTACTAAATCTGTCCATGCTTCAGCTTTTGTGAGCATTAAGTTGTATTGTACTTGTATGATTTTCCCTATGCCATTATCCTTTTCAATTTCAGCTTTCCATTATGCCTTTATCTTTTTCAATTTCAGAATTTGAGAAGAGAGCTTCAAAGAAGAACAAGAAGAATCTCGCTTGGGAAGAAGTCCATCCAGGTTTGCTTTTTTTATTCTGTTAATTGAGTTTCAAATTTTGCGTCTGAAATTGCAAAGCCTATGATTGAAGTCGAAGTGCTTGCGTGATTGAAATCGTGCCTATTCACGTTTAGAAATTGGGAATACCTAATTATTAATAGGCATTGAAAGGTGATGCCATGCTTCGAGTGAAATTCTATTATTAGCTTTTGCCGCCAGATTTTTTGCATTAGCGATGGATTTCTTCCGTCGAAAATTCTGATTTTTTTGTAGTGTATTACATTATTAATATTAAACAAATTACATTATCAACTAATTAGAAATTAATATAATTTTAAAATATTACGAAAGTCTAATACTAATAGTGTTATCATTCATGATATATAATCTATGATTGGATAAAAATGTTTTTTCATATTATTATGCAATATAATTAAATTCATATAATAATTATTATTGAATAAAGTTCATGTAAATCATACTACATTTACAACCCTTTTCATTTTTCAAATTGAAAGAATTGTCTCCTATATAGAGTTGACAATATTTTAACCTTTTACCTATGTATGTGAAAAGGCTTGGTGGGTCCATGGGCAGCAATATTGATGGGAGCATTGTCTGGTTCCATTCCATGGTACACAATGATGGTGCTACATAAAAAATTCACTTTCTTCCAAAGTGTAGATGACACATTAGGAGTCTTTCATACTCATGTTGTGGCTGGTCTTCTTGGGGCCGGGTGTCCTTTCTGGCTTGTTTGCCAAACCCGACCTTCTAGGAATAATGTATCACAATACAAATTATTGGCCCGACTTATTCTATAGCATTTGTAAGGGGGAAGTGGGTCATGGCTTTAGGCAAATATGCTACCAATTACTTGGAGCAGGTTTTATTATTATTTGGAATCTTGTTGTTACTACCCTCATTTGTATTCTTATAAGCCACATTGTGGACCTTAGGATGCAAGAAAAGGATCTTAAGGTTGGTGATGATGATGCTCATGGGGAAGAAGCATATGCATTATGGGGTGATGTAGAAAGAATGGGGGTTCCTCTTCGTCTTCATATAGGTCCAACAATTCCTTCCCTGTGTTGGGGAAGGTTTTCAATTCCTCTCACTAGGAAAGAAGGAGAATAGATCGATATTGCATATTTGCATTTGCCTTTGGAATCTAATCTTAGGCTAAGTTGATTAAATGGAATTGTAGACATTTTTGCAAATATATATGATTTGCTTGTTTATGTAAAAATTTGCTTACACAATTTGTATATATGTTTTAAAGGTGTAGAAGTATTTGGATACTAGCTTTTAAATCATTTGAAATGAACATATTCAAAATCAAACTTTAGGCTCGACTTTATATGACAATAAAAGCTTAGGGTCGTAGAGGGCATATGCTTTTTATTTTGCGTTGTTTTGTGGAGAACAACATAATATCTTGATCATACATACAATCAAAATTGGTTTGGTTCAATTGTATGATCCACTATGGTAAAAATTAGTTATCTCGGGGTTATTCTATCCGACGTCTTCGGTACCTAAGTAATTTTATGGGTTTAATGCCTTAAACAAATGGTCCACTAATACTGTTCTATATGCATTTTGTTTTATACATGAGAGATGAGAGATGGTGTTGATAAATAATCTATTCATATTATGTATATTTACTAATAATATCGTAATTTACTTATCGCAACTTAATATCTAATTAATAGAGTTTAATGTCTATGCACACTATAGTATAAAATAATTTTACATTATCATTTAATTACAAATCACTCGTTTATATGAATTATTTTAAAAATAAAAAAACTTACCATACATGGTTGATGTGTTATTGTGATTAGATGATTATGTAAATTTTTTTTACAATGTATTACTCTTTTTCTCATATAATAATTAACATAATAATGATATGTATATACACTTTGATTTAAAATTTTAAACAATTAAATAAATTATTATCAAGATAATTATGATAAGTATTTGAAATTTTGAATAATTTAATTAATTATTATATATATTTAATTAAGGTAATTAAAATTATTTTAAATAAAGTTAACTTGATTATTTTAAATTAACTAAAATAATTACGATACACTATATTGAGATGAGAAAAAGGTTACACACTCACATTGTAAAAAGTTTTACACATATATAATAAGTTGACTTTTAAAATAATTATATTAAAGTAACTCAAATGATGATTTATGATTGGATGACAAGTCTATAACTGCTTTATACTCTCAATGCATAACTATTAA
This sequence comes from Glycine latifolia, assembly GCA_013407115.1. NCBI lineage: Eukaryota > Viridiplantae > Streptophyta > Magnoliopsida > Fabales > Fabaceae > Glycine > Glycine latifolia. The sequence goes on from CM023956.1 coordinate 19,648,560, forward strand.
ACTCTTATTATGTTTATATAATTTTATTGATTATTTATAGATTAATATTTTTCTTCTAAATTGATATTTAATTACTGTATTTATATAGTTTCATGAATTAAAAATAGTTACAAATTTACTCTAATTAATTATATGAGTTGATAATAATTAATTTAATTATTAAGAATTTCAACTAAAAATATATATACTTATCATAATTACTTTAATTATCATATTTATATACTTTTAAAAATTAAGAAATAGATATAAAAAATATCTTAAAATTAATGTGTTGATAATAATTAATTTAATATTGAAAAAATTTAAATCATAATATATATATATATATATATATATATATATATATATATATATATACTTATCATAATAAACTCTTAATTACTCTATTTATATATTTTTATGGATTAAAACATAGATACAAATAACTTACAATTTATAGGTGTTGATAATAGTTAATTTAATTATTTAGAATTTCAAATCATAATATATGCACTTATCCATGATTGGCCCAAGTGTAAAACAACCAAAACTTAAACATTAGGTCCGCCAATAAAAAAATATTTAATATTAATTTTTTAAAGAAAAAAAGGTTTTACATGTTGATTAAAGGATTTCACATATCACTCTTTTATACTTATCATAATTACCTTAATCAATGTATTTATATAATTTTTGAATTAAAAAATAGATTAAAAAAATTTCTAATTATTTCTCTCTCAAATGTATAAGAATTTCATTCAAAACTTCTTTACTTTTATTAATATAAAGATATATATATATATATATACTTTTCATAATAAACTCTTAATTACTATATTTATATATTTTTATGGATTAAAATATAGATACAAATAACTCTTACAATTTATGTGTTGATAATAATTAATTTAATTATTTAGAATTTCAAATCGTAATATATGCATTTATCCACTATTGGCCCAAGTGTAAAACAACCAAAACTTAAACTTTAAGTCCACTAATAAAAAAATATTTGATATTAATTTTTTAAAAGAAAAAAGGTTTCACATGTTGATTAAGGATTTCACATATCACTCTTTTATGCTTATCATAATTACCTTAATTACTGTATTTATATAATTTTTGAATTAAAAATAGATAAAAAAAATTTCTAATTGTTTCTCTCTCAAATGTATAAGAATTTCATTCAAGACTTCTTTACTTTTATTAATATAAAGATATATATATATATATATATATATATATATAAAGAAATAGATTTATATATATATATATATATAGTAAGGGAGAAAAGTAAATTAGATTTGAAAAGAAATATTAATATAATATTTTTATCAGATATTAATATAATATTTAATTCTGTTGATAATATTTATATAAATTCACTGTATCAAAAAAATATATATTCATATCGATTAGATTCAAATCAACAAAATCTAGATATGTATGATGTTTTTGGTATAAAAAATTGTTTAGAAATTTCGTAAAATATACTAATAGTGTATAGATTTTGTTTACAATAATACAATATTATAAAAGGTAAGATTATTAATTTTTATAATAATTATTTTTAAAGTCATATATAAAATTATTTGTGATTTATTATATTAATAAGGTAAAAATCTTTCTATTATGTAATTCCAACTTTTAAAAATGGATTTCAGATCCATTGAGGTTATTAACATATGATGGAGAAATTGTCTCAAATGAAAAACAAAAACAAGTTGTTTAAGTTTTTGTCAAACCAACCCTTAGCTTCTTTTCAAAACCCTAATCTGAGTCCTAGTGGAAGTGTTTCCCACGGGGAGGTCATCACCAACACATAGGATCTCAATTGTTCCCAAGGAAGCTCGAAGAAGGCACAAAAATAAAAACTTTAGTGCACAAAAGTCCAATTCGCTCAAGGTATTTTGTATGGGCCAAGTGAAGAGCAAGAAGAAGAGAAAGGTCCAAAAATAGAGAAGGGTTCAAACACAAGAGAGTGATTTTGTTCCAAGTCATGAAAAGAAATTGTTTCTACATAGGATTTTCATGAGAAATGAGGGCCTAAAAGAAAGTGGGAAATTGGAAGAGATGACACCAACCACAGAGGTAACTCCATCCTCGTTGGGTACAATGAAGAAATTTGCAGGTGAGAGAGGAGGATCATTGTGTGATTTCGATGTCACACTAATGGAAATGTGAATGTCACTTTTGTAGCACCATTAGTAGAGAATTTAGAATGTGGTATAAGAATGTTAGCACTATGTACGATAATATTTGATGATCATGTTCTTTTGGTAGAATTTTTTTTTGTAGGGATTTATGATGATGATCATGTTGTGAAGTTTATGAGAAACAAGAAGAAAAAAAGCTATGAAATTAGTTCTGAAGCAAAATGCAGTATTCAATTTATTTACTATAACTATTTTTTTTATACTTTGTTTAGCATAACTATAAATAAATTAAGTTTTGTTTTAATATATGCAATATGAAGAAATTTTGTGTGTGTGGTTTGGATTCAAAGATTCATCAATTTTAAATTGACACTTCAATATTAATGAATAATATCATCATGCGTGGTTTGTCTTAATAATGGATTATGGATAAAATTTAAATTCTCTTCCACAAATTTAATATGGGTTGTCGACTAAAAGGTCAGATCCTTCTTTTAATTAAAAAATAACCTATAGAAACAAATTATAAAAAATAAATAATATTTTGATTATTGAATTCTAATTTGAAATAAATATTGTATTACGTTTTTTATAGAAATTTTTTTTCCCAATAGAAGCAAGCTAGGGAAAATGAGTCTTGAGACTTGCGATTGATTCTAAATTTTAGGCATCAGTATGTTTATTCTAAAAACTATTGTATGTAAATATTTTCGTCTCGGATTCAAGGAATGAAAAGGAATCAATAATTTTAGAAATGATAGTTCTTTCACTACACAATTATATTAATTTATAGAAAAAGTAAAAACATCACACTCAAATTATAAATTTTATATAAATTAAAAATAACAATAAAGAGTGAATTAATCAATATTTACTCATCTTAATTATCTTAAAAAATAAAAGAAATTAACATTAAATTATAAATCATTCTTTCAAATGTATAATTTGATAGTGTATTGTGATAAATATCAATTTTCTTCAAATTGTAAGATATAAATTACCATTTGGTGTGATAATAATATAAACATTTGTAAATTTTTAAATCTTTTGATCATTTTGAGCAATACTATAATTTTTCAAACTAGAGTGTATTTGATAAGTTACTCCAATAACTTATAAGTTACTTTGGATGGATTATAAGTTAGTTTGACGATTATTTATTCATAAAAATTGAAGACAAATATCAAAATATTTACAATAACTCACACATTCTTGGTAAGATATAAATCTTATATTTGAGCTAGTCCTTCTTGGTAATTTGATCAAATTAATAAAAATCAACAATTTTATAATTAAATGATAGTATAATCTATTAGTTCATTAGAATTCAATTTTATTCATAATTAAGTACATTAAATATATTTCATTGAACTCAAATGGTTAAATTATTAACCATGAATGTATTATTAATTATTAACTTTCATGCTAATTAATTATATTTGTTTACAAATTTGTTTATTGGTATATAGAATATTTAGTTTTCCTAATTGGATTCAATTGACTATGTTAATGGTACTTAAATTTATTATATATTGAATAATCATTTTCAATTTTATTTAACTACTAATGGTTTAGTTAAATCAAAATATCAAACCATTTTTTTTTATTGTTGCACTTATGATTTTTTTTCCTTTTCTATTTTTACAATTTTATTTATTTTCCAACAAAATAATTGCACAAAGAATTAGACACAATTACATAATTAAAGAGAGATTTATTTCATGAAATCTTGATAGATTTTTTAGAATAAGAAAATGGATATACATACACACATATTTGTTAGAAAGTAATAAATAAAAAAATATTCTCGACTATCTTTAAGAAAATGAGATTCTCATGCTTCTTTTGATTTTTTATTTCCATGAAAGGTTTTGTGATGAGAATCGTATTTATTGTGTAAAAATTGAATTATATCATCATCATCATCATCAATGCCAACTATCTCTCAGTTTACTTTTTTATTTATTTCTATTATGAACATTTCCAATGGAAGATCTCATTTTGAGATCTTAATCACTTTTTTGGTGGATCTCGTGGTGTCACATCACTTTCATTTGTTCTATTTTTTTGCTCCAATGATAGATCTCATATTAAGTTCTTAAAACAATTTTTTTTAAGTCCTATAAAAATTGGATGCAAATTAATTTTGTGAAGAGAAAAAATAAAAAAAAATATTTGAAATGGATGCAAATTTTTTTGATAATTCTTTACCAGAGCTAGATCTACACATGAAGATACATCTTGCTCTAATAATGAATCTTAATAAGATCAGATATTGATTCTAAGATATTATTGTAAAATTCCTTAGAGATGCTATTGTTAGACTGTTACATATTATTTTTTTTTCTTTTACTAATACATATTGCTTTATTATTTCCACTATTTTATTTTATTTATGCTTAAATATTAAATAATATCCTCTTTATAATCTCCATAATTCATGATTGAGATGTATGTCTTGTCAACACAAATATACTTTAATTTTTTAATTAAAATTTTCAACACAAATGACTAATTATTTATTTAGAAAATTATATAGATTTTAAAAAGAGAAAAGAGAAATGAAATTTTCTTAATCCTCACTAAAAACATATTTAAATTTAAATATATATATATATATGTATATAATTTTTTTAAAAACATATATAAATTTAAATATATATATATATATATATATATATATATATATATATATATATAATTTTTTTAAATCTCACGAAAAAATGTGTAATTTATTTATTTTTTATTGATTTCTAATTGCTTAGTGACACACTTTTCTTTTCCTTTAAACTTGACCAATTGAAAGTCCTACCCTAGAGATAACACCCGTGCTGATTGCACAAGGTCAATTCATTTGGGCTTCCAAAACCCTAATCCTTCGTCTTCCAGAAAATGGCAAGTTCTCTATCTCAAACCTCAACAACGCTTGGTAATTCTTCCTTCAACACAATCTAACACTTTTATAACTTTACTTTGCAGGCTGATTCTCCCCTCGCAAGGTAAACCCTAAAACTCTCTTTGGATTCGATGTTCCTCCCGTGCATTTCCCCAATTATGTCTCAGCCATTGATAATCAGCGGATCTGAGTTGACGCATTTTATTTTCTAACATGATCTGCGATGAACACTTTTTTGTAGTCTTATTCGTACCTGTATAGTTTTTTAAAACAAAAGAAAAATAAAATGAATTCGTAATTTTTTTGATAGATATTATTAGTTTCCTGTAATCATTTGAAGGAATATGTAGTCGTGTGTTGTTGAACAGTTTGATTAGAAATTGAGAATTTGCCTTAGCATTGTCGATACAATGTACTTAGGGTATTGCTAGAATTAGATTGTGTTGCTACTTGATAGAAAGGGGCCACTTCGAGTTTTAGATGCTGGGTTAATGAAGCTATGTTTTTTTTATTTTTTAAAACTCTTTTTATGGATTGTCCTTGATCTGAAGCTATTTTCTCTGACCGTGATGATATTTCAGGAATTCAAGGTCCCCTTCCCCGTGGAAAGCTCAGTTGAGATCTAGGTCTAGGTCAAGATCTAGGTCGAGGTCTAGGCCTAGACAAAGGCCAAGATCCCGTTCTAGAAGTCGTGGCAGGTTAGTGATCATTGTTGTTTAGTTTGAAAGTGTTAAGGCAGGTGACTATGCCACTCAAGGTTTTAAATTGTGCATTATGATTACTGAAATTATGAGAAAAATTACAGCCAAATGTAGATACCATTCTTTTCCTTTTCCTTTTTTTTTGTATATATATTTTTGTCGTTCTGAAAGTACCTGAAACTTATTCAATTCGTGTGTTCCGTTTCTACCACTTTCTGGGTCTTTACTTCTTCAGGTCAAGATCACCAATTCATGGAAGGTTGGTCTTTTTCAATTTTATATATATTTTTGTCATTCTGAAAGTACCTGAAACTTATTCCTTTTGTGTCTTTTGTTTCTACCACTTTCTGGGTGTTTACTTCTACAGGTCAAGGTCACCAATTCATGGAAGGTTAGTCTTTTTCAATTTTGTGTATATTCTGTCATAATACTTTACTTGGAAGGCTTACATCTAATCTCACAAGTATTTCTGAAAGAGTTAAGTGTGTTTTTAGTGATGTGCTGATAAAGTCACAATCTTTTTTCTCTCTTGGGTACAATGATGCCAATAAGATTTGTAAATATGAACTCATGAAAGCTACCCAAGTTTCTCACCACTAGTTCAATCCTAGTGGTTTAACTTCTAATCTTTTAAAACATCTTCTAGGTCCGAACCTTCAAATCCTGGTGACACACTTTATGTAACCGGTCTATCTTCAAGGGTCACTGAAAGAGACCTAGAGGAGCATTTCTCCAAGGAAGGAAAGGTGAGTATCATACTGGTTTACTATTCAATGTTTTTGCTGAATTTTATTATTATCCCTCCAATGAGCCACCGATTTTCTCATTTTTGTCAATGGTTGTTTTCTTCCATAGGTTTCTGCATGTTTTCTTGTGATGGAGCCCCGTACACGGATTTCTCGCGGTTTTGCTTTTGTTACAATGGAATCTGCTGAGGATGCAGAGCGCTGTATCAAGTATCTCAATCAATCAGTTTTAGAGGGTCGTTACATCACTGTTGAGCGGGTAATGGATTTTCCCGTAGCAGTAGTTGTTAAAACAATTGTACTTGTCATTTTTTTCTTGACTTGAAGGTTTTCTGGTTATATTCAGAATGCATTGCATCAGCTATGTTGGCAGCGATCAGAGATGATCAGTTCATCCATGTGAACTTTAGTGAAACAGCTAATCAGATGCGTCTGATCAACTAAACATAGCAACTATATTGCCCAACAACTTTACAACCTCAGCATTCACTTTCAACTCTCTACTAAACAACGGACATTATCAACAACTTTCTAATCAGGCTTTATGGTATCTCACACCAGGCATTAATCATGTGTGTGGATATAAATATTTTACCCTCTTCTCGGAAGCTAGGTTCTGTATCTGGATGGAATTTTCTTATTAAGGATTCTCTTAATATAATGTAAAATGTTACTCTGTAGAATTTATAAAAGCAAGGAAGATGTCACTGATTCAAGTTTATTAGTGGTATTTGGATGTTTTATGTCCTTTATCAAGGAAGCACTAAAGATTAACTCCTGTATTTTTGTTTCAGTCACGAAGAAAACGCGCAAGAACTCCAACCCCAGGGCATTATCTTGGACTGAAAAACACTAGGGAGCATGGTAAGTTTAACTTGAGGGATATCTATCATAAATTGGGAATCTAATCTATGTTTCTTTTATTAAAGTTTTCAATAATTTTTGTACTGAATTGTATCTTTGATTTTGTTAGGCAATCGTGGTGAGCGGGGAAGGTATCGTGATGGTTCTGACCGTGACCATTATTCACGTCGTAGGTCTCCAAGGCGTTCACCGTACAGAGGTGGCCAAGATTATTCACCCCGGCGCTCACCCTATGGGGGAAGGTCTAGGAGGGATAGCTCTAGATCGCTTCCTTATTCTCCACATGGTAGCCCAGACAGGAAGTATGCTCGTGGATCTAGGTGATGTTTATCTTAGCATGCTACTAAAATATACCTGAACAAGGTAAGCAAAAATTTGTTGACTATTATGGTGCTGTGACTATCAGTTTGCGCCCTATATACAATGTATAAGCTTATTGGTGGAAGCTGTTGTTCCTGTGTGACTATCATCAGTGTGAAGTCACACGGGAAGTTAGAGTGGACAAAAGTGTGAAAATTTCAATTTGAAGCATGTAAGCATTTACTTTAGAATGTGTTTGGATAGAGTATTTTAAAATTTTAGGGAATTTAAAATTCAGGAAAATTAAAATCCATCAATTAAAATTTTTGAACTTTAAAAATTTCTTGTTTGGATAAACCAATTTAAATTTCTTGAATTTCATATTTCTTGTTTAGATAAAATAATTTAAATTTCTTATATTTTGAATTCTTTGTTTGAATTAAATCATTTCAATTTATTATTTTGTCTCCAATTATATTTTAAAAATATAAATGGTCATATAAATAAAAAAATTTATTTTTATAATAATTGCTTTAAAAATCTATATATATTCTTGTCCAATTATATTTTAAAAAAATATTCCAACAAGAAAAATTAAAACAAAAAAAAGCATATATAAAATATCTCCTCTACATTTTTTTTCATCATGAGTGCCATTAAAAATATAAAAAACGAGAATAGTTTGAACATTATTGATTCTAGAATACAATCTAAGACATCAAAATAATTTGAAAAGCTTAATTAAAAAAAAAAAGTTGTCCCTACAAGTCAAAAGATATTTTCATGATTTATCCCTACACATCAACAAAAATTCATTGTATTAATAATGATTGGTATAAAGTTTTTAAATCTAGACACATAATTAATCATAAGAAAAATATAGGGACTTATATTCAAGAAAAGAAATTATAGGATCAAAATTAGATAAAATTATTAATCAACAATAATACTATGTCATGTGCTGATAAAAAAACAATATTATGACATGTGTTATGCATATAACACATTCATAATAACAATCAAAGACCAGAATGATAAATTGAGGCAAAATGATGTAAGATTTCTATATATTATATTTTATATATCATAATACATAAATATGAGAAGATATAAGAACTTATTCATCCTATATGAGATTTGTACACATAAAATATCTAATGCTTCTTCCATTACTATAATATGACTCAATGTAGATAGTGTATTTACATATAATAATCAAACCATTGCTTTTCAAATGACCCAAAAAATGCAAGATAAATATGTCAATCACAATTAAAATCAATGATGCACCAACACATACATCAAATTTTCAGTATATAAGCATTTTATGAGTGACTCGTAGAAAACCCACTTAACTGAAATCATAAATGTTAAATAATATTAAATCTAATGGAAACTGAAATTTTAAATGAATATGTTAAAAAATGTCTAATGTGATTCAATTTTTCTTTTTAGTTCAACATTAAATAATAAAAAATAAAAAAAGACATTATACAACAAAATAAATATATTTGTTATGATATCAAATGTACTTTTAATTTGACATCAAGACATAAAAGATGAGATGTAATTCTCCTTCTCATCTAATGGAAGAGTTGTTATTATCGCAAACTTAATGAGATTTTCTGTCCACCAATCGATTGCTTTATGTCGAAGTGCACCATTAAAATTAGGTATATTATTTAGCTCATTTACCACTTTATGTACCATTTATTGAGCTTTTTTTATCTCCATTTTTTTATTCTCCATCTTCTTCTTAGTCATTTAAACAAATTCTTTCAATGACTCGGCTACTTCTTTCATTGAGGAAATCATCCCTTCTTTATCTCCACTCTTACTTGGGCAAATGTTTTTCCTTGTGATAGAACTTGATTCGTCTAAGTCAATACTCACATTGTGAATTGCTTCCTCTTCATTTGCTTCTTTGCTCATGATATCATCTGCATCTAATGCATTTTCTTTTCTGCTGAGTCTAGTAGCTCTATCATTTGCACATAGGTCTACAATATCATCCTAATTAGGAATGAATTTGAATCGAAATCGTTTGTCTTCTTCATGTGACTTGAAAAAAATAGAAACATGTTAATAATGATACAAATAATAACTACAATTGAATAATAAATAAAATAAAAAAGAGGATTGATTACCTTAACATTCATTTCATGCAATTTCATTTTCAACAATAATCATGTACTTTGTGCTATCTCAGCTAAATTTTGTTTGGAGTTCACCTCATGGTAGATAATGTCAAGAACTGTGTTAAGCTTTGGAGAACATGGTATGAAATTGTTAGTGATATTCTTAATTAAAGTGAATTTGATTGAGATAACACAAAGTACATGATTATCGTTGAAAATGAAATTGCATGGAATGAATATGTTAAGGTAGTCAATCATCTTTTTAATTATATTTATTATTCAATTGTAGTTATTATTTGTATCATTATTAACATGTTTCTATTTTTTTCAAGTTACATGAAGAGGCCAAACGTTTTCAATTCAAAGTCATTCCTAATTAGGATGATATTGTAGACTTATGTGCAAAGGATAGAGCTACTAAACACAGAGTAGAAAATGTATTAGATGCATATGATATCATGAGCAAAGAAGCATATGAAGAGGAAGCAGTTCACAGTGCGAGTATTGACTTAAAGGGATCAAGTTCTGTCACAAGGAAAACATTTACCCAAGAGTGGAGAGAAAGAAGGGATGATTTCCTCAATGAAAGAACTAGTCGAGTTATTGAAAGAATTTGTTAAAGTGATTAAGAAGATGGAGAATAAAAAAAAGATGGAGATAAAAGAAGTGGTACATGAAGTGGTGAATGAGCTAGATGATATACCTAATTTTAATGGTGCACTTCGACATATAACAATCGATTAGTTGACAGAAAATTCCATGAAGTTTGCGATTATAAAAGTTCTTCCATTGGATGAGAAGGAGGATTACATCTCGCTTTTTATGCCTTGATGTCAAATTACAAGTACATTTGATATCATGACAAATATATTGATGTTGTTGTATAATGTCTTTTTCTATATTTTTTGATGTTGAACTAAAAAGAAAAATTGAGTCACGTCGGATATTTTTTAACATATTCATTTAAATTTTCAGTTTTCATTAGATTTAATATTTATTTAGCATTTATGGTTTCAGTTAAGTGAGTTTCTAGGAATCACTCATATAGGATACTTACATATTGGTAATTTGATGTATGTGTTGGTGCTTGATTGATTCTAATTGTGGTCGCCTTGCATTTTGAGTCATTTGGAAAACAATGATTTGATTATTAGATGCAAATTTATTATCTACATTGGAAGCACTCGATATTTTATGTAAAAATCTCATATAGGATAAGTTCTTATATCTTCTCATTTATGTACTATGATATATAAAAATTCTTTATCATTTTGCTTTAATTTATCAACCTGGTCTTTGATTGTTATCATGAATGTTATATGTAGTCATAATATTGTTTTTTTATCAGTACATGACATAGTATTGTTGTCGACTAGTAATTTCATCTAGTTTTGGTCCTATAATTTATTTTCTTGAATATAAGTCCTTATATTTTTTTCTTATGGTTAATTATGTGTCTAG
>CM023956.1:19675534-19722257 GCA_013407115.1 Glycine latifolia
TGTTATAAATGAACCGTGGTGAGAGAAATCGTTTACGCTATGTACTTTTAGTAAAATTAGTAAGCAAGGCCAAAAGAATTTTTGGGGAAAAATTTACAACTAAAATCATTTTAATATAAAGTAGACACAAGTTTTAATTAAAATCAATCAAGCTCGAGAGAGTTAAGAGAGGCGTTACATGAAGTACCTTGGTGAGACTTGTTTTATATTGGTGATTGAGATTCATAAGGATAGGTTATGTCATCCATTATGATTGTCCTAAAAGACTTGCATTGATAAAATCTTTGTTTAAGCATGTAAAATTGTATACTCAGGGAAATTTCAATAATTAAAGATGATATGAATGTACTAAGAGTGAACAAAAATGAATGATAGACCTTTTAGAAGTGTTTTGGGCAACCTTATGTATACTTAAGTATGCACTTGGTCTGTTGTCTCCTTAATAGTTGGCATTCTTGGTAGATACCAATCAAATCCCTGGAAATGATCATTAGATAGCTTATAAGAAGGTGATGAGGTGCTTATAAAGGACCAAAGAGCATATGCTTGTATATAGTAGAGTTGACAACTTGAAGATTGTGGGGTACACAGATTTAAATCTTGGTGGGTGCCCTAATAAAAGGAAATAGACTGCTGGACATATCTTTATGATAGTTGGGAGGGTGATATCTTGTAACAGTAAGAAACAAATTCATGTTGACTCTTATGCTATGAAAGCAAACTTTATTGTTTGTTTTTCTTTGTTGTTGCTACTCATGTCATTTGGTTGAGGGATCTTGTGATGGGACCTTACATTATATACTTTATTCCTAAGGCCATTGAGAATTTCTATGACATATTTGTAGTGTTTTATGCAAGGAACAATAAGACTTCTAGTGGTTTTTAACTCATGGAGTTGAACAACCTGATTGTTAGAGATGTTAGAGATCTTGTGAAAGACTATCATAGTTGTTTAGCGTATATACACAAACTCCATTCTAGTTGATCCCTTAACCTAGGTACTTAGGTCCGTGATTTGTTTTAAGAGACATGTAGATGATATAAGAGACATGCAGATGATATGAACATTGTGAGTTCTTTTAATCTTTTATTATGCTTGGTTAGTGGGAGTATGCATTATGTGTTATGTTTTCCTTATGTTAACGAATCTTTAGATTTTGGGCCATTTTTGGTGATATTTTCATTTGATTTGAATTTTATTATACTTTTTCTATCATCGACATAAGAATATTAAAGCTAGGTCTCTTTGGGACCATTATGCTAATAGTCAACACCAGAATTGAAGCTCAGACATAATACTATTAAAGTTCAGTGTCTTTGGGACCACTATATATGCTGGTGGTTGTCACTAAAATTATAGTTGATGCATGATAATATTAAAGCTCGATGTCTTTGGGATCACCAAGTGGGTGGTTGACACCTGAATTGTAGTTAAGACATAATAACATTAAAGCTCGGTGTCTTTGGGACCACTATGCCAGTGATTGACACCAGGATTGGCGCTGAGGTATAGTAATATTATAGCTCGGTGTTGTTAGGATCACTGTGGCACTGGTGATCAACACTAAAATTAGAGCTTAAACATAATGATATTGAAGTTCAGTGTCATAAGGACTATTGTGCCTATAGTCAATCCCATTTTTGGAGTTGAGGGATTACTATCTCTTAGTAAACCATGCAATTTCTTTGGATTTTAGGCACTTGAGAGAAATTGAGGACTAATGAAGAAAATGATGGTATGACTTTTCACTACTAGAAAATATGATTTTAACGTTGCCATTTTAACATTGGTTTTATAAAAATCGATGTTAAAAAAAGCATGGTGGCATAATTGTAAATAATTGAGTTCATTAACATCGATTTTTAAAAAAACCGATGTTGTGTTTCAACATTAACATCAATTTTTATAAAAACCGATTTTGTTTGATCAATTTTTAACATCGATTTTTATAAATCGATGTTGTATTTTTATCCAAATAAAAACCCCAAAATCAGTTTCCTTCTCTTTTTCTGCTCACTCTTTTCACCACTCTACGCTTCCCAAACCCTTCAGACACTTTTTCTCTCACCACTCTCTCTCGCGATGGTCGTCAACCTCACCATTCTCACTCACGATAGTGCTCAGTCTCATTGTTGCCACTCGATTTGACGACGTGGAAGTCTACATCTTTCATCACCCATCCATGATGTGTTCTTATTTTTCTTAGCTCATAACTCGTGGTCAATGTGATGTAGTTAAAGTATTCAGTGTTTTCTGTTTTGGGTTGAAAGGATCTTTAAAGAGATGTCGTTTGGGGATAGTCCCATACCTTGCATTAATGAAAATGAGAGTTAAGGGGTTTAAGGATAAGGTTTAGTTCCTTGTAGGGGTCTTTGTTGCATGAGATTAAAGTAGATTGGGTTTGGAGAGTGAGTGAGTTTGTAATGAAGAGAAAGTTTTAAGAAAAATGCAAAAGCAAATGCCTGAATGTACTCATTGTCCATGCCTGAATAATATTATATCAAGTCTAATTACAGTGAAAATATTTTATCAAGTCAGAGATTAGTAGGATTTTAAAAATATTTAACTTATAATTTCAAAAATTAATAGGAAGATGTACTCATTGTCAATGCTTGATTTAATCCAATTCACGGTTTATAAATGTGTTCATGATTAACAGACAAGATGGCAGGTTCATAGGAAGATGTTCCATCATCTTAGTTCCCTCACGTGAGTTACAAGCTAGCATTACCCAGTTTGACAAACCAGCATACATGTTAGAGACTTATAAAGGATAATTTATCTAAGAAATTAGAAACTTACCCACTTTACTATTTATTGAATTATGATTGGTAATGTGTCTTAACAGTCACCTGTTCTGCTGTTTATTAATTAATGCATAACACAGTTAAATAGTCATGCATGTGGTTATCTAATTATCCTTGCAATATTGTGTAATGCTATATTGCTTACAAACAAGACTCTTTTAATTAATTAGGCTAGTTGATGAATTTAATTAAGGTTAGGTCTTTATCTTGGTTTTTGGTGCGGATTAAAATTACTCACAGTTATCTTCTTCTCTCGTTGATGTACTAATACATAGATTGTATAAATTCTTTCATTAGCTTATGATTTGGTTTTTCTAAGATGTAAATGAACAAAAGTACATAATATATTTGTTTGTTGTCTTATGATGAAATTTTTTTCTAACAAGACAAGTCTTTCTTAATTAATGATGTATAATATATTTGTTTGTCGTCTAATTTTCAAACAAAACAATCTTCCCATAGGTTTATACATTGCTCAATTGTCTAATGCATGTGTTCAGCTGTATATCTCCTTTTGGATAGCAAGAAGAAATACACTTGATTGAAAATTATGAGTAAAGACAAAAAATTAGGGAAGAAAGAAAATGTTACCAAGGTGTGTTAGGCATAATTTTGTTTTTATCATTCCCACATCATTCGTAGGCTAATTAAAATTAGGTTTAGAATTTGATATCAATATTTTAATTGTACAATATACATGCATGTTTTTCTTAACCAATGCTTGAAAGGGATTAAATGATAAACACGAAGGTAAATTCAAGGCAATTGCTAAATGAATTCCAATTAAAATAAGTAATTTAAACAATGTTTGATCTCTTCAAAATGATATTTTATTACTTTGTACACTAATTTTTGGATAACTTTGAATTTGTTATTGAATTTAGTGTAAGAAGCAAAGAGGAAACATTAAGTGTGACTATTACGTCATGCATTGGATGTCAATCATAATCCTAGGGATTTTCAAGGATAATTGGGAAATGATAGTTGTTTACTTTGTACCTAATTTCATTTGTTATCGTTGTTATTATTTACACTAATTAAGTTATTTTTAATTATATAATGCAAAATTTTACTGATCCAATACCATGGGAACTAGAGAGAATAAAGGAAATTCGCTTTTAGTGAGAAAAATGTTTACTAAGAGTTAGAAATGAAGCACAAAGTATTTAAGGAATATTGTTTAGCTTAGGTTATAGATGATATTTATGTATTGAAAATATTGTTTCATGTACTTTCAGTGTTTCTTTATTTAATAGTATTTATTCAATAATAATTTGAATATAATGTATACTGCCTGGATTGCCTCTAGCATGAATTGGTTATGCTTTTTATTTAAAGGTTTGAGATCATTTAACAAATAGGAAAAATATAAAAAAATGCAAAAACAACATCAGTTATGTCAAAACCGATGTGGTATAGTAGCAAAACAACATCAGTTCTACCAAAACCAATGTTGTAATGCACCATAATAAAACACTCTTCATTGAGACCCATAGTGCCCAAAATTTGTCAATTTTTGTTTGATAAAATTTCTTTTACATTCTTGGCATAAAATGACATTTATGAAATAACCTCGATGAAAGGAAGGTTGATATGCACTTTACTTAACCTTAAGAAATTTTCTAAATTACACATACTGTGGTCATTCTTAACTCTATGAGAAAATGGTAGACTTACCTGAGGAGATGTCAGTATCTCTTTCTTTTCATCCTCATCCATTAATACGAACCTAAACTTTCTTAAGTGCTTGGTCCTTCTCAATAAGGACATCATCTACAAATTTTGGGAAAAAACCTTCCTTCTCCTCAAAGTCCTTTTGAATCCTCTTGCTTTTAGTCATCACAACATTGACATCCTCCCTCTTAGGATTTGGTTTAGGTTGTGAAGGAAGGTTTCCTAGCTACCTTTATGACAAGAGAGATTGTATGTTGGTTAGTTGAGATTCCACCTGCTTCATTCTCTAATAATTTTGGGTCATATATTGAAGCATGGTTTCTTGAAGAGTGGGTTATCTCTCCTCTTGTTCAGGCCTCTAATTTTGCATGGGTCGAGACCTATACATTCCTTGATTCTGCTTGAAGTCTTGTCCTTGATTGAAATTGTTGGGGTACATATTATAAGAGTTGTTTCTTTCCTCAACAAAATTGTTCTCATCCATGGTTGCAGCTAACTCATCATCAAGAGTGCATTCTTCTGGCCCATGCACAATCCTACATTTATCATAGGTTGGGAATTGAGGTGTAGTGATGGGGACTTGAGCTTGAGCTCTCATAGTGTCTCAATCTTCAGTGTTAGAGCTTGCATTTTATTTCCTAGTAGTTTAGGGATTATCCTTCTCCACATGGTTGACGCCTCTCTTCATAATTGTCCTATCCCTAAGTTGTTATAAGGGTTAGAGCACATATTTTCTTGATCCTGATGGCATTAACATGGAGTTTTCCCACAACCAGCATCTCAACATGTCCCATTGTGTGAGACACTTCCTTGTAGAAAATATGGACTAGTCTCTAGAGTAAGGCTATGGTGTGGAAATTATGCTAGAAGCCCACACTTTCTTGAATCCAATTGTGGATATTATGCCAATAATACCCTTACTCTTTTTTCTTTTAGCTTTTGCCAAGAGGTAAGGGAGGAGTACTTGATCACTTAAAACCTATGTTTCGATTTTGAGAAGTTAATCTTCATGAATGTTGAACTTTTGCATGTGAATATGTGAAAATTCAAATTATGTGTTGTGACCCTATGATTGATACGTGTTGTATTTGTGAATTCTAGGATGAGTTTGTTTTCCCCCTAGACCTATGAAAGTATACATGATATGCCTCATTTGGAGTTGTATAACATTTGGAAACAAAATTTTAAGTTAGGGCAAGTTATGTATGCATACTTCTCTGTTTTCAAAATTTTTGAAGTTGGGATTGGAATCAACGATTATGGACCTCAAAATTGAACTCCCAAAAACCTAGGGTTAGATATAAAATACACCCCATTTGAGTTAGTATAACTCTTGGAATCACAATTTCAAGTTTGCTCTTTTGGTAAAATCCACTCTGTTTTACATGAACTACACCTATTGGCTTGGTTTCTATAGATTTTGACCATGGAAATGAGTTCCTCATGTTTGAAAACATAGTGTTTGATATAAATTTTGCATAAAACCAATTTATACAACTCTTCGAAATTAGAAAACAAGTTTTTGTAAACTTTAATGATGATGTGCAGGCAAGTTTGGTATTAGGGTCAAATGGAAGTGGATTTAGGAAATTTTAACTCCAAAATTGAGTTCCTTGCATTTTAAAACCTTGAATTGAATATATGGTTTGTCCTAAATGGATTTTTATGTTAACGGGAAAATTGATTTTAAAGTGGGCAATGACGTATAATTCGTTATAAGCATGGATCATGAATGTGTATGAAGTGCATGGAATAAATTATGAGAATTAAAGAATGTATTGTTTACTTTGATTGAGACTTTATAATGTGAAATTATTGAAATTTCTATGTTATATGTTGTAAGACCAAGTGAGTGTGACCACTTGGCAAAACATGTTGCATGTTATGAATGTGTTGTTATCAATAATGTTGATTATGAACTGTTGCATTTTGGGATTGAGTTCGGGGGTGTCTGACCCTCGACAAAGTTTACTTTGGATATCATGTGATGATTTAGTGATTGGATATATGGTGGTATGTGATTTTGTAAAGTGGACTATTCCACTTGAAGGGTCATGTTAATGGTAACCTTAGAGAGGGAACGAGATTAATTTCCTTCCTCACTTGATATGTTTGAGTGTGTGTGCATGATGGAGGATACTTGCAGTCATGAGCTTCATGAGGATCGACATGCATTACGAGGAAGGAATGGACAAACGAGGTAGCAAGATTGTGTTAGAATTAGAGGGATAGTTGTGTCGAGAGTTGGGGCATGACCCTATACTCAGTGGAAATGCTCTCTAACATCTATTCACATGTACCGACGCGACCATCATTTGAAGATCGAGATATGGTTAGTTTAGGGGACTTAGGGGTCTCACTTTGCATTCTTGACTAGAGTGAAGTCGTATCCATTGTTGGTGAGAGCGCCATGCCCTGTACCAGCATGTGACCATCCCTCCCAATTATCATCCATATGTTGTGTAAGACCATGAAGTCTTAGAAGACTTAGTGGTAGTATTAGGCCCAAGACAAGAACTGCGTGAGAGTAGAATTGCGAAATAGAATGTTGTGAGTTATGTATGCTAGAATACCACACGTGGTGGTTGTCTTGGTCATGTGAGGGACTTAATATTTCTAACGCCCGGCCACTTGCAGGATTAATGACTGTCCCCACATACCAACACAAGACTTTTCAGCGTGCTTTGTCCTCACTTACACACTTCCTGAGAAACTTCCCAGGAGGTCACCCATCCCAGAATTGCTCCAAGTCAAGCACGCTTAACTGTGGAGTTCTTAAGTTATGGGCTATCGAAAAGTATATGCATTTTGTTGTTATAGGTAGTACATATTATTTTCTTTTAAGTTATCCTCAACTGTACAATCTCGTACCTGCATAGTCTCTGGATCCCTCTCGTTTGGGTATGTATTCGATTCATTCATGTACCCCTCCCGCTGGAAGCCTGCCAGGAGCCGCTCCTTGTCCGTGCCTCATTGCACCGGCGATCACTCCCCGCCCTCGTCAGCGCCCGGGATGTTACAATGTTTGTGTTTGTGGTTTCTAAAGGGATGGAGTACTCACTACCTTGTTACCATTTTCAAGATCCTATGTCAAGCATGTTGTTGAATCCCTCGTTCTTCATTAATGCCATTGAGAAGCGGTGGAAGCATGACGGTACGCTTTATGTTGATTACTTCTACGATTTCCTCTACTGTCTTAATGCGCCGGTGGACAACTAAATTATAAGCCCCATATAGTTGATTTCTACATTTGGTGTACCCAACCCACACCATCTTACTACCATTTTGTCATGCCTATGCTAGAGGTCATCATTCCATTTGAGTCTCACTCACCACCTGTGGACGATGCGATGTCCTCTATCAGATCTAATTCTTCATCCAAAGGACATTGAGGCTACTTCCTCTACACTGATGTCTCCAAGATTGGTGTTACCTAAGTCTTGGGTACCACCCGGGGTAGACTTGGTTGATCTTGTGTTTGAAGATGAAGGTGAAGACGTGGAGGAGGATACATCTATCGACGAGGATCCGTCTATGAATGAGGAGGACCCTGACACAAAATTAGAGCCGATGGAGGAGGACTCTTCATAGAATTCATCTAATGAGTCTTACTAGGAGCCTTGGGTGTTACCTGAGTCTTGGGTACCATCCAGGGTAGACTTGGTGGATCTTGTGTTTAAAGATGAAGGTGAAGATGTGGAGGAGGATACATCTATCAAGGAGGATTCGTCTATGGATGAGGAGGACCCCGTCATAGAGCTAGAGTCGATGGAGGAGGACTCTTCACATGATTCATCTAATGAGTCTTACTAGGAGCCTTGGGTGTTACCTAAGTCTTGGGTAACATCTGGGGTAGACTTGGTGGATCTTGTGTTTAAAGATGACGGTGAAAATGTAGAGGAGGATACATCTATCGAGGAAGATCCATCTATCGATGAGGAGGACTCCGTCATGGAACTGGAGCCAATGAAAGATGACTTTTCATAGGATTCATCTGATGAGTCTTACTAGGAGCCTTTTTTTTTTCTTTTGAGTATACTTCTTCTTTTTTGGGTACAACTGACTTGGGTATAGGTGACTGCTTTGAGTCCTAGCCTCTTAGGTTTTTCCCTTTATATGTATTTTGGGATAGGTAGACCTAGGCTCAAACCTTTTGTATTTATTCAGTCATTATTTACTTATATTACTTGTCACTTTGGGGTTGTATATGCTACTTACTGGTTTCACCGATAGGCTTATGCTTTGCTACTAATTATGACGCATGAAACTTATTTATCTATATTTGGTGATCATGAAGGTTCACCTATTTATCATTACTTATTATTTAAGCATGTATGATTTATTTATGTCGCGAATGTTTCTATTCCACTCATCCACTTGTAGTTTTAACACAATAAGCAATTACTATGATTTATTATACATGCTTTAACAAGAAAAATGAGTTTTAAGAAATTGGAATAGAAAGTTTGTATTTTTGGCAAAAAAAATTCCTCTATCTTTTCTAGTCTTTTAAGTTAATCATAAAAAGAACTTGAGGTTATCTTTTCATTAAGAAAATCAACTAATTATTTTGGAAGACTGTATTTAAGGGTGTTATAATCACCACCTCACAAAAACACTCTTAAACTAATTTACTTTCAAAATGAGTTTATTTAAAATTAATCATATTTTAAAAACTAATTTAAAATGTTTATGAAACTAAAACTAAGAATTGATTGTTATTTTTAAAAAACTTGAAACTCAAAACTAAAAACCACCCAAAGACAAATATTTGCAAAGCTTATTAAAAATTATTTAAAGTTAACACACACGTATTAATGTTGATTGTATTCGATTTCCATTAATTTTCAAGATCTAATATTTTTTTATTAGTTTTAATTATTCTTTTCGTTCCTATTGTCTAAACTTTTTTTTTAGTAATTTAAAATATTTCATTTTGGTCCTATAGTTACAATTTTTCAACTTTTCTAGTCTTTATTATATATCTAAAGTCTTCTAACATAATTACATTCTAATCCTTATTAACTGCAACAAATAGAATGGCAGTGTAAAACAGTCAGAAAAACAAACAAGGTTGTCATAGTTTCATCTTAATGGCAACGAGACTGACTCATTCAAGAAAGTTGTTGGGTTTGGTTCTACCCTTAACATGCTGGGACGAAATCCACGAAGAAGAGACTAATTTTTTTTTTTTTTGCATAAAAATTTATATATCTTATTTCTAAGAAATAATTATTTCATAAATAATGAGTTTTTATAAAAATATTTATTATTAACTTTATATGTAAAACTAGAAATAAAATTTACTGCTCGAAGAAAATGACACAAATATTAATATAATATCGTATTTTCTTTTTCATCTTTCTAAAAAGATTTTTTTTTATATTTCTTTTCATTTTTTAATATATATACATTTGTGTCTATCGACAGATAATCAAAACAAACATTTGTAGTTAAAAACTGTCAAAATCTTTTTTTTAGCAGTTTTAGAAAGTTTTAATTTTGTAGCACTCTTTAAAAAAACTCTAAATGTAATAATGTTAAGCGATTTTAGACAACAATGACTAAAAGATTAAAAAATTATAACCCTAGAATAAGAATTTTTTTTTCAGATATAGAAACTAAAGATAATTAAACCTTATTATTAATTCAAATACGTGACTACGAGATCCATTAACTTTATTGGAAGGGCAATTAAGAGCACCACTACGATTATTTGAATGGTGCAGATAGATAGTATAGTTTTGTTTGAAGTGAAAGGAGGCAAAACGTAGTTAAAGTAGTCTTGATACACAAGAAGGTCCATTCGAAGCGTAGAAGTGTTTATTCTTCCGATAAATAATAATATTGCAACATACATGGAAAAGGAAAAGGAAAACCAGGCGCGCAAACGGAAGCAGAGCCCACAGAACAGAGGCCAAACAAAAACCAATAAAAAGTCTTTCTCTTCCTCTGTTTCCTTCATTCAATTTCAAGTCTCACTAGTTCAGCATTGTTCTCTTCCTCTCGCATTGCACAAATGGTGAAAGCGAAGCAGTCTCGAGTGTGGCTTCGGAAATCATGGTGGAGGGTGTCGTGGCCGGGGACGCTGATGCTTCTGCTGCTGCTGACGTGCTCGTTTCTCATTCTCATTCCACTCGCTCTCCGTATTCTCTCCACTTCCCATGTAAAATCTTCCTCTGCTCTCTCCAAACCCAACGATCTCAACTTCGTCGCTCGCAACACTCACGTGTATGTGAACTCTATTTCTCTCTGCTTTATTCACTTCCATTTCGTTCGCTTTCTCTGATCTTTTTCTGTTTTGCGCAGAAGCAGCAGCGAAGGTGAAGGTGAAGAAGACAACCGGGTAAAGTGGTGGGTAGAAGTAATATCCTGGGAGCCCAGAGCTTTTCTCTATCATAACTTTCTGGTCAGTTTTTTTTTTCCTTTCATTCCTGTGGCAGCTCCCTATTTAGCTTTAATTGTAATCCACTTTCAATGGTGTAATGGGCTTTGTACATCCATAAAACGGATACGATAGATTAGAAAAGAACAGTATAATAGTAAAGACAAAAATTGGATATAGTTTGTCACATAACGTTGTTTGTTCTTTGATTAGAATTGCATTATAAATGTTTGCATGGAAGGTTAGTATATTTTTTTTTTATTGTGAAATGTTTGTCATTAATTTATTAGTTTTTTATATAAGAGGGATATTTTTTTCTTTTCTTTTCTCTCTTTAATCATTAAGTTAATTTTATAACTTTATTCAGTGTATCTAATTGAAGTGAAACTCTAATTTTAAATGAAAAATAATACTAAAAACATTTTAAAAAATGCACCTCAGTTTTGCTCTAAAAATAACAATAATGAAGTCTATGTTGAGGTTATTTAAATGATATATAGAGCTTTTGATTGGTTGATCCTATAGGTACTTTGCTCAGGCAAGAATTTGTCATTGTTAATGATCTTGTGCTTGTCATTGGATTTGTACATGTTAGACTTGTTAAGCAGGGATGTGGGTCTAGTTTGTTTGAGTTGTGAGGTGGAAAGTATGAAGGAGAGTAAAAATGGAGTGACATGGCAAATAGAATGGAAGGTTTTGATTTTTACTTATCGATGCTTAATAAGGGAGTTTGAACTTTTTCAAACTCACTTTTTTATAGTTTCTTTTTTGGGTACCAAACCCATATACAAAAAACAAATAGATGATAGAAACCCATCCACTATTCTCCTAGAACCACGCACACATGTCCCACCAAGATATTTATCAGATTACGTGTAATAATAGAAGTCATGGTTTATCAATGTGCATAAGCACGTAACAACACAACTCCACCTACGTAACAACACAACTCCACCTTCCCTGTTTTTTTGCATTTGTTGTTTCTCATTCTGTTAGGATTAATTCCTCATTTTATGGTTTCAATCTTCATTGTAATCCTTATTTAAGGCATCTATTATGGAAATAAAAGGCATCAAATTATTTTACCATTTAATTTTCCTGTTAATCCATCTTAAGCTTTGCCTTTACGTTGAAAAGGTATCCATCATTTGGTGCTTTCATTGAGCACACTCTCCTCCAATTCCATGGCTGAAGGAACCCGATTTCGAAAACTTAAGGAAGCACACGAAACTCAAGCTACCCAACTTCACAAACTGTTTGACACCACAAATCAGGCCACCTCACACAGTACCCACCTTCGAGAGTCCACCTCTAAAATGAATTCCCAAATCACCGACCTCACTACTCAATCGAACCACATAGTTCAATGCCTCGACGAGGTGCACACCAGTCTTACCACTATTATGGGACGACTACATCAACTGTTGCATCTCACTACAGATCCCACTCCCACACCACTGTCGTCGCTGCCGCCACCACTCTCGCCTCCACCTTCCCCATTTCCACCTGTTCTTCAACCCTGTCCTTTTAAACTCAACTTTCCCCGCTTTGCCAGTGACAACCCTTCTGGCTAGCTGTTCAAAGCCTCTCAATTCTTTGAATACCATCACACACCGCCTCCACAACGTATCCAAATGGCCTCCTTCCACATGGATAGACCCGCTATTGCCTGGTTCCAATGGATGCACACTAACCACCCTTTCCCCACTTGGCAAGCCTTCACCCAAGCACTTGTAACTAGATTCGATGATTCTCCTTACACCGATTACATGGGCTCCTTTGCCAAATTGCAACAGACTACCAACATTTCTCCTGTTATATCACTGTTTATGAATCCTTGGCCAATCACACTACCAACCTTTCTCCTGAATTTCTCCTTCACAACTTCATCTTCGAGCTCAAGCCACAGATACCACTCCTTACACAAGGTCATAAGTGTAAAAACCATTCTTCCCTCCTTCTCCTTGAAGATACCACTCCTGATTCACCCCATTTTGACACAGAAGACCACACCTTCGACCTTACCCTACCGAAATCCCTGATATCTCACTCCATGCTTTTTTTGGCAGAGACTCTCCCCGCACGCTTCGCCTCGCCGGTACTATGAAAGGCACCCCTGTTCAAGTCTTGGTAAATGGTGGTTCCACCTATAATTTCATTCAGCAGCGGTTTGCACAACACCTCTATCTCCTGGTCGAGAATTCTCATTCTCTCAATGTTACTGTCGGTAACGGTGAGACACTTCATTGCTCGGGCTTATGTCGTTCGGTTCCTATCCATTGGCCCACCACACATTCTTCATTAACTTATTTGTCCTGCCCTTGCATGGGGCTGACATTGTTCTAGGGGCCAATGGTTGTGCCAACTTAGCCTGCTAACCTTTGACTATCACCTCCTCACCTTTACCTTTAACCTGGACTCCCAACCAATAACTCTACACGGCTCCACCCACCTTACTTCCACACCAGCGTACTCACCAATCATTCGACGCCAGATTGCGACATCCTCAATTGGTACCTTATATCACCTGGTCATCAAGTTTACTGACACCACACCTTCCCAAATTGTCCTTCACCCGGATATTGACAACTTACTCACCCCTTTTCGTCATTTGTTTGACACTCCTAAGTGTCTCCCACCTTGTCAACCACAGGATCATCAAATCATCCTTCCTCTAGGCGCAAAACCTGTTAATGTCAAACCATACCGATACCTTTTCTTCCAAAAAAAAAAAAGAAATCGAGCACCAGGTCCGCCAATTGTTACATGATGACTTCATCCAACCTAGTTTGAGCCCCTTCAGTTCTCTTGTTCTCTTAGTTCTAAAAAGGATGGAACGTGGCGTTTTTGCATCAATTTTTGCTCACTCAATGCCATCACAGTTCGTGATTGGTTCCCAATTCCCATAATCGACAAACTATTTGATGAACTCCATGGTTCGCATTTTTTCACCAAGCTTGACCTTTATTCCAAATTTCACCAAATACGAATGCACCCAGAGTCTATTCCCGCCATTGCTTTTGGTACCCACGATGGTCACTATGAGTTCAAGGTTATGCCATTCGACCTGTGCAATGCACCATCGACCTTTCAGGCAACCATGAACTCCATCCTGGCTCCATTCTTACGGCGCTTTGTGCTCATTTTTTTATGACATCTTGATCTATAGCCCCACTTGGGATACCTACCTTCTTCACATCCAAGAGGCATTTCTCACCCTTCTTAATCATTCCCTCCACCTGAAACTCTCAAAGTGCTCATTTGTGGCCAAATCTCCATTCATTATCTCAGCCATATTGTTTCTACTGAGGGGATCTCTATTGACCCAAACAAGATTAAAGCCATTAACAATTGGCCTACTCCGCGTTCTGTGACTCAACTTCATGATTTTTTGGGTCTTGTCGGCTATTACCGTCACTTTATTCGTGGCTACGCCTCCATGGCCTCTCCTTTAACATCTCTGTTAAACAAAAATGCTTTTGTATGGACCACATCTCAAGAAGCTGCATTGGCCACCCTCAAGGAAGCCCTATCCTTCACACCTGTTCTCCAACTTCCAGATTTTGATGCACATTTTTGTATCAAGACTGATGCTTCCAGAGATGCTTTGGGTGTTGTATTGTCCCAACATAGCCACCCACTTGCTTACTATAGCAAACTCTTTAGTCCTCGTGTCCGTGCTGCTTCCACTTATGTCCGTGAACTCTGTGCTCTCACTGAAGCCGCCCAAAAATGGAGAGACTACCTCTTAGGCTGGGAGTTCCATATTCTCACAGACCACTCAACCCTACAACACCTACTCACTGAATCCATTCACACTCTCGAACAAGAACATTGGCTCTATAAACTCATGGGCTTCCAGTATCACATTATTTGTAAACCAGGGAAGTCAAATCTAGCTGCTGATGCCTTATCCCGGTGTCCCACCTCTGAGCACCATGCTATGTCAGTCTCTATACCTGCACTCACCACTCACATCAAGCACATCCTCCAAACAAACCCCAAGTCTTTGGCAATCATTGCTGCCAAACAAAAGGACCCTAGCACGTTTCCTAACTATCGGTACTTTAATGACCTCCTCTTTTTTGGCAACAGGTTGTATCTATCAGCAGGTTTAACTCTTTGCAAGGACATGTTCTCTGAACATCACAACAGTCCAATTGGTGGTCATTCCAGATTTTACAGAACACTCAAACGTGTTTCTCAGGCTTTTTATTGGTCCAACATGAAAAAAGATATTAAACAATGGGTTCGTGATTGCATCATCTACTAGCACGCCAAGTCTGCCACAACTTCCCCACAAGGTCTCCTCCAACCACTACTATCCCACATCGGGTTTAGGATGACATAACCATGGATTTTATCATTGGCTTACCACCCTCACATGGCAAGACATCTATAATGGTAGTCGTCAACCGTCTCTCTAAGTTTTCTCATTTCATTCCCTTACCCACGCACTATATAGCACAAGCAGTAGCCACAATTTACATTCAACATGTGGCTAAATTACATGGCCTGCCCACCAGCATTACTACCGATTGTGGCTCCATCTTTCTCAGCTCATTTTGGCAGGAATTATTCAAACAGCAGGGCACTAAATTATAGGTTAGCACAGGCTATCACCCACAAACTGGCGGACAAACAGAAGTCGTCAACCGTTGTCTAGAACAATAGCTCCGTTGTTTTACCATGAACAACCCCACCACTTGGTACAAATTCATACATTGGGCTCAATATTGGTACAATACCACCTATCAATCTTCGACTAAAATGGGTCCATTTAAAGCTTTATACGGTCGAGTGCCACCTACCATTCCAGATTACATTTCTGGTGGCTCGCGTGACTGGCAAGTTGGTCGTGTTCTACAAGAAAGAGACAAGCTTTTGAACATACTTAAGGAAAACTTAAGACGTGTTTAACAACGCATGAAAGCATTTGCTGACAAAAAAAGCACAGGTAAAGAGTTTAAGGATGGAGATTGGGTAATGGTCAAATTTCATGCTTATCGTCAACAATCAGTGACCAACAGACAGTCTTATAAGCTTTCCCGACGTTATTATGGCCCCTTTCAGGTTGTATCACGGGTTGGTTCCATTGCTTACATATTATCCTTGCCATTTACCTCCAAGATCCACCCAGTTTTTCACATCTCCTTGCTCAAACCTTATTTTGGAGACCCACAGTCAGTCATTGCACAGTTACTTCTAGAGGACGAGCTTCAGGACCTTAAGGATAAGGTTTGTACTGATGAGGGGAGGAATGATAGAAACCCATCCACTATTCCCCTAGAACCATGTACACGAGTCCCACCAAGATATTTATCAGATTACGTGCAATAATAGAAGTCATGGTTTATCAACGTGCATAAGCACGTAATAGCACAACTCCACCTTCCCTGTTTTTCTGCATTTTTTGTTTCTCATTCTGTTTGGACTAATTCCTCATTTATGGTTTTAATCTTCATTGTAATCCTTATTTAAGGCATCTATTATGGAAATAAAAAGGCATCGAATTATTTTGCCATTTAATTTTCCTGTTAATCCCTCTTAAGCTTTGCCTTTATGCTGAAAAGGTACCCATCAACAGCACCCAAAGTGAGGTTAATAGCTATTTAGTGCCACTTACATTCCTGCACGGTCTTAGATAGATACTAACCACCTTTTACATCAATAATAGAATTTGTATACCATAGTTACCACCAGTTTGGGAAACACAACTCAGCTATGTTTCATGCACAAGACTGGGTTAATGTTCCATGGCATAAAAGATGAATTAAAAAGATTTATCTTTCCCTTTCAGCCAAGACCACGCAGTGAATAAAAGTGATGCTTCAAAGCTTCCTTATCAAAAGATTTATCATGAATGACACATTGATTTCTAAGAGATACCACAGACACCACACAATAAGCCTCCGATGGTCAACATAGGATGATCCAGTTTTGCATGCATGTTGCCAAAAATATTGAGCAATTTGTTGCGGGATCACCGTAACCACCTCCTCCAACCGATACCACTCTAATCAAACCTCCATCATTTTTGGGCAGGAAAAGAAGACATGGCTGACGTTCTCCACCTGTAACAAAAAAAAGGACAGAAACTCTCATGGTTAGATAACATAACATCCCTCTTGTGCTTACCAAAATATGGAGTTGACACACGTCAGGGTGGATGTGGCCAAGATGAGCTTCACAATCTCGCATGTCAGACTGTGAGAACCCTTTGTTAGGAGGACAAGAGAAGGGACTTGCAAAATAAATGACATTAACTCTCAAGTAAGTACGTGAGTTAGGTGAGAATGAGAGATGAAATGGGTGAAATAGAACCTAATACTTATAAAGTGGAGTAGGAATTATGAATCTTTATTTGTTGGGACTATTACAATGATGTAACAATCCTTACAGATAATTACTAGTTTGTAGATAATTATAGCTTATAGATAATTAAGTACTTGTCACTTGATAAAGAAGTTACAATATTATCGTTAATATTCAAATAATGAGGTATTAAAAATAACCTATTTGAATCAGTAGTCTGACTACTAAGGACAAAACGTCCGTGCTCTTGTGTCAGGACTAACATAAAAGACTGACATAGGTATTAGAATGTCACGTTACTTGTCACATGTATTTTGTGAACCCTGTATACTTGTTGGTTTTAATTATGGCAGAGAATGAATAAAAATAGAGTGTGAGGGAAGAGTGTGACTTCATTGAATTCAAAATGTACATATAAAGGCTGAAAATATAATTGACCACTAACATCATGCCCTTTAATCAGGTCATGATTCATAACAAACTGAACAACCTCCTAAGACCATGAAAACAAACTTTGGCTTCTTATTAAAAATAAAATAAATAGATAATTTGCAATGTGACAGCAGTTCTAAAAGCACCTGCCAACACTCCTCCTTGCTTTAGACACTGCAAACTCCAAGTTTCATTCTCAGGATCTCGAATTTGCTAGCTAGTAGGGATTTAGTAAAAACATCAGCTATTTGCTCTTCCATTTTGCAATGAACAAGAGTTGCAACACCATTCTTCTGTACTTCTCTAAAGAAAAACAGTTTGATGTTGAAATGTTTGGTTTTCCCATGGAATACTGGATTGTGAAAAATAGCTATTGCAGCTTGATTGTCAACAAAGATCTTAGTTTCTTCTTTCTTCTCAAGAGTAAGATCACTTAACATCTTCCTCAACCACAAAGCTTGATTCACAACAGCAGTTGCAACAATAAACTCCGCTTCTGCAGTAAATTGAGCCACTATTTCTTGCTTTTTTGAACTCCATGAAAAAACTCCAGATCCCACACTGAAGCAGTATCCTAAGGTGCTTTTCATGTCATCAATGCACCCTGCCCAGTCATTGTTAGAGAAACCCAACAACTTTAACTCCTTGCTCCTTTTGAACTTGATGCCAAAGTTGACAGTGCCTGTGATGTATCTAATCACTCTTCTAGCAGACTTCAAGTGTATTTCACTTGCACAATGCATGAAACGAGATAACATACTTACAACAGTCAAGATGTCAGGTCTTGTTGTTGTAAGGTACATTAGGCATCCAATCAACGTCCTGAAGTATGTTTTATCCACCTTTTTAGATCCATCTTCCTTGTACAGCCTTTCCTTTTGATTCATTGGGGTGTTCATTGACTTGCAGTCTTCCATATGAAAATGTTTAAGTATTTGTTTTGCATACTTTTGGCAAATGAAAAGTTCATCTTGAGTTTGCTTAATCTCCATTCCGAGAAAATAATTCATCAAACCAAGATTAGTCATCTCAAATACTTTCATCATTTCTATCTTAAATTCATCAAGTAAGGATGCATTATTGCCAGTCACCAAAAGATCATCAACATAGAGAGAAATGACAAGGATATCAAGCTCACAATGTTTGACGTACATAGTGGACTCAAACAGGCTTTTATCAAAGCCTAAACTTAGCAGACGATCATTAATTCTGCTGAACCAAGCTCTTGGAGCTTGCTTCAACCCATAGAGTGCCTTCTTGAGGAGATAAACCTTGTCTTCTTATCCTTTCTTCACAAAGCCTTCAGGTTGATCAACATACATTTCTTCCTGCAAAAAACCATTAAGAAATGTTGATTTAACATCCAAGTGACACACTTTCCAACCCATTTGTGCTGCAACAGTAAGTAGCAATTTGATGGTGTCTAGCCTCGCCACTGGTGCAAAAGTGTATGAGTAGTCTACCCCAGGAATCTGAGCATACCCTTTCACCACAAGCCTCGCCTTATGCTTGTTTATGGAGCCATCAACATTTAGTTTGGTCCGAAACACCCACTTGACCCCAATGACTTTTCTGTTTTGGGGTCTGTCAACAAGCTGCCATGTCTTGTTTTTTTCGATCATGTATAGCTCCTCCTTCATTGCCACCATCCAGTTTTGATCTTGTTCTGCTTCTTTAAATCCTGCAAGCTCACAAAGTGCAATGTTGCAAGTTTGATAAATATCAGAAAGCAATCTAGTGCCTCTAATTGGAACATCATCGACCATATCATTTTTCCAATCCTCATTTCTCTGCCCTTTAGTATTTGTGATAGGAGAATTTAGTTGGTTTAAGGCTTGACTTCTCTGCCCCAGTTCCATTCTTCATTTTCCACAAAGTGCACATCTTTGCTTATGACAATACTCCCTTTGTGTGGATTAAAGACTTTGTAAGCCTTAGACACTGTGTTGTAGCCTACGAAGATACCCTGTACTGCCTTCTTGTCTAGTTTATCACACTTAACCTGAGGAACATGGGTGAAACACAAACAACCAAACACTTTCAAGAAGTTAAGAGATGGCTTATGTCTATACCAAGCTTCAAATGGTGTTTGATTTTTCACATCCTTTGTCGAAAGCCTACTCTGCAAAAAGACTGTTGTATTTGTTGCTTTAGCCCATAATTGCTTAGGTAGGTTCTTCTCATGTAGCATGCATCTTTCCATTTCTAGTATGTGTCTCTTTCTTCTCTCATTGACTCCATTTTGTTGTGGAGTGTAGGGAGCAATGAGCTGATGTTCTATGCCTGCATCTTCACAAAGTGAATTGAACTCTCCCAAGGTATACTCATTTCCATTATCAGAACGTAGAATCTGAATGTTGCAGCCACTTTAGTTTTCTATCATTTTCTTGAACTTCCGAAACACTGCAGCCACCTCTGACTTGAATTTTAGGAAAAAATCCAACAAAATCTTGTTAAGTCATATATGAAGACAGTATAGTAAAGACTACGTTTGAGAGGTGTTCTTTGTGGACCACATAAATATTTGTGAATTAATTAAAGCTTCCTTGTTGCTCTCTAAGTTGTTTCTGGAAATGGTCGTCTGTGTTGCTTTCCAAATTGACATGTTTGGCAGTGAAAAAGTTGCTCTTCTAAATCAGGTAACCCTTTTACTAATTGCTTTGTTTGTAGCAATAGTAATCCTTGATGATGATAGTGACCAAGCCTCTTGTGCCATATTTCTGTGACATTTTTCCTGATAGGAAATGCAGCCTGCTCTTCCTCCAATGGATTAAATATGAAGCTCTTTCCTTTCATCTTGACCTTGAACATTTCTTGACCAGAGGCATTTTTATCAAACAGTGTTTGTCTTCGAAATGAACTGTTAAGCCCTTTTATATTAATTGACCAACACTCAACAGATTTTGGTCAACTTCTAGAACATAAAGAACATCAGAGATATGTTTTGTGCCTAAACAACTTTCAATTGCAATTGTGCATATTCCCTTGATTGATATGTGTTGTCCATTGCCAATTCTGACTTTTGAAATCTTTGTGCTTCTTAATTCCTTGAACAGCTCCTTGTCACATGTCATATGGTTAGTACGTCCACTATCAATTAACCAGCTCTCACTTGAATCCCTACCAGAGAAACAAGTAGCAACAAAGAGTTGATCTTCCTCTTCTTGATCAGCAACTTGAGCATTTACTTCTTGTTGTTGAATTTTTCCTATGCAAACCGCAGCTTCATGACCAAACTGGTTACGCTTGGTGCATTTTGCATTAGGTCTCCTCCAGCATTTGAAAGGAGGGTGACCTAATTTTCTACAGTGCTGGCAAGGTGGGTAATCTTTCTTTTTACCCTTTCCTTGGTTGTTATTATTTGCTCTGTTTTCACTGTTGGCTGGTTGGTTCTTCTTGTAACTCTTCCTTTTGTTCTTGTCAACTTCCTGATGCTTGGCTGGTAAAGCACCTTCAATTACATGATCTTGTCTCATCAACCTTTGTTGCTCCAGGGCTTGCAAGGCATGTAGCACTTCTGCCAAGGTGATTTTAGACAAATCCTTTGTGTTCTCTAACAAAGCTATAGATGCTTTGTACCTCTTCGGCACGGTTACCAAAATTTTCTCAACAATTCTGGAATCGACAAAATCACTTCCCAACAGCCTTATCTTGTTGGCAATACCCAACAATTTGTTTGAGTATTCCTTGATAGTCTAAGACTCTTTCATCCTCTTTAACTCAAATTCCCTCTTTAAATTTAGCACTTACATGCTTCATATTCTTTCTTTTCCAGCATATTCCTCCTTTAGATAATCCCAAATTTCTTTCGCTGATTTGAGAGCAATAATTCTTGTGAAAATGGTTTTTGAAACCCCAGCAAATAGACATGTCTTTGCCTTTGCCTTTCTCATTTTTCTCTCCTTGTGACTTTTGATCTGGGCCATGGTAGGATTATTTGGCAGCGGAAGAACTTCATAATCCTCTTCTACAACTTTCCAAAGGTCCAAAGCCTCCAAGTAAGTCTCCATTTGGGCAGCCCAGAGATCATAACTTTCTCCATCAAAGACTAGAGGTGAAACTTGTGAGAAATTTGATTCAACATCCATTTCCACAGGCTCGCCCGTAAGAAGAGAGATCTGGTACCAATTTGTTGGTTTTAATTATGGCAGAGAATGAATAAAAACAAAGTGTGAGGGAAGAGTGTGACTTCATTGAATTCAAAATATACATATAAAGGCTGAAAATATAACTGACCACTAACATCATGTCCTTTAATCAGGTCATGACTTATAACAAACAGAGCAATCCCCTAAGATCATAAAAACAAACTTTAACTTTTTATTAAAAATAAAATAAATAGATAATTTGCAATGTGATAGCAGCTCTAAAAGTACCAGCTAACAATTCTACATCTCTTAGTCAAATTGGGCTTGGTTGGCAAATGATCCATGAGCAACTACCACACGAAAATTGTGACTTTTGTAGGTATTTTGAGCTTCCACGGGGAGAGAGTATATGGTATTATCCTACCCCCAACTCACTTTTATCGTACTGGAGGATTATAAAAAAAATTATGAAGTCGAGTACAAATGGATAGTGTTTCACTTTGAGCATTCCCACATTTTTCTTATACAAAACAAGCATCAAGATTTTTCGTTACAAAATTTCTGTTTATCCTTTTCCACTTGCAAGCCGGTGATCACCAAAGGTGACGTTTTTTACTTATTTATTGTCAAGGTTTAGGAAATATTATAAAAATGGACTACCTAGGCTCACTTCTCTAAGTTATTGAAACGCGGTGTTATTCTAAATGGTTATAATGTGTTTAAGGCCTGTGCTCAATTGTAGTACTAATATTTCAGTGTCTCCCCATTTTGAAACGCTGAAATTTGGCTGATTAATCTTCACAGACCAAGGAGGAATGTGAATATCTAATTAATATAGCCACACCACACATGCGACAATCACTAGTTATTGATAATGAATCTGGAGAGAGTTTAGGCAGCAGGTTGGATAATTCCCTCCTTTATACTTTTCTGTCAAGTTGTCCTTTGAGTTCATTCAATATTGAAAATAAATATCTAATTATATTTACTTTTTTCTTTTGCATTTAGCATACGTACAAGCACTGGCACTTTTATAGACAGAGGACAAGATAAAATTGTGAGGAATATTGAGAAGAGAATAGCTGATGTTACTTTTATACCCATAGGTATGTACTTTCTGCCTTTTTGCCAGTTTTTCATGAGTTTTAATTGTTGATAAAACTAAGGATTCATTGCTTTTGTTAATTTTTTCTTCTTCACATATGTATTAAAGTAAATAATGAGTACCAAGAAGGCCATCCTTGCATCCTGTACCCAAAGTTTCATGAACCTCCCTAGTTCCCCCTTGTGAGTTACAAAATTCATATTTTGGGTTGTAATCCTAATAAAATTAAGAATAATAATACTTTAGGAAATAGATTTTTAAACTTTCATATTTACATTAAAAATACAATAATTTAATATGATAAGTTTAACTTTGATTCATATATAGAATTTTTTTACACTATTTGCAACGTCACCAAAAGATTTTTATATTTAAGGTATGAGACCCTTTTTTGTTTTAATGGTGTCGAAAAATTGCTAGTGCATGGTATCGTTCAATAATAATATCGTTCTTTTCACAGGGACCGTGCGCTTTGTTAAGTGAAATCACAAATTTAAATAAAATTAAAATGAATTAATGAAAAATATTTTAAATAAGAATTGATTGTGGGAAATTGTGAAATGTAAGATCAATTATAGAAAATGAAAGCAATTTATAAGAATTAAAATTCAAGATGTTAAAAAATTTCAAGATTGGAAGTCATGCTATGAAAAATAATAATTAATTAAATTATCCTTCCGCTCTTACAAGTTCCTACTGAAGACAAATTAACTTAAGATAACATTCATTTTTTCTCAAGAGCAGGTGTATCTAACCAAATTAATCCCTACTCTTGTGGTGACTATATTTAATTAGACCTTTTAAAGACTTTGTTAACTTGTTTGTTCCTATAAGGGCTTAATCTACTCTCGTGATTCTACACCTAAGTTCCCTCCTTTAGTTCTGAAATTATGGGTTCATCTCTCAGTACTTTCCCAAATCCCTATGCTTAATGCAGGCCAATTTCATTCAACATAAATAAAGCAATAGAATGGAATCAAAGAGAACAATAGCAACACAAGGATAGCAGAAAATTAATTCATTAAATGTTCATATGCTATGCCCAACCCTAGAACAAAAAGGAATACTCAAGACGATGACGAACAGAAGAAGAGGAAGATTATCAAGATTCTAGCTCTCTTCCTAGTCATCAAGCATCACAATGTGAAATTCGATCTATTCTAATGTCGAGAGGGATATTTAAAGATAATGGGCTAAAATGTTCAGGACAAAATACAAATTTAAAAATAATTAAAATTAATGTATGTCGCCAGTCACCGTCATTATCCATATCTCACGACCATGATTCATGTTGTCACAAGTCGACAATTAAGATAGGATAAAAGTTTGGCACTCCAACAATGTGAGTAATAGGTGTTAACTGTATCTCATTTGTAAAACTTTTCAAGGCATTTACAAACTCCAATGATCCATCTCAAAGTTCTCAAAATGCCTCACTAAGTTGCAAAAAGTGGCCTTCAACTCTGAAATTGGTACCTAAAAATACAGTAACACCTAAAGCGCAACCAATTCCATCAAAGATAAAAAAAAGTAGAGAAATTAACTATAAAAATAAGTCCTAAATGCCACAATGTACAAATAAAACTAAATGAAATGCAATGCATATGTAATATGAAATGCTACGAATCAGAATCAGGTAACATATAATTGGATGATAGTTTCTTAATAATTGGATGATATTTAAGGTAACATTAGAATTCAAAAAATTAACGATTGCAATTTAAAATATTTTAATTGCTTAAATGGTCAATCAATCACTTTAGTTTGTGAACCATGCATTTGTCTTTACTGAATATTTTTGTCAGCATGATACTAACTTCTGTGAATTTTGCGGAGTTGAAGTTGTCTATGTGCTTCATTATGCTGCTTAAAATTCTTTGTGCATTTCTAGGCTTTTCTTGCCTTTATGAAAAGGAAACAAAAATCATGTAAAAAAAATCCTTGAAATCACATCAGTGATGAGATCCATATTTTTTTAGCTGCTAATTTGCTTTATGAAATTGAACTATTAATTGAATGGATATGTAAAATCCTAGATTATGCTGCTTCTTTCAATGAGATATGTTTGAATTTGTATCAACTCTAGACATTGTCATTCTTACATGCTTTGCCTTTGCTTTGTTTAAAGCAATGGACCATCATGTTGTGTGACTATTTACTCCATTTATATATGAAGTGCAAAAGATAAGAGATATTATAAAACTGATTTTCCACCAAGCAAACAAGATGGAACATGTTTAGTAGTCTTTGCCTTTTGGATGATGCTTAGATAGTATGTTATTTTTCATTATACACTTAAAAACCACTGTATAAGTTGTATCCGACGATATGCAGAGCATGGTGAAGGACTTCATGTTATCCGTTATGAAGAAGGACAATATTATGGCCCTCATTTTGACTACTTTATGGACGAATTTAACACTGTCGACGGGGATCAACGGATAGCAACAATGTTGATGTACCTGTAAGTGACTTCAGTTGCCTCTTATTTGTTAACCTCAATTTGTGTTGGATATGAAAACAAATGCTCATGCAGTCCACTTTTTGTATTTTAATGATACAGTTCAAATGTTGAAGAAGGGGGTGAGACAGTGTTCCCAAATGCGAATGCAAATTTTAGCTCTGTGCCTTGGTGGAATGAGCTTTCTGATTGTGGAAAAACAGGACTTTCAATTAAGCCAAAAATGGGTGATGCTTTACTTTTCTGGAGCATGAAGCCTGATGCAACTTTAGATCCATTGAGTTTCCATTGTTAGTTGCTCTTTTATTTATTTATTTATTTCTTCTTTGTGCTATGTTTAGAAGGTTTCAATTTTAGAGTAGCTAAATTAACAAGCGTATCTATTATTATGATAATTTTCAGGTGCTTGTCCAGTGATTAAGGGTAATAAGTGGTCATGTACCAAATGGATGCATACCAATGAATACAAAATTTAAATAGGCATTACTATAGGTATTTATCTCCCATTACTTGTTTTTACTGTATATTAACATAAATATAACTTTACAGTTAAGGTTAGACAACAATGTTTATTTTACAATGTTTTACATTACTGTTAATTGAGACGGTTTTACATGGGAAAAATATCTTAAGGGTTTTTTTCATGTATTTTCTTCCTTGTTTCCTTTATTTCATCATTTTCTTTATTACCAACAATTGTTCCCAGGATCGGTCCGAAGATGGATGGTACAGGACCCACAACTAAAATAGACTAAAAAAATAAATAAAAAATATATACTCATGTAATATTTTTTTAATATTATTTATATTTTTATAATTAAATTAAAATCATTATTTTATTTCATGATTTTTTTTGTTTAAATAAATATGTGACATCTGATTAAAAAGTATTATTATATTAATTGTTAGTTTCTTTTTAATGTATTATCTTGATAAGTTTCTATTCAATAAATTTTTAGCTTACTGTGACATATTAAAGTGTAATTAATTTATAATAGTAGACTTAAAATATTTCTATTTTAACAAAGTAAGGAAAAAAAATCAAATTATAAATGAATAAAATTAATATTAGTATATTAATAAAAAAACAAAACTATAAGTAATATTTAATATGACATGATATTTTATCGATGATAAACAATAACGATTGAATTAAATCATTTTTTTCAAACACAAAATATAAAATTAAATTAAATTATAAATATATAAGTAAAATTAAAATTATTTGAAATTTGATGAATTTCTTAATGACTTACCTAAATATGTAAAACCCAAATGAGATCAAGATGGATTTAAAAAATATAAATTCATTGTTTTAATTTGAACTCATCCCCCTTCTTAAAAAAGGAGATAAGAAAAGTCAAACTTTTCACACACTCATTCTTTTATCATTCCTATCTTATATATAAATATTTATATTTTGTAATTACTTTGAGAATAAATTAAATGAAATACATAATAACACAATAATAAATTAAATAAAAAAATGTGATATATCATTTTAAAATTTATTAAAACTATGTCAATCGTATAATGTAACTAAATATGTAATTTTTAATAAAATATTATTTTTCTTATATTATATATTTTTATATTTTCAAATACTTAAATATAAAATAATCAATTTAATTTTTCACCCAAGATCATGAAATCTGACCTGATTGTGTTCCCGTATAATAGGAAGATTAGAGATGCAATTCGTGTGAAACATATTAATAAAATAAGTGTCTTTTTCAACTTTTTATTTGAGGTCCCAATCTGGAGAGCTTTGTTTCCACTGCCTGCTCCAAATGAACTTTACACGGCGTCTCAGGGAGAAGGGCATGCGTCGCCACATCTGCCAGCGTGTGTAGGGCACACGCCACTTTTCCACAAGAACTCACCGACGACCACCTATATCATAGACTTGTCAGAGCCTCTCCAATTTGTTCCATTGGTTGTAGTAGATAACAAAGCCTTGTTCAAAGTTTCAATATTTTCCAAGCCTTTATTTTGCCTTCCCAAATCAACTTTTCTATTTTCTGATGTAAAACACACCATTTAATACAACTTCTCACTTAACTTTTTCAAAATTAATATTATCCATCTAAGCTCTAACCCTAAACCAGACAGACACTGAAAAGCTCTAATAACCCCAAACTAGTAATAATGTCTAATTAATGAAAAGTGAAGTAGCGTGTTAATTTTTAGAAATATTTTGTTATTTATAAATTATTATTTTATCATTCTTATAAAATTATTCTATATATCTTTATAGTGTCCTAAATTTTAAAAATTACATATTAATTGTTTTGGTGAAAATTATTGTGTTATTTAAATTTCAATTTTTTTAAGAACTACTATATGATATTTTCAAATTGTTATGTTTTTAAATTTTAGAAAATATCATAAGTTTTAATAAAAAAATATATTGATATTCACAGATAGGGACAAATTTACGGAAAAAGGGTGGGCCACGACCCTTTCCTCCTTGATTTTTTCATAAAATTATACAAATTTTAATTATTTTATTATAAATATTTGTTAGTAGATTTAGATATATGTAGTTTTACAATTTTTTTTATATTTTAAAAAATATATTATTCATTAAATTTAATTTATTTGATAAATATTAAATTGTTTTTAAATTTTATAAAATTTAGTGGAATGAATCCATGTAATTAATGAGAAACTTTAATGGACTGCAAACACGTGATTGATAATGACTCTAGCAACAAAGACCCATTTGTCAGAAGTTGGTATCATTTTGCAAAGATGTAGGACTATTCTCGGATACGTAATATCAAATGTAGTATATAAAACTGGCTTACCTAGTAACTTGTTATTTGGAAAGTCTTCCATGCCTAATAACTTATGGGTGTCATTTGAAACCTCTTCCTAGGTATATTCCTAGTCAGGGTGTTCAAAATCAAAACAAATCCTTTGTAAATCGTTATATCGCTAATAAGGGTGTTCAAAATCAAAACAAATTCTTTTGTAAATCGATAAATTAATTTAAAATAATAAAAAATTGTTTAAATAAAAAATCTAAAAAAAATATATATTTTTTCTATTTGATTCGATTTATGAATTTTATTATAAAAAATCAAATCAAATAAATCATATATTATAATTATATTAATTTTTAATGTGGCAATTAATAATAAATAAATAAATTTTTTCTTTATAATCAAGATGTATATTTTATTTTCATGTATAAAAAAAAGATGTATTGATGTTTTTAAAAAATATTATTAAATATTAAGTAACACACAAATTATCAAAGTTTTAAAATCAAGCCGATCACTAAATTGGTAAAGGCACTTATTCAAGATTTAATGGTTTAATCATAGTTTGAACCCTAGTTCAATGGTTCAACCGTAATTGAACCATGATTAAATCGGTTTCAATAAACTAATATATGTTTTTATTTTTATTTTTAATATAATTCACTAAAATGAGTATTTTCGGATGGAAGAAAATATTGTATTATTCTTCTATTGATTATTAGAGATAAAAGATGTTATGTCATATTATCTGGATGTTAAGGAGTGTTTTTAAATGCCTACTTTGATTAGTAAATTAATTATGATTAATTTACTACTGATATTGGGTTACACACAAATGAGTATTTCAATCTTTATAAAAAGAAAATAATTTATTTAATAATTAAATTAGAGAATTTAATTTAATCAAATAAATATTTTAGTAAAATATTATTATAGTTTTTTGCTAACACTAAGAATATAATTAATATAAACAAAGAGTATTTTTTTTATAAATGTGGGAATTGTCCATAAAATAAGAATAAGATTCTATTGCTACATATTAGGATCAAATCATGTGATTACTTATCAATAATTAGTCATGTAACTAGTGGGAAATTATTTTTGTCTTATATCAAAAAGCTTCTTAAGATAAAAATATATAAGATAATTTTTATTTTCAAATATAAAGATAAAGAGAGATATAAAAAAAAATTTAAATAAAATCTCTCCTTTTTTAAAAAGGCCAAATTCATATATCTTTAACATTATAAATATAAACATCTACCTAATTACAAAATATACTAAATACAAATTAGAAAAG
This sequence comes from Glycine latifolia, assembly GCA_013407115.1. NCBI lineage: Eukaryota > Viridiplantae > Streptophyta > Magnoliopsida > Fabales > Fabaceae > Glycine > Glycine latifolia. The sequence goes on from CM023956.1 coordinate 19,704,871, forward strand.
TTTAAACCTAATTTTAAATCTCTAAAATAGGAATAGAGTTTACTATTTAGAGTTTTATTAATCAAAGAGTTTATATATTGATGTTGATGGATACACATAAGTGTTTAAGCCACTGGAAACAAAAATTGCTTCAAGAACACGCATTGGGGTATACAAATATATTTTTTTCTATTTATTAATTTTGTATATTTTAAGTACAAAATATATCCTAATTTTTCACTACAAATATTAGAAACCCTTCTATCTTACTATCACATATCACTCAAGAATCTTAATAGTTGAGAAACCTGATAGCTTATGCACGTGAATTCAACTGGTGATCTCAAAGGTGGTTTTCTAGCAGGCGGAAAAATAATATTTTTCCTCTAAGGTTGTTTATTAATGGAAACTCAAATATTTACGCTATTGTAAAGAAAATAAATGTTTTAACCAAGTAAAAACAATGGGAAACCGTTTGCGTAAGCGTAACCCACTCCTACATTTCAAAGATAAAATTCAGGGCTAACACAAGTTGTTACATGATTATCAATAAAAACTGAGATTTATATCATTATTAGAAAAATGAGGATTATTGACTGACATTAGCGATCGATAAATCTTGGAGACAAACACTGATAGAAATTTTCTTCATTTGTTCAAGACAGCAATGATAAAAAAGCTACCCACGTTATGGTCAGAAAACAGCAATTGCTGGGTGATAGTAACAACTCCCCCACAACTAATTGAAATAAATAATGGCCAAGTCTAGGCCCAAAAAGTAATTATACCCATTTAGGTGACCCATGTAGCAACCAACATGTGAAAATTAGAAACACAATTGACAAGCCCCTCTTTCTTTCTACAGAGACGCACCATTTACCATTCGCAGTTTGTTTACCTCATACTTGGTTTTTTTTTTCTTTCTCTGCAATAAAAAAAAGAGGAAGAAAGAAGAAGATGTTGAGGGTTGCAGCTAGAAGGCTCTCTTCTCTCTCCTCCTCTCCGTGGCGGCCCAACCACGCGGCTTCCACTTATGTCTCTCGAAACGTCGTCGTCGATGACCGCAGATCCGCTCCTTCCTTCCACCCCCTTCTTCCCTTCAGAGGTTACACTTTTACCATTTTGCCCCTCCTTTTAATTTCTTTTTTTTTTTTTTTTTTTTTTGAAATCGTTTGAAATTGAATTATTGGTAGCTTGATTGCTGAAATTGTGGATCAGTTATTGGACTAGGGTCTAGGGTTGAAGTTTCTAGTTATGAAATTTGGCTTCAGGCTATGTCTTGTGTTGTGTATGTAGTTTTCTGTGTGTTGTGTTTAATAAAATAAATAATGAAAGAAAAGATGTGCAAAAAGCTGTGATTATGTAGAGATTGATGATGTAATAAAAAAAACATGGCAAGGAACGGCGTCGTTCATCTTCGAATCAGAATGATTAACAGCGTTATTTTTTCTGTGACTTGAATACGCTGTGAATCAAGTTGTTGTTTTTCTTTCTTCTTTTTTCTATTTGAATACGCTACTATCAGTAGCAATGGAGAAACAATTCATTTGTTGAATTAGGATAACTCCAATCCAATGCATAAAATGGAGAAGGAAGAAATTTATTTTGGAAGTACTTTTAAGCTCTCCCAATTGAAATCTAAACATGATGCAATTATTCTCTTATCTGTAGTGTGCTAATAAAAAAATGTGAAATAGTATTTGCATGTTATTTTACTCTGTAGGTTTAGTTTTGTAGCTTTTATTTTGCCTATGCCTAGTCTTCGTAAAAAGAAATGTTAGCAATGCACTCTATGATACACTAAGACAATATTTAGATGTAGTTCCTTAGGCGTTTTTGGCACTGTTCTCCAATGAAGATTACAGTTTATTTTCCAATTAATATTGGAATTTCACCTCACTAACTCACAATAAAGGTAAAAATCTTAAGTCAACATTGAATACTATGGTGAAGCTCCAATTTTATGATCAGAAAACAACACCAAAATGTGAAGAACGACACTAAGTTTTGGACTTGGGTGGAGATCCTCTCCTTTTCTAATAAGAAATGGACATCTCAATTTTCATGGTTTTGTGTTTATAAAGGAAATTTGCTACACCAAACAATTAGACATGATCATCTTTATACACACAAAACCATAGAAATGGATATGTTCATCTCCCATAGAAATGGATATGTTCATTTCCTATGAGAAATGGAGAGGATCTCTACTCCGTAAGTTTTGTTTGCTTTATTATTAGTTAAAATTTATTGGAAATCACACAATGGTGTAGTTCCCTCTATTATCTAATGAGGTTCTCATGATTTTGTAGTTGTCAGAAAAGTTTAATTAATATATAGATAATGTATTAGAAGACATGCTAAAGAATGTGTTGCTAGTACTTTTCTTAGGGAAATGGGTTCGTTAATTGGGTTGAAGCATGATTTACCTTCAGTAATGGATTTATTATTTTTTGTTGAACTAAAGAAACTCTAGTAATTGATGTAACATGATTTTGTCTAGGTTTTGCTACTGAATCCCTGATCCACCCAACAGAAAACAGAATTATTCCTGAGATTCTAGCAACTGTTACTGCTGTTAAGAACCCTACTTCTAAGATTGTCTATGATGAGCACAACCATGAAAGATTTCCCCCAGGTGACCCAAGCAAGAGGGCATTTGCCTACTTCGTCCTTACAGGTGGTAGGTTTGCTTATGCCTCTCTGGTCCGTCTCCTTGTCCTCAAGTTTGTACTTAGCATGTCTGCCAGTAAGGATGTTCTTGCTCTGGCTTCACTCGAGGTTGATCTATCCAGCATTGAGCCTGGCACCACGGTGACTGTTAAGTGGCGTGGAAAGCCAGTGTTCATCAGGCGCCGAACCGAGGATGATATCAAGCTGGCAAACAGTGTTGATGTTGGATCTCTTCGCGATCCCCAGCTGGATGTGGATAGAGTCAAGGACCCAGAATGGCTCATTGTGATTGGGGTTTGCACACATTTGGGTTGCATTCCATTGCCAAATGCTGGTGACTTTGGGGGATGGTTTTGCCCATGCCATGGATCTCATTATGATATTTCTGGCAGAATTAGGAAGGGGCCAGCACCATACAATCTGGAGGTTCCTACTTACACCTTCTTGGAAGAAAACAAGTTGATGATTGGTTGAAAATAAAAATGGTTCTGCATACAAGCAGGATGATTTTACAATTTTTTTTAAAAGTTATTTGAATAATAATCGCCTGGATTTTGCATTTTTGCTAAGCATATTGGTTACCTGCCGTCTTAATTGGAGGCTCTCTATTAGCCAAACAATTAGCTTTCAAACTCATCTCAACTCTATTCAATTCATTCTGCTTCAACTATTAGTTATGGCTCAATAGTCATTTCTCAACTACTATTAACTTAATTATTATTGTTACGTGTATCTTAACATTTTTTTGGTGTTAATAGTAAAACAATAAAAATTCTCTACTATTTTCACGTATTTTTGCAACAAAATATGAAAAAAAAAAGAACGAACTTAAAAGAGGTATAATAAAAATACTTTTAGCAACATTATAAGACATTTTTGTTTTAGTGTTCTTGCTTTAAAGGTATTGCTATTTCACCTTTTTTTAAAAAACAAAATTTATCCTAGATATTATAATGATTTTTCTCTAGGAACCATTATAATAGATTTCTTTTTTATTTTCTTTTTCATCCTAAAAAATACGTTTAATATTGTGGATATCTATTGTGATGGTTTTGATGACAATGATTTTATAAGCATTATATATGCTTCACAATAATCACATTAAGCCATTTTTATTCAAAATCATTTTATTTGTTAGTTACATACTTACATGAGCTACTAACAAATATTAAAATATTCTAATAACTTCTAAAAGTGTGTTTATTTCAATTCATATAAATTTATTCTCGGGTGTGAGCTTGGGAATGTAACAATATCGTGTTTTAGTCTTGACTACATCTATATTTCAATGAAGGCAATCATGCGTAATCTATTCTAGGAATCTATGCTACACAAGATTTTTCCTCTTTTATTTCCACATAAAAGGGTGAGAATTTTGTATTTCCGTGAGAACAGATGTCATTCTAAAATCACTTCTCACTTTCCTTTATTTTACTTTTCTATTTAATATTTTTTTAATTGAAATAAATTTAAAAATATTCCAAGAAATGAGAAGCAGTTATCAAACATCTTCTATGTGAATAATATACCCAGTAATAATAATTTTAGGAATATCATTGATAGGAATGTAATTTATTTCGCTAAACAAACACATCTAAATTTACTAATGCGATAACTTGAAAATTCAACATTAAACAGTAACTATTTGTAGCATATGTTGAGACCATTAAGTGATTATCTTTAGTTAAATCCGATAAAAAAATATATCTTTAGTTAAATTGAAATGATTGGATCATAGCAATCACAATTTGTCAAATCTACATGATTTCTATTATGGTATCACAAATCAACAACTATAAATTGATAACTTTTGTCTTTGATGCTTTTTGCATAACACATTTTGTAATCACACCAAAAACATATACTGCAAGTATTCCCAATAATATGTAGAACATGAAACAAAGCAAAAACATAAGTTTAATTGTATTGGCAAATGTCATAGTGTCATACGATACAAGTAATGAAACCATAAATGTATGTATACCAATCAAGCTATAATATTAACAAGGACTTACCATAACGTTTGTCCTTTCTACACGGGCAATAAATGTCTTGAGAAATATAATCTACTATCATCAAATATATACCGGCAAAAAATTAAAAATAATACAAATTTAATATTTATTTAGAAAAAAGGTGCAACTGGGGCAATATTTAGGAAAATGAGACACTCTAACACGCCCAAGCTAGGCGTGTTAGGGTGTCCCATTTTCCTATATATAGCCCCTGAAAATGACATTTGATGATTGCGCCTTCTCTCTAGAAATAGCTCTGCCTTCTCTCTAAAAAGTCGGTGTTGATTTCTCTGAAGCGAAGCCCTGTCGAATTCGAAGCGCGGCCGACAAGTAAGTTGATTTAACTGATTGTGCATAGTATTTAGTTTGTTATATTTTTAAATTAGAAAATTATTAGGATTATATGAAGTTGTTAGCGACCTAGATATTATGTTAGTGATTAGGCTAGTGATTAGGGTTACGTAATTCGGTGTACCATTAGGGTTTACATTGTTATTAGGGTTTATGGCTTGGGGAACATACGTAGGTTCTGGGTTTAGGGCTTATGGATTGTGATTAGGGTTGAGGGCCTGTGGTAGTGATTAGTGTGTACGTAATGCGGTGTACGTTTAGGGTTGACAGTGTGATTAGGATTTATGGATTGTGGGTATAGACTTAGGGTTTATGGGTGCCGGTTTAGTGTTTAGGGCTTATGTTGTGATTTGGGTTTAGGCCCTGGGGTGGTCATTAGGGTGTATGTAAATCGGGTTTAGGGTTTAGGGTGTACATGGGGATTAGGGTTTATGACTTGGGGTACATAGTTAGGGTTTGTGGGTGTTGGTTTAAGGTGTAGGTCGTATGCTGTGATTGGGGTTTATGGATTTCGGGGTCGTATGCTGTGATTGGGGTTTATGAATTGCGGGGTAGGTTAGGGTTTTACATTGTGATTAGGATTTATGGCCCTGGGAACAGACGTAGGGTTTATTGTTTAGGATTTAGGGTTTAGGATTTAGGATTTAGGGTAGCTCAGTAAACCCTAAAGCATAAACCCTAAATCCTAAACAATAAACCGTACCCCCTAAATCGTAAACCCAAAACCCCACCCTTGAACTCGACGTAGTGACTAGTGAGCAATGCGGTGGTGGCACGGTGGGCACTTAGCGACGCAGTGGGCAAGAGAGTAAGGGTTCGAGTTCGAGGGTTTAGGCGCATGAATAACCTAATGAGTGTTACATACACTTCACTAATATTGAGTAATTAGTTTTCCAATTCAAGTTTTGCGTTGACAAACACTTCATTTTGAAATGACGAAGATGAGTCTCTATCTTCTAGGTGTCCAACTGACGATGTTTTAATTGCTTTTCTATTTCATTGAGCTTGGGGTAGTGATTAGAGACCTGTTCAGACAAATTTGTCTATGCCGATATGATGCTTCAAGCAAAGCTTCGATGTTGACATAGTCATGTTGGAGCTGAGCAAATCTCATTTTCTCCTCCTCAAAAACACACAGCTTGGTGGAAACTTTCTTTGGCACTATAGTTCAGGGTCAGGTGAAACAAAAACACAAAGACAAATAATAACCAAAGAAGAACATCAGCACAGATCAGATAGAAAAACAATTATTGGAACAAGTAGGAATAGTTGTCTGTTTAGGAACAATTATTGGATTATCTGATGGGAAAACGCCTATGATGATGATAGATAGAATCAACCTGAGGTCTTTAGTGTTTCAAGCTTTGTGTTGAATTACGGTTTAGTCTGAGGGCTTATGTTGTGATTAGGGTTTAGGGCTTATGTTTTTTTACTTAGGGTTTATGGATATCGGCTAAGCTTTCGGGCTTATGTTGTGTTAGTGTATTTGATACATAAGAAAATTTTGTTCGAATGATTTGTTAATCGTTAATATTTTGTTTACCGTGGTTTTAAATTTTTGTACATGAAGATACTGACTAGATGGCTGATTCATCCTCCACATCATCATCGCGATCTGCATCCGACCATGAGGCTGAGCCCATGGATCCCACTGCCTATGTTGTCCCTACCCCATACAAGTGGGGCACTCTGCGTAGGCGTATTCAGCGCACGCACGTTTCACAAGTTGTGTGGAACGGGGGCGTGCCACCTCGGGTATTGAAGACTCGACGTGGTAAAGTGAGCGGTGGACCAGATGCGGACGATATACCCGATGTTGTTTCTGACATGTTGCGCGAAGCTGGGTTTCTTCATGTCGCACGCATGCGACATATTCAGGTATGCAACCATGCAACTATGAAATGAGTTAAGACTGGTTAATTTGATAGATGAAGTTGTTTAATAATTTTTATGTATTTCAGATGGATGCTGCGCTCATTAGTGCTCTGGTTGAACGATGGAGGCCAGAGACTCACACCTTCCACATGCCGCAGGGTGAGATGACCATCACGTTGCAAGACGTGGCTGGTATTTTGGGATTGCCCACCGACGGCAATGTGGTTACTGGAGTGACGGTTGACGAATGGGCGACCGTCATTGAGGAGGTGTTTGGTCACGAACCTCAGGAAGACACCGAGCTGAAAGGTGGATATTTGCGCCTGTCGTTCTTTGATAGACATTTTGCGCATTGGGGTGAGGTGGTTCCCGACATTGTTCACATTACGCGGTTCACGAAGGCCCACATTGCACGACTTATCAGATCATGGCTGCTGTGCGACTGATCTGGAGGTAGCATGATTGCAGCACGATACATGTCGTTGCTTGCAGGGGATTTTGTGGACATCGGCCGATATAGCTGGGGCTCAGCTGTCCTTTCACATTTGTTTAGACAAATGTGTGAGTGTACAGATCCAGGCAGGAGTGACATCGGTGGGTGTCATATGCTTCTTCAGGTGTGGGCGTGGCTGAGATTCCCACCAATTGCTCCAGCTATTCCGCTGCCTACACAGCCGGACTGGCATTTCGGACATCGGTATGTGTGGTTATATGTTGTTCTTGTTTACAATTGTAACAATAAAGTGTTATACTATACTAACATTACTTATTTTGAAATTAGGTTTAACGTTTTAGGTCGACTTAAACCGCATGAACTGGTCGTGTATAGGATGTCATTCGACTCCCTTACTCGAAACGAGGTACATATAGTAGTTTTTCAATTACTGTACGTTTGCATCTGTGGAACATGTTGTGAACTAATAAAGTCTTATTTTGTTGTGTGCAGGTCGTTTGGCAACCATACGGGGACTACGACTTTCTTGGTGCTTCTGAGCGTGAGCGACTGCTGTGGATGGCAACTACGCCTATCATATGCTTTCACACAGTAGAATATTCCCAGCCGGATCGATGCATGTGGCAATTCGGGAGGGATCAGCCAATCCCACGCGCTCCCAGGAAGCTGAAGGGTGTGCATGATCTTTCGCTTCGGGGGAAACGAGAAGACAACTGGGTTCGTAAACTCAGACCATTTATTGCGCGATGGGATGCTAGGGACCAGCACATTGAGCTTCCCCCCCTTGATTCAGGGGTTGTTGTCACCACACCATGAGTACATGGTTTGGTTCAGAGAACACGGGAAGCGGTTCATCACAAAGAAGGGCGCGAAGACCGGTCGTGGTGTAAGTTTTCTTTACATCCTCATTTGTCTATTTAAATTCATTATGCTACATGACATACTCGACACTTATGTGTATGTATTTAAAATTGTAGGTCGATGGGCTGGAGGCTTTGTACTTCACGGTAAGTAGCCCCAATAAGGAGGCCTTCGACTTCGATTTAGCGACTGAGGAGGTCGGTCGGTTAATGTCTGTCTTCGCCGAGAGCTGTCACGTAGAGGAAGCAGGCCCACATGCTCCCGACTCCCAGCTTCAGCCCGAACCAGAGATTTCAGTTGCAGTTGGCCAACGAAGAAAAGAGGGTCGTGGGCTAGAGCGTCGGCGGAGACCGTTGCAGCAGGTTCCTGAGCCCATTGTTCGACCGAGGCCACGCACGGAGGGTTACTTTAGGCCTCCTGTTATTGCCGAGACATATGGGACACAGCCCGTATATTACGAGGCTACTGCATAGGGGGGGGCATGGGGGCATGGACTACGCCGATTTCAGTACCGAAGCCCAAATGCCTACACCAGGCCCATCGCAGACCCATGCCGCATATGTTCCAACCGCAATGACATGTGTTGGAATGAACATGGAGGCCGAGTGGAGTGCGGCACAGGGCGACGACATTATCTTCCAAATGGATTGGGTTTCAGAAGCCTGTGCCGCTTGGCAACCACATTCACCATATGTCACCGAAGATTATGAGTGCCCTATGCCGGTGTATGTAGAGCAGGCCACGGCATGTCGATCTCCTCATGTTCATCCGTATGAGGCAGGCCCTTCTCAGGCAGACCCTTCTCAGGCAGGCCCTTCACAGCCAGCCCAGTCCGAGCCAGGCAGTTCTCGGCGACCACGAAGACGAGTACAACCTGATCGACAGGCACGTCGTGTGCAGTGGCCACCGCCCTCACTTTGATTTATTCGCAGTTACTGTTTTATATTTTTTTGTTGTATTGTAATCGATTGTATTTTGTAAACTACGGTTATTTGTGACATTTATGTTTACCATGCTCGGTCTAACTATTATTTGATCACGTTAACCCCGCAAACCCTAACAATAACAGGAGCCGTCAAAACCATAAATGCATAACAGACACGATTACAATAAAAAATAGAAGGGGGAAAATGCATTTGTCATGATAAGGATAATTTGAAAAACAACATTTTCGGCGTACATCTATTCCATATCGATTTGTGGTTTGCTAAAAATGGCTAAAATTTCAATTGGACCAAGACGTTTCCAGTAGTTGGATTCCGCTAGCATCCTCAACACGTCTTCATCGCTTACCAACTCCTTTATGTCACACTGGATTGTGGTGTCTGAGTATTGTGAATGTGCTGGATGACGGAAAAACATTTTTCTTACCACCTGTGACATGTGAATTCCATTTGGGGGAACCCCAACAGGCGCAACTTGCTTGATGACGGCCTTCAGTGTTTCAATGGTGCATGCAGAAGGAATTTCAAATTGGATTGGGTTTGTTCCAGTAAAGGAATAACCCAGAAAATTGCCTCTTCGTGGTATGTTCCAACGTCCGTTGTAGTATAACATTGCATCATGTGTGGGGACGATGGTCGACTGAAGTAGGTTGATTATCCCATCGGCTGTTCTATTTACGATGCATAATATTTCTATAGGACCAGCAGTGGACATTTGGTCGTGACACCTTAACATTCTACAAACATCATCATCGTTTGTTAGTGCGAGAGAATGAAAAAAATAGTGCTGACCTGCGTCTAGGGATGGTTGTCGGTAGTAGATGTTATCCACGAAATGGTCATCGGTTAGTAGAAGGGTGTGGTGAATCCTACTCTGAAGCGTCTGAAACGAACACTCATTAGGAACTCGCATGGCTATTGGAGTGGCACCCTGAAAACAAACACCCGTGTCGTTGTGCTTCGTAGATCCATTTGGATAAATGAATGCTAATTTGGAGTTACCAATGCTTTGGCTGCTTGTTTCTCCTAAGAATTCCATGGTATGCAAAATGAAATTTACGGGGCGACGCATGTTGTGTCGGACCGTGTACCTTATATAGGGGTAATCGCGCCCAAGTTGGGCGTGTCTAGTCACACCTAAATATTTCGTAGGCGTGTTTAGTTACGCCGTATTTACGCTTGTTCAAAGACGCCCTCGTTGGGCGTGTTCAATCATATAATAACCTAGGTTTAATAAATAAGAGAAAAGAAAGAAAAGTTTAAATTTGCTAAATTCCGTCAGAAAAAGCGTTAGCGACGGATTTTGCGACGGAATTAGCGACGGATTTTGCCTGTGAATAGTGCCACGCCAGTAGCGTGGGGAGCCACGCTGGTAGCGTGGGAAGTGCTCCAGAAAGCCATTTTCCATTGGAATGTCACGCCGGTAGCGTGGGAGCCACGCTGGTAGCGTGGGACTCGCGCTGGGGGGCCTATAAAAGGCCATTTTCGCGTTTTTGGGCTTCAAAACTGCTTCTTCTTCTTCCTCCTTGAGCCAGCAGCCATTAGAGCACCCTAGAAGCTTCATATTTCCATTATAAGCCATTAAAACATCTCCCTTAGACCTTTGATTGTGAAGAAAACACCTTGGAAGCTTGAATCATCCCTTTACTCTCTAGAAAAACCCCTTTTAAGTGAGTTTTTGGAATCGAAGAATCAGAGGCGAAGGGGGCTTTGTATGAACGATCTACCTTAGGGAAAGTGATTCCCTGGAGTGTCTTGACTGCACAGAGGTAAGAAACTCGAACTCTAGCCGTTGATTCTGTGTATTGGATTTTGTTGGTGATGGGGGTATATAGAGAGGTATTTTTAGAGGTGTTAGAGCCGTTATTAGGCTTGGACTCTGTAGAGTTTTGTGCTCAGAAAGGTGTTCTAAGGAAGTTAGAGCCTTGAATCATCATTACTGATGAAGTTTGATTTTGGCTCTGAGTCAGTCTGAGCAAAGATAAAAGGTTGACTAGTTGACTAGTCTGGACCTTAGAGCAGTTAACAAAGTTGCTCAGGAGACTATATAGATGAGATTGACCGATTGAAACTGGTGATGATGAGAAGTTGGGTTTAGGCTATTGTAAGCAGAGATATGCCTTATGTTAGCCTGATTAGAGTCTTAATAGAGGCTCTGAAGCCTTGTGTAGGCTAAGTAGGACCCTTGTGAAGGGTCTGAGATCACTTGTACAGTGATTAGTAGATGTTTAGAGAAAGGATGATAGTTTCCTTTCGTTTGAACGGTTTAGGATCGTATTTAATGTGTTATATGCTTGTTTTGTGTAGGACGTGAGCGTGAGAGCTCCGGTGGCGTAGACCACGAGACCGGGAGAGCCGGTGACTTGGCTAGAGCAGGTAAGCTCTTGGTTCTTGCTTGTAATTCCTTTGCTGTGTTCCACCATACTCCTAAGGGGTTGATGGTTCTGTTGTGCTGTTATGCCTATGTTGTTGATGGGTTATTGATCTGATTGGCTGAGGAGTGATGATTGTGCCCTATGAGAGGGTAATGACTGTGATTTGATCTGTGATGCTTGTCATTTGATCTGGACCCAGAGATGGGTGATTATGATGCATAGCTATGATTTGTTTGGCTTGAGATAAGCATGATTGATTGTGGAATCCTATGGTAATAGGATAGATGACATGTGATGGATATAGGCCTGACATGAGATGTTTCCTGTGATATAGAGGTAGCCTCCTTAGTGAGATGTTCCTATATTCACAGATGTAGCCTCCTCAGGCGAATTGTATTGAGACAGGATATGAGATGTAGCTCATGATAGAGGTCGGCCCGGTATATAGGAGTCCTCCAGACGTGGTTGTACCTATATATTTTCGGAGGTGCCTCTGATAGATAGTGATGTCCTGCCATGAGATGTCCTAGTATATATTGGATCCTCTGTGAGTGGGGATCGGCATATATATCTAGATGAAAGCCTCCGCAGGATGATGATGATAGGTGATAGATGGTGATGACCATCGGAATCACATGGATATTGACAGATGGTTGTACATTGACTGCTTATGTGTTGATTGAATGAATTGTTGATGATGACCATGATAATTATGATGTTTCTGTCTGTGTATCTGTTGTCAGTGAACCAGGGGAAGGAAATACCTTCAAGGGCCCTGAGTTTACTGAGATTTTATATCTCACCCCTTGTGTGGGGCTATGTTGCAGGTGATTCTTCCAGAGTAGCAGAGAGGTCCCAAGGCAAGAAGCCTATGCAGGATTAGCTGCTAATGGATACCTTAGGCTAGAGGACTTGAGCATGTTGCTCAGATGTTTTGTATTTGGTTTTGGCTATGGATTTTGATGTACCCTGATGGGATATTTGTATAGTTTTGTACTGAACAGAGAAACTATGATGTATATTCACCATATTATAGTGTACAGTGTTATGATAGTGACCCTTGATGATGTCACTTTTTTAGTTATGCTTCCAAACTGCTTAAACTCTGATTGATTATCTGCTTGATTGTGAATTTGTGGTTGGTAATGACCCTGATTAGTGAATTGGGGCGTTACAAATCACGCCATTCGTAGGCGTCTTCAGTTAGGTGTATTCAATTAACTTCGTACGTGTAACATAAATCATGATAACTAACGGCTAAAGTTAAACCAAATCTGAAATGAGTCATATTTGAATTTGTTGGTTATATTTCATCGTATATTAATAAAAGCATGTGTATTGTCTAGTGACACAAAAAATGCTCATTTGTAAACACACGCTCTGCTTGTATAGCTGTTTAGGGTTTATGGATTGAACCACTTAACAACATGTTTAGGGTCATAAAACCTAGGTCACCAAATATGTCACCTAAACCTAGGTCATACAGAGCACTTAACTAATAATATTGTAACAAATTAAATCATGTGTCAGCAGAGCATTACCAACAATTTTACGCAACATTTTTTATCGTCATTGATGTGCACCACAATGAAAACATTATCGTCATACATGTTACGGCACATTTTTTTAAAATCAAATACATTTGACCACGCACTCATCAACCAAACATAATAACAGAATCATGAAACACCATCCCGAGTAGGACAAGCTGTACGAGTATGTCCAACTTGCTTGCACAGACCGCATCTACGAGCTCTATGAGTTGTTTCGACTTCGTCCATCTCATTACGGATTCTGGTGGACCTTGGACGACCCTTCGCACGCAACCTTTCCCTGTCAGGGATGATAACTGGATCTTCACTGGGGGGAATGGCAAGTTCATCACCAATAGGTTGCCAAGGTAATGAATAAGCCTCAACCAAATTGGTTACGAAGAAGACATCATCCACATATTGCAAAGGATTTTGACGAATGTATAAAGCAGCAGCTGCGGCATGGCTACAAGGGTATTTGAAGGCCTTAAACTTCCCACACTGACAAAAACGGTCAGTTAGGTTAACTGAATATAACCTGTCCCAGCCATCGGCCATCTCAAACGACGTTTGCTCAAGGTTATAGGTGCGTACATTGTGGCCTGTAGCAATGTTCTGATTATGCCTCATAGCATCAACGACATTTTTACAATGTCGGTGTGATTGATGCAGCTGTGCAGTGGCCGTGTGACCCCTTTTCACAAAGTATTCAACCAATCGACTGTATGTGTGCTTCACCAAAGCAGTAATAGGCATGTTCCTTGCTCCCTTGAACACCTTGTTGACTGATTCAGACAAATTTGTTGTCATATGACCATATCTTCTCCCCTCGACATCATATGCACGAGTCCACTTTTCCTTAGGAATGCTGTCATTCCATTCTGCAACCTCAGGACTGGTATCGCGGAATCGTTCATACGCTATGTCAAAATCGGCCACACAGGGAGTATAACCTGCACAATTATAACACCATTAACGTTAGGTGGTTAAGACATTTTTTAATCTAACTAAATTACAAATAATTGTGAACATACCCAAAGTCATGAGGCTCTTCTTCAATCTTGCACTCTTGAATCTTTGATTGAAATTACTGGCAATATGACGAAGGCAGAAAACGTGATGCGCAAAAGGTGGTTGCCAATCGGCATGGTTCTGCACTGCAGATATAATGCTACGGTGCCGATCTGAAATGAGGCATATATTTTGCATTTGGGTTACGTGGAAACGAATGTTAGCAAGGAAATATTCCCAAGCTTCCAACGTCTCCCCCTCAACAATGGCAAATGCCAATGGCAGACATTCATTATTCCCATCCTGACTCGTGGCGATCAGCAATTTTCCTTTATACTTGCCATATAAGTGAGTCCCATCAATTTGAATGACTGGTTTGCAAAATTTAAAAGCCTCGCAACACTGTCTAAAAGTCCCAAACATTCGCCGAAACACACGCTTCCCTCTGACCAGCCGATGTGCCACAAAATAATCATTGGTTTGAATATCAAAAAAAAGAACCTGGTGAAAACCGAAGCATGTAGCTGCACCACCGCGGCAAAAATGCATAAGATTCTTCCCAATCTCCATAAATTATTGCCATCGCTCTCTGCTTCGCATACCATGCCTTACAATAGGTAACTTTAAATCCGAAGCTGTTGGTGATCCTCTCCTGAACCAATGCAATTGACACGCCTGGTTCCTCCCTAACCATTCCTGAAAATGACATTGTAACATACACATTTACAACAAACCTTAACACAATTAAATATTTTTTAAAAAAACACAAATTCTGAGTTCATACCTGCTACAAGTGAAGCAATGATATTCACATCAAGTTGTCTATGACCATGTGATATACGGTTGTTGAGGCAATTGTGTTTTCCACCCCATCTTGAAACCACCCACTTCTGACCGTATACTGGTTTATACACCCTAACCCTCCAAGGGCAACCATCCTTGTGAGCAACACACTTCATGGCAAACTTCTCAGGCTTGCTCTCAACCACAACTGCTTCTTGATGCTCCCTCATTAGGTTTCGCTTAACTGCAATTTGTGCCTCCTTTTTGGAAGGGAATTCCTAGTCAACAAACAAATCGTCCCCTAGTTGCCAGAGACCTTGGACTGAACCCGATCCTGAAGCTGAACCGCCAACAGATTCTTCTTCGCTTGGGTGATTCCAATCGATATATGTGTAATGTGGAATCCCATCCCAAAAAGGAATAACCGCACCGCCTTTAAATACAACACACATTAATAAGCATGGGTTTGCAAAATATATACATCAACAACAATTATACGAAATCACTTAGGGTTTAAGTCATGTAACTTACCTTCAACTGGTTGTTCTGATTGTGTCGGTCCAACACCCGCACGGTACCGCATTTCAGATGACCCCACATCAGTGTGTTGCCGGAATGCATTAGCATCCACACCAGCGTCTTCATCATTATCAGACGCACTAGCATTCTCCTGAAGAAGACGATCTTCCATCGCTATATTTTCATCATCATCATCATCTTCATCGTCATCCATAACCCAAGTTGGGTCATGTGAATCTTCCTGAGAGATGTTTGCACCTACAACATCATATTCAGGTGCAGCATCATATGATGGTGCAATATGTGCAGAATTACAACCAACTGACCTCCTGGGTAAAACAGCTTCCTGAACTACGGTGTAATCCACATACAACTCTAAAAATTTCTTCCGTGCCTGATTAAAAAATTCTTCAATGACCATTTCGAATTCTTCATCATCCTGTATTGGAAACCCCATGTATTCATCTTGCTGCCATATTCTTGCCGTCAGTAATGTGATACAAGTATTTCCATCCACACCCAATTTTGGAAGTATCTTCTGATGCAAATCACTCAATGTTGCATTTCGGTTGATTCGTGTCATCCTTTTATCCCCTTCGAAGACAACACCTCTTTCCCCTTCAATTTTCCTTCCATTGAAAAAAAACACAACACGAACAACCTCCGCATCACTCGAACTCATTTCCTGCAATCAACATAAATAAACTTCAGAAGCAGACAAACACCCGAAACCCTAAATTATGAAACACAAACCCTACATACAAAACAAACCCTAATCCACATAAACGCCTCTACAGATGTAGTTAGTCCCCAGTAAATCACCAAATCGTGAAAGAAAGTCAATATTGTCAAAGACACACAGGCATAAAGAAGTGGTCTTGTTTACACAACAACCTAAATCCTAGGTCAAGTCATGCCAAGCCATACACCCTAACCACCACATACGCATTACACCCTACCACGGATACCCTAAACCCTAGGTGTGTTCCCCCTGACCTAACCCATAATCACCCATGACCCTAAACCTTTACGCCGTAACACTTAAACCCTAGGTGTGTCCATCAAGACATAACCCCTGTTCACCCCATAAAACCTAAACCCTGATCACCCCATAAACCCTAAACACTTACGCCGGACACCCTAACCCCTGGGTGTATACCCTAAACCCTAATCCACACATGCCCCTAAACCCTTACGTCGTAACACTTAAACCCTAGGTGTGTCCATCAAGACATAACCCCTGTTCAACCCATAAAACCTAAACCCTGATCACCCCATAAACCCTAAACACTTACGTCGGATACCCTAACCCTTGGGTGTATACCCTAAACCCTAATCCACCCATGCCCCTAAACCCTTACGCCGTAACACTTAAACCCTAGGTGTGTCCATCAAGACATAACCCCTGTTCACCCCATAAAACCTAAACCCTGGTCACCCCATAAACCCTAAACCTTTACGCCGGATACCCTAACCCCTAGGTGTGTATCCTAAACCTTAAACCCTAATCACCCATGACCTTATACCCTTATGCCGTAACACTTAAACCCTAGGTGTGTCCATCAAGACATAACCCCTGTTCAACCCATAAAACCTAAACCCTGATCACCCCATAAACCTTAAACCCTTACGCCGGATACCCTAACCCCTAGGTGTGTACCCCAGGCCCTAAACCCTAATCCACCCATGCCCCTAAACCCTTACGCCGTAACACTTAAACCCTAGGTGTGTACCCCCATACCTAACCCCTAATCCACACATGCGCCATAAACCCTAGGTGTGTCCATCAAGACATAACCCCTATTCACCCCATAAAACCTAAACCCTAAGCCGGAACACTTAAACCCTGATCACCCCATAAACCCTAATGACAATTTCAACACTAAACCTAAACCCTAAGACGTAAACATATACACTATGAACCTAACAACTATGTCGCTAACAACTTTAAATAATATGCAACATTGTTTAGGGTTTAGAACTTACTTCTTTCAAGCGCTAATCTTCACAAAATA
>CM023956.1:19722267-19743843 GCA_013407115.1 Glycine latifolia
TCCTATCCCAAGCTGTAGATCCTGAAGCACAACAACTTCTACACAGAAATCGACTTACTTGTCGGCCGTGCTTCGAATTCGGCAGGGCTTCGCTTCAGAGAAATCAACACCCACTTTCTAGAGAGAAGGCTGAGCTAATTCTAGAGAGAAGGCGCAATCCTCAAATGTGCTTTGAAGGGGCAATATATAGGGATCTGGGGCACCCTAACACGCCTAGCCAGGGCATGTTTAAACACGCCTAACCAGGGCGTGTTAGGGTGCCCCAGATTTCTAAATATTGCCCAAGTTACACCTTTTTTCTAAATAAATATTAAATTTGTATTATTTTTAATTTTTTGTCAATATATACCAGCGTGTTAAATTATCACTTTACAATTTTGTATTTCTTTAATTAAAAAATATGTTAAATCCTTTTATATATTTTGCACCCTTCAGGTACTTATAATTATTTTTTAGAAGAAAAGTACTTGTAATTATTAGAGAATGCAAAGTTATGACCATAAATCCACAGTGACAGAGCTATGTAGTCAATGATCTTAAGCCCTAGTAAGACTTACAAAAAATTACATTTTTAATAAATTTTAATTAATAATAAAAATGTTTAAAAGAGTATGCTAAAAGGTTTAAATAAAAATCTGATCCCATAAAATATTATATTTATGGTTTTAGTCCTTTAATTTTTTTTATTGTTTTGCTTTAGTTCCTGTATTTTTTTAGTCTTGCTTTTTAGTAACAATATTAATTGATAATGGAATTGCGAGATTGGTAATTCATTGACTTATTACGTTATCAAACATACTAATAGGATAGTCACATGTATTTTTTGGTATTAATCGCTTATCAACTTATTTCATGTTATCAATTATTATGAACAAAGTAGGGATTAACAACACAATTTACGCAAAAAATTATATAGGACAACCTCAACAGATTCATTGATGATGTGACAAATCACTCGACTACCAACATTGTTATTATGTCATCAATTACTTCTGTTACTTTACAGTAAGAGTATAATAAAAAAAAAACTACAGGGGTTAAAACAGTTTTTTTTATAAAAAAAAAGGTATTTAATAAGGACTTATTTTTTTAAGTCATGTAAAGAACATATGCACCTGAGGCTGCGCCATCCCCATTTGCCAAAAGAAAGCTTACTTTTCTCTTTTTTTGTCACTGTCTCGTTTCCTTTTGAAAGCGAATGTGGTGTGTTGGTTTTTTTTATGGTTTAAATGAACCAACAGATTTTTGTCGCAACCTTGAGAAGAAAAGTTGGCACACACCCAGTGCAATAATGGTATGAAATTTTTTTATCGTGTGGTTCTTGACGCATAATATCAAATATGAAATATGTTTCATGGAAATATTTTATGTTTTTTTAACTACTATAATTAGGAATTTTGATTTTTTGGTGAGATTAATTGAATTATCACAAACTTTGATTAATTGAACAGATTATGAGACTAATTCTGGATAGTATTTCACAAATATTATATTATGTGGGATCAAACTCAGATTATTTTTTCACAAATTTCATTTGTATTTTTAATAGAGTTACACTCATGAATAATACTTTATTTATTGAGAATTAAAAAATATCAGAATATATTTAAAGTAGATTTTTTTTAAAATTTTTTATTCGATCACAAATTATAAGGTATGATAAGATTGTTAAATGACTTATAAAATTGTAAATATAATAAATATTTGTTACGAATGGTTTTTGAAATTCTTATTACTTAATTATAAACACAAAAAGAAACCTTTTTTTAGAGGAAAAGAAAACCTTTTTTAGAGGAAAAAAAAACCCTGATAATAATAATACAACTTTATTAACCATAGTAAGATATTTTTTTCTTTCCTAGCAAAATGGATACTAAAATGAGTGTGCCACTGTGGCATTAAGGGACACCAGCTTTAAATGCGAGTTGGTTGAAGGTAAAGTTTCATTCCATGTTCTCTCGTCTTACACACGAAGTATTTATAAAATAGAAGGGATAAAGTTCGTTATCTTCGCGTCCTCTTGTAGACATTACTGTTGTTATATTTATATAACTCTTCCTTAAACCCGAATCTGTGACATTGAACAAACGGCACTGGAATTTCTGAGATACCCACATGGAGTTTGTGCCAAATCAATGCCCTTTGATGGGTTCCTTTGCGAATTTCGTTGAGAGGGTCAAAAGGGTTGGTACCCTCTTCGTCTCTGCCATCATTGGGAACATCTTCTCTGCGATCTTGACCTTCTGCTTTGCATTAGGTACAACCCCCGCTCTCTTTTCGCCAAATTCTCGGTCTGCTATGAAGAATTTGGTTTTGCCATTGTGATTGTCAGTGTCGTGTTATGGACGAGGTTGCCTTTGAGTTTTCTGGCAATTATAATTCTTACAGACACATACATTTTTGTTTTGTTTAATTTTGCTCTGTTTTGTGGGGAGAAAAAAAAATGAGAACTTGGATGTTGGTTTGTGTTGGATTGTTCTGCAATTTGCATATGTTCTTTACATGTCTTGTCTTGTGTCCATTTTCAAAATCACCTTAAGTTTGTGTCCATTTGACATGTCTTTGCCTTGTGTCCATTTTCAAAATCATCTGAAATCAATGGTTGTTTTTCTTTTTATAATTTTTGTTTTGAAATTCCAAATTCTGACAATATTTGAGGCTAATAAGGTTTAGAGGGTTGTTTGTTATATTTGCAGTTGGAACTTTGTTGGGTGCTATGACTGGTGCCTTGATAGGCCAAGAGACAGAGAGTGGTTTCATTCGAGGGGCTGCTATTGGTGCCATATCAGGAGCTGTTTTTTCCATTGAAGTTTTTGAATCTTCCCTTGTTCTTTGGAAATCTGACGAATCTGGAGTTGGGTGTGTCTTATACTTGGTGAGTAAGTGACATGGTTTTCATTTTCAAGACCTTGTCAAAAATGGGATATATATAAATTGCTACTACACAATTGCTGAGTTCTTTGCTTGGCCCCATGAGATTTTATTGTCATTTTCACTAGCAAGTTGTGTAATCTAATCATTTGAAGTTATGTAATGCAGATTGATGTTCTTGCTAGCCTATTGAGTGGAAGACTAGTGCGTGAAAGGATAGGTCCAGCCATGTTGAGTGCTGTCCAAAGTCAGGTATTTATTTTATTTTATTTTGTAAATGAAGTTAGGTTATGCACTTGCATCATCTTGCTTATTATGCCTTTGCTCTTCCTTTCTCAGATGGGTGCTGTTGAAATAAGCTTTGATGAGGTAGAAAACCTCTTTGACATTGGTGGCGCCAAAGGTTTATCGAGAGATTCAGTTGAAAAGATCCCAAAGATCACAATTACTAGCCACAACAATGTTGATGCTTCTGGGGAAAAAGATTCATGTTCAGTTTGCCTTCAGGTTTGTTTATGATGAGACAATTTTTCTTGAAGGGTTATTAATGTTAAGTAGGTACAAATACAGAGGGGGTGGGCGGGGACATCTGTTATTAATTTATTATTACTGCTAGGTTTAAGGCTGGTGTAAAATCTTTGGTATTAACGGGGAAAGGTTATTATTATTTAAAATAAAAACAGTTTGAATTTTATGTATGAATTAGTAAATATTTTTTTAAAAATTATTATTTATTAGAAATTAGGTATTTAAACCATTACCATTAAAGAATCAATAAGTTGTTGGTCTTAGTATTATTGTATTTGATTTTCTTAAGTAAGATATTGATTTTGTGTCTTAAAAAAAATAGTTGGAAAGAAATATCTCACTAATAGTGAACAATTAGATTTTTAGATAAAGATTAGTCACCAGAAAATTGGTGAATAATCCACACTAATATCATGTGATAAAAAAATTACAAATTAAAATCAGTCCCCTTAATAGAAACAGTCAGCTATTTTATTGTTTTTTTGGTGGTGGTAGAGAAAAGTTGCTAAGCTTGTATGTTTTGAAATTTATATTGTGAAAATTTGTGCATTTCCAGGACTTTCAGCTTGGGGAGACTGGTAGAAGTTTGCCTCATTGTCATCACATGTTTCACCTACCTTGCATTGATATGTGGCTGATAAAGCATGGTTCCTGCCCATTATGCAGAAGGGACCTGTAATTTTGTAAATGCAAAGTACAAACCGTAAAAATAGCTAGGTTCTTTCATTTTATTTTATTTTTTATATAAGGGAAGTTACTTTTTAGGAATGTATACTATGGTTAAATGTAGTAGGAACTAGGAACCAACCATCCCATGTCACTCATGAGTGGCATATTTGTAATAAGTTACTAGAAAGAAAATTTTGACATAAATCAGCTGCCATTTCTTGTATATGCATTATTTTTTTAACCTTGGAGTAAAGTACTTGAAACAGTAGACTAGGGAGCACAAATCTTTCGTTTATTCATTGGTGGAAAGGGTAGAGGGGACGACAGTAATTTGTGGTTGGATTAGCAGCGAGAAAAAAATTATTTCAATAGTAAAAAATAAATTTTATATTATTATGGGACAACCGACAAAACTGTCACTTTTTTTACATTTATATCACTTAATTTTTTTTAAATACAAAATTAAGCAATCGACCATTGAATATATAACTTGATAGTATGTTTTTGATGATGTATGATAAATTTCACATAGATTGGACATTTGTTCTTAGGTTGTTTAGTGGTAATAAATATTTATCCATATTTTAAATAACATTATATATATAAAAATGAAGTTTATTGATAAAGTAATAATTAGTTTTTGATTTGTATGAAATTTTATAAATTTTATTTAATTTATAAAAAATTTGAATTAATTTAATTGTTAGATTGGTTAAATTTATATTCTATACAAAGTTATTAAGTAGTGTATGTACAAAAATTTGACATCTGATGTCAATTAAGAGAAAAGTAATTTATTATTTAGATTATAAAAAAAATTAATTGTAAAATTATAAAAATGAGTGATTTTTAATACTTGGTTTTATATTGTCAAATATTTTGATGATTAGTTTTTTTTTGTTTGTAGAACATCAATTTTAATAATTTGTTTATGATAAAAAAAATCATAGGAAAAAATTTCTTTATATTATTTAATTATTTGACTAAATATATCATTTTAAAAAAATCTCCATAAAAAGCTGTTTATCCTCCAGAAATAATCTTATCCAAATTAATACCTACTGTTAATGTTAACAATGAGATAATTTTGACAAAGATAATTCACTTATTATTTTCTTTGTAATCAAGATCTGTATAGTAATGGCCAAATAAGAAATATTAATTAAAGAGAATGGCGCAATTAATTTGCACCTTAGAATGGCAATTGTCTAAATCTAAATACAAAAAAAATAAATCCTTTTATTTATTTTTATAAGATTTTGTTTCGATCAAGCTTATGCATATAATGGGTTGTCTTGTCCTAAAATATCATCTTTAAGACTACAATTGTCGAAGTCAATGTCTAGATGCAGAATGTTTAAGATACACTTTTGAAGAATAGTACTCCAAGATAGAGTGTCATTGTCCTAAAGAGACTTAGGACCTTGTATTGAATAATCCAGTCGATATCTTACCCCTTACCTTCAGTTTAAAATACTTTATTATTCTGGAGAAATTCTTAATGTTTTGAGTATCAAAGTGTTTTTCTTTTATAAGTATCCATTCATTTTTCATGGTGTCTTAGCTGTAGCTGCATTGGGAGTACCAATTGACCTCAGAAGATCTCAGGTTTCGATATTGAAACTCATAATTAAGAGTTAACACTATTCAAGAATTCAATCCCAAATCACTAGTCTATATATATATATATATCTTAGAAAAATCAACAACATCTTAGAGAACATATCATCATCCTGTAGGCATATTGAATATTGCAGAAGTATATAAATCGTTTGTGGTTTGGGATATAACTAATCATCATAGTTTTATGTGTTTACCTCTTGCAGTTTACAACTTGGTTGATTGACTTCTTGTCTCTAGCAAATCTTTCAAATTATATCTTGAGGGGGAATGAGTAGGGTGTGTGGCCACCTCTCTGTTTTCTAGATTTTATGTCTTCTTGTTAATGACCTAAGTAGGAATATTTATATTAGTCTTTGAACTCTTCTAATAGTCTCAACCCAATTGGGCTCAACTAAAGAGCATAGGCTCAACAATCTCCTACTTGCTCTTTTGAGTACAAAATTAGGTCTATTGAACCCAAGATCATGTAACTCATAAGTCATCATTAACTGAAACACCTCATCCCTTGTCTCAAGCTAGCTTGGGGATCCACCAGCTGTTATTAATCAAGGCTCTTGATAATCAACAAATGATTATCTAATTCGGTACTACTCCACTAAAAGCCCAAACTTGAACTCCAAGATTAATAACATATATAACATGTATATGCATCACCCTTTTGTAGAATGTCTATAATTGATTGACAAGTTTTCTGTTACCCAATCAATTATTTATTCCCTTGACTATGATAGTTTCTCTAATGGATTACATGCACTGGCCAGTGTCTTCAATATCCAAGTACCGAAACATATCAAGGGGACATTTCCTACAAATTTCATATTGTTTATCTCATAAATACCGATAATTAAATAATCTCACTCCCAAAATACCGAGTTATTGACAATCAATAGATTGCACCTCACTCGTTGGTAAATCAAAGAATGAAAACTATTTGATCACCTATTTATAATAAACTCAGAATTAAGAGCAATCTTATAACTGTAGTTATCTGGAGATTTGATACCTTATGACAAAAAAAAAACCCTTAATCAAATCTCTCCTTGATCCTTTCAATGTGAATATCAATTCACACTAATATTTTACAATGATTCAGACAAAACCATTTCATAAAATATTGCAGCCTAAATAAAGTGCTCAACTTTATTTAACAACTGTGAATCTGTTCATCAATTATGAGAACCTATGATCATGTCCTCCATGAACGTATCCATATGATGATATACTTCACAATTGATCTGGACCTTGGTGTTTGTAAATAGTGTGCAAAATAAATGAATAATTCCTCATTTAAAACTTTCAGAAAAGATTACAATGTCATAATGTCTTGCACAAAAGACACAAAAATAACAAAGTAAAAATCAAGCTCCTAAAGCTACAGCAAATCCGGAATCCTCCTAAGACCCATAGATGTAACATGCCTCTCGAACACTCGTTCAGGCAAACTCTTTGTAAAAGGGTCAGCAAGGTTTTCTTCTGATGCTATCTTGGTTACCACTGTGTCTCCTCTTTCAATGATGTCTCGGATCAATTGGTACTTCCTCTCAATGTGTTTTTGCCTTTTGTGACATCGTGGTTCCTTGGATTGTGCTATTGCCCCACTATTATCACAATAAGTGTGATGGGACGGCTAGCACCTGGTATCACCTGAAGATCCATAAGGAACTTCTTCAACCATGTGGCTTCCTTTGCAGCTTCTGATGCTGCAACATACTCAGCCTCTATTGTAGAGTCAGTCACACATGATGGTTTGATACTTCTCCAACAGATGGCCCCACCATTAAGAGTGAACACATAACTTGAAGTTGATTTTCTTGAGTCAATGTCTCCTTGGAAATTTGAGTATGTGTAACCAATGGTTTCAAGACTCCCACTTGAATAGACCAACATATAATCTCTCGTTCTCCAAAGATACTTAAGTATATGTTTAACTACTATCCAGTGTTCCTCTCTAGGATTAGATTGGTACCGACTTACAACTCCCACTGCATAGCAGATATCTGTTCTGGTGCACAGCATAACATACATAAGGCTACCTACTACTGAAGCATAAGGTATCCTACTCATGCGTTCTCTTTGCTCAGAAGTTTTAGGAGAATGCTCCTTGGAGAGATGAATCCCATGCCTGAAGGGTAAAATTCCCCTCTTGGAATTCTCCATGCTGAACCTGACAAGTATTTTATCGATGTAATTAGCCTGGGATAATGCCAATACCCTATTCTTCCGGTCTCGTAAGAGTTTAATACCAAGAATATAATTGGCTTCTCCTAGGTATTTCATATCAAAATGCTTGCTCAACCAGGTCTTTATGCCTGATAATACCTATGTGTCATTTCCAATAAGGAGAATATCATCTACATAAAGCTCTAGAAAAGATATTGCTTCCCCTTGGATCATTTTGTACACACACGGCTCATCAGGACTTTTCTCAAAACCATAGGACTTAATGGCTTGATCAAACCTGATGTTCCATGATCTGGACGCTTGCTTAAGTCCATAATGGACCTTTACGACTTGCATACCATATTTTATTGCCCTTTGGCTATGAACCCTTTTGGTTGCTGCATATAGATATCCTCTTCCAAATTTCCATTTAGAAAAGCAGTTTTGACATCCATTTGCCAAATTTCATAATCAAGATTTGTTGTAACATCTAAGAGAACTGGATGGACTTGAGCATGGCAACCGATGAAAAGGTTTCTTCATATTCTACACCTTTAATTTGGGTGTACCCTTTCGCCACCAATCTAACTTTGAAGGTTTCAACCTTCCCGTCTGATCCTCTCTTTCTCTTGTAGATCCACTTACACCCAATGGGTCTTACCCCTTTTGGTGCATCTACAAGAGACCAAACTGAGCTGGAATACAAAGAATCCATTTCACGATTCATAGCCTCAAGCCATTCCTGAGCATCAACATCTCCTAGTGCCTCGTTATAACTCGTGGGATCATCATCTTCTTCAATGATGACATCCTGATATGATTCGCCCAACTAGAGAAATCTTGCAAGTTTACGAATCAATCTCCCACTATGACTTTGTCGCACTTATTGTTGTGCATCTACAGGACGATCCAAGTTAGGTGGATTAACAATTTTTGGAGGAACCTCATTACGTGGGTTAACTAATTCTTGATTTTGTTCTTCCACAAGTGGTACTTGCATTTCTACATGTTATACTTGTTGAACATCATGCTGAACTTCTAGTTCTAAATCTGGCTCCTGTGTGTGTTCAACTACAGGTATATTTTCCTCTCTTTGAACAACCATAAGAACAAAATCTGGAACCGTCTGAGGTTAAGGTGAAACTTGATCTGAGACTAGCTCATCAAGAATAACCTTACTCCTTGGCTTATAATTTTCCATATAGTCCTCCTCTAAGAAAGTCGCGTGAGTGCTCATATGACCTTTTTTTCTTTCGGACTATAAAACAACCAACCTCTGGTTCCTTTATGATAGCCTATAAACATGCATACTTCTGTACGCAAGTCCATTTTATTTGGCTTCTGTTGTAAGACATGTGCCGGAGCACCCCAAATCCGAATATGATTCATGGTGGGCTCACACCCTTTCCATAATTCTATTGGTGTCTTTGAAACCGACTTGGATGGAGCTAAGTTCAAAAGGTACATAGCAGTTTCTAAGGCATATCCCCAGAATGAATCAGAAAGAGATGAATAACTGAGCATAGATCTTGTTATTTCTAAAAGGGTTTTATTTCTCCTTTCAGCAACTCCATTTTGCTGGGGTGTTCCTGGAGAAGATAATTGTGAAACTATCCCCTCTTTGATCAGGCAAGACCTGAACTCTCCAGATAGGTATTCACCCCCTTGGTCAGACCGAAGAGTTTTAATTTGAACACCAAGATGCTTTTTTGCTTCAACCTTGAACTCTTGGAATTTTCCAAAAGCTTCAGACTTATGACGCATCAAGTACACATGTCCAAATCTAGAGTAATCATCAGTAAATGTGATGAAATACTGATACCCGCCTTTGGCTTGGACATTTATTGGTCCACATACATCAGTATGTACCAATTCCAGCTGAAGTGTGGCACGATTTCCCTTGGCCTTGAAAGATCTCGTAGTCATTTTACCCTCTAAATAAGATTCACAAACTGGTATCGGTTCAAAGTTCAGGGATTTTAAAATCCCACTATTGATCAAACCTTGTATTCTGTTAGAGTTAATATGACCCAATCTCAAAAGCCAAAGATAAGTTTCATTGGAAACTTTTCTTTTCTTTGATAAATTAACATGCTCAACATCTCCTAGTTCAACATGATTAACTTCACAGGACACATGACTAAGGAAATAAAGACCATTAATCATTTCACCGGAACAAATAAAAGAAGATGAACTTTTTATTGAAACTGAGGAATTAAAATGAACTGTCAAACCATGTTTAATCAAACAACTAACAGAAATTAATTTCCTCTGAAAATTCGGAATAAATAAACAGTCTTGTTAAACCAAAGTTTTGCAATTATCAAAAGATAAAATAACTTGTCCCACTGCTAGTACAGACACAAGCTCCCCATTTCCAAGCTTCAAAACTCTTTGTCCTTCACTTACAGGCAAGCTATGTTTGAACCACTGCAAAGAGTAACAAACATGGTTAGTGGCTTCTGAATCAATGATCCAATTATCATTGCAATTCTCCACTAAACAAGCTTCAATCACATGTAAATTACCCATACCTGGTTGATTCATATGTGGGCAATTTTTCTTCCAATGCCCATTTTTTCTGCACTTGAAGCACTTGCCTTTTGGCTGCTTCATTGCAACTGGTTTGGCAACTGGAATATCTGATTTCTTCTTTTTGTCGGTTTTGTTCCTTCCCTTGGGTTTTCCCTTAGGTTTCACAGAACTCTCACTATCAAAAAAGGCACTGCCCTGCTTGACTAGAGACTGTTAAGCATTCTCAAGCTCGTGCATAAGCTGAGTAAGGTCAATATTCATCTTATTCATATTATAATTCATCTTGAATTGATTGAAGTATTTAGGTAGTGATTGCAAGAGAATGTCAACTTTTACTTCTTGTTCAAATCTGATCCCATGGTCTCTAGCCTTCTTGAAGTTTGCTATGATTGCTAGACAATGATCCCGCACATTTCCTCCAGACATAACTATCTTGGTGACTACATTCAGCGCGTTCTGCCTAGCAGAGCTGCTAGACATAGAAAACATGCCATCAAGAGTCAGGAGCATCATTGCTCCACTGTCAATCATACTTACTTGCTCCTGAAGGTGACTGGCAAGACTGGCTAAAATATAGCAGCGAACTGCCATATTTGCCTTCTCCCATATTTCCTTCTCCTGTTGAAAATGTGTCTTTGTTGCCTCAGGCACATCTTCAGCGGGCTGTGCTGGCATAGGGGTAGTCTGAACATAAGTTGAGCTTTTCATATCGAAGAACAATATCCAAATTAGTTTTCCATTGTTTGTAGTTTGTACCATCCATAGGTTTTTGGCTCAAAATAATAGCTAAAGGATTGAATGAAGACATTTTTCTAAAAAAACAAGCACACTAATTACAAACAAGAATAACAACAAATGGATATAGCGCTAGTAGATTCTAATAACTACTACTTGTTTATAGTTCAACAATCCATTAGTTATCTTTACAAGGCTTACGATGGGCAAGATACTTGTAAAACTAATATTGTTATTTGGGCCTTCAGTTTCATTGCCAAAGTCTCGATGGGAGGGTTAACAACTTTACCAAAGTTGAATGTATTTAACCATTGTTTACTTTCAAAATTATCTTTAGTGTCTAAGTGTTGCCGACGATGGGTTGTACAAAACTTTACTAAAATTTTGAAAATATTAAGGTTTAATTTAGCAAAATCCGATTATCCTTATCCGATGGGGCTTCAGCGATAACCATTTCACTAATAAACCCACAATTAGAGCCCGTAGGTTTTTAATTAATTACTTAATTAAAAACCTTCACCCATTCAATATTTTAAATTTTAGAATTTTCCAATTTCCAAGAATTGTTTAAATTCGAGTATTCTTTGTTTGATTTCAAAAAACTATGTAGGCAGCCGCAAGCCGATGAACGTGCAAGCTTAGCTTATCAAAAATTTGAAATCATTAAGGTCCTAAAATCCGGTCATGATAGGCAACGTGTGCTTCATACAATCATGATACATGATTGTGGTATGCAACGTGTGTTTACACATGACCATTTTAGAAGACTCACAAATTACTCACAATGTAAACAATTCTCTTAGGAAATAATCTGGATTATTTGTCTTGATTTTAATTATTCAAAATTAATTAATTCAATTATTAATCTAGATTTTTAACAAAAATCATAATGATTTTAATTAATATTTGAAAATAATTTTGAATCAAAATAATCCTATAATAACTATCATACTAGTCGTGGAATGACAAAATAGCTATTATGCTCATGTAATTATCAAGTTATGCAACAATATGACACCACCTATTCTATATGACATGTTATCACAATAAGTATGTTATCATATCATATAATTCATCCATTTATAAAATAAAGCAATTTAAATAAAACTTTAATCCATGATTTCCTAAAAAAATTAAAATAAAATAAATAAAGTTACAAATTGGAACTGAGTTTTCTTCAGCCTATTTTCTTCTTCCTTTTAGTTCATAGGTTCTGTTTCAAGCCCCTTTATGGTAGCCATGGGCCCAATGTCAAAAAAAAAAAAAACCAAACTTTGGCAAGAAACCCTAAGTCAGTTTTTAGGAACCCTAGCTGTCACGTCCACTACGTTGTCATTCGAACTCATCTCAAAACGAGACCTTGAAGAAACGAAGTCGTCGTCGCCAGAATCAGCCGTAACGGAGCTTCCACACTCCGTCACGCGCAGATCTTTGCCGGCGCGTGAAGCCCAGCAGCCTCCCCTTTAGGCGACGCATGAGGGCGCGTCCGGTCTCCTCTCCGACTGTTCCGACTACTGTTTCCCTCATGCTTCTGTCCTCTTCCACGCCATGTGGTTGATTTCTCAAAACGACCACCAGAATATCACGAACATGTCCAAACAGTGACGAACGTCCTTATTTTTGCATCTTGTTGATCTTCTTTTATTACAACTTTTGTATAACATCCAAAAAAAATACAAGAATTGAAATAAAAATCAAGGAGGAAACCTAATCATATGGGATTAGCCTCTTTGTTACAACCCAAGAAAATACATTCAAATCTCTACCATGGATTAAAGCCAAAAAACCTAATAAAGCAATCATTTTTAATGGAAAAAAAATACAAGGATATACATGTGAACATCATACCAATAATCATAGAACCCTAGGTGCCATATTTCATGAAACAAAACTAATTACATGAAATAATGTAAATCGATAAACTAGATCCACATCCAAACGCACAAGTTGGCTCTGATACCAATTGTAGGCATATTGAATACTGCGGAAGCATATAAACCGTTTGTGGTTTGAGATGTAAATGATCATCATAGTTTTATCTGTTTACCTTTTGTAGCTTTCAACTTGGTTGATTGGCTTCTTATCTCTAGCAAATCTTCCAAATTATCTCTTGAAGGGGAATGAGTAGGGTGTGTGACCACCTCTCTGTTTTCTAGGTTTTCCGTCTTCTTGTTAATGACCTAAGTATAAATATTTATATTAGTCTTTGGACTCTTCTAATAGTCTCAGCCCAATTGGACTCAACTAAAAAACATAGGCTCAACACATCCATATCCATTTCATATAGATCAACTTTATTGTATGAAAAGTTTATTTATATCTCTATCTCTATATAAAATAATTTTAAAACTCAAATATATATAAATATTTATATACAAGATAAACTAAAAAAAACTCACAAAATAAAGTCATAAAAATTTAATATGAGAATATTCATCTGATCGTGAGATCGACTGCTTGCTGCTTGTTTTCTTAGTCATACAATTACTTTTCCCTTTAAACTGCATGATGCTCTTCATAATAAGATTCGACAAGTCATGTAACAAAAAAGTAGACAAATAATCGTTTCCGTATTGGTGCAAAATTTTCCTATTTAAACAACGCAAACAAAATTCATTGTTTAGTATAAAAAAAATAAAGATAAACGAGGTTAGGAATCTTTAGTCTAAATAATAAAGAATATATATCAGAACTTAAAAAATATTTACTACTAGTAAAAAATTATATTTGTTTCATTTTTAAAAAAAAAAGTTACGTAAAACCAAAATTGCGACCTATATTAAAGAGAAAAAATTATTTTACGGCACACATGACTCACTCGCTGAAATTGATCACAACCAACTAGATCTAATAATTTATTGCGAGACACTGTAATAAGCAAAGTAGGTATAATAATCATTAATCCAATCGACATCCTCTTAAATGCACCAAATAAAGCGTCCTTCATCAGTATCAATAAAGAAAGAAAGACACATCTCATTAATGTGAAGTTGGTCATGGTCAAGGACACGGTTACCATAAGAAAAAATAAAGAAAGAAAAAATTAAGAAAAAGGCCTAATAAAAATATGATAAATATTTATCAGTATATGTAGATATTAGTTTTAAAAAATTAAAAGTAAAAATATTTTTATTGAGAGATAAAAAATTATATTAATTATGATTATTTTTACATTCTCTTTTTTTTTATTTACACAATAAATATATTTTTTTAGTTTCTTAATTAATGTTCTAAAACACTTAATGCCCATACTCTTAAAAATATCATGCGTTTCATAGGCACGTCCCGTTGTTATTAAAATGTACAACTCGGATGAACTCCAGGGGTTCACAAGTCTGAGCTAACCTAGGGATGCTGTCTAGTTTAGATTGGATGGTTGCCTAAAACATTGGCCACACATTGATTCTTTTTGGGGAACAATAAAAAGTGTAGTGATTTTCAATTTAAGAGGGGTAATTTTTTACATAATTTTATTATCATAAATTTATGAAGTTATATTATAATATAGCTTCATTGTCCATTCAAAAGAAAATAATAAAAGCAATTTATTGTCCATTCGTGATTATTAAATACTAGTAGTAAGGACTGAATTCCAGAAAAAAAAAAAACAATTGTAAGGACCGAAGAGACAAGTTAAATAATATAGCACATAGGGGTTTCATTTGAAAATTGAAAACCCATGTTTTTCAAGAATAGTTTCTAAAAGCATCTTCAAATAATGGAGTTACTTAATTTATAATTTTTTTAAAATCTTATAAAGCTATATGATATTTTTTTATTTTTCTATAATTTAAGTATCTCTCTCCTCTAATTCTACAAATTTAAAATTAAAGACAAATCACTTGGCGCTTTTATCAAAATTGTGAAGACTTAAATGTGTTTTGTCCTTATAAGTTATTATAAGTTTTCATTTTTTCATTTTTTTTACTATAAGTTCATCTTTCAAATTTTAATTCTTGTAAGTTTATTTTTTTTTTTTAAATTTTGGTTCATGAAAACTTTTTCGTTTATTTTTAGTTCTTGTAAATTTGTGTTTTTTTTTTTAATTTTAACCCTTTTAATATGTTAATTTTTTTCATTTATAGTCTCCATAAGGGCACGTTTATAGGGACCAAAATTGAAAAATACAAACTTATAGGAAATAAAAATGAGAAAAAATATCCTACAGGGACTAAAATTTAAAAATGCAAACTTAATGACTAAAAATAAACAAAAAAAATTATAGGGATCAAAATTGAAAAAAATACTAACTTACTAAAATAAAAAAACATATTTGATTCAATTGTTAACATTCATACAATTTCATCCAAGCCTTCTACCCACCCACGACCTTCCACTCTTACACAATAGTCAAAATTCTCACCCTCTTTTATCTTTTTGTTAATCATGTATTGATACGAAGCAGCCCCGTCAAAAGTAGCTATTAATTTCTGTTAGGACCATGAGTGTACATAAGATGAATATTCTCTCTTAACATAATTTATTTCATACTCAGTTTGGATTCAAAGTCAAGATATCTTGATTTTTAAAGGATATAAGCCAATATCATTTGTCTCAACCATTGTTGGTCAACATTCTCATCCTCTGTTAAACTTTAAACCAAACCCACTCAAAGATTCCTAATTATTTAGGGCAAGTAAACCAAGCAAAATACACTAGTAAACCATTACCACACATAGACCATATTCAAGAATGAAACTTGTATTGTGGAGGTGGAGAAGTTGTTGATGCTAATAAATGGGTTTGTGCCCAAAAATGTCAAAGTGAATGGTTTACTTACTGATGCATGTTACTTCATTATTTATTATTTTATTTATGCTTCTTTATTTTTGTTTTTAATTGGAGATATCAAAGTAAATTTCAACTCATTAGTCAATTTGATTCACTGAATAAATAGGTTGAAAAAATGTTGACTCACTTTTTTGCATGTCACTTAACTTGTTAGTTGAGTCAAGCAAAGTAGCCGACATGTATAAATCCATTTTTTTTCTAAATTTTTATCTTTTATTCTTTTGTTTGGTTCTAAATTTCTTTGATAATTTTATTTTCATTGTATATTTTTATTTTTATTTGAATTTGATGTTATGAATTAGTATGTTGTCGAGCTTATTGTGTTTATGTTTTTTTTTCTATAATATTCTTGTATACTTTTGTATTTTTTATTTTTTTTAAATTAGCTGAGTCAGCTCACAAGTTAACCCACTTTAACCTATCAACATGTGGTGGGTCGAGTGAACTGTGTTTTCTTTTTTATTCACTAAAAAGTGATCCAAACAAAGTTTATTCATTTTCTAGTTACTCAGTGATTAAGAATGACAACGTGGTGAGGCAGGCATCAATAGTAGTTACCCACCTTGCAGGATAAACATCCATCTTGTGCTTGTCCCATACCTGCAAAGGTACTCATTATAGGTTTTTTGAAGGGCTTGGAGGTCAAGGAGATCTGTTGTGTGTTGTCCCTGTCAAAATTGTTAGGCTCTCATTTTTCCTTAGCTAGATCACAACTTGCACAATTAAAATTTAAAAATTGTAAATCGTTGGTGCTTGATGTGTTAGTGTCCCTTGACTTCTCCTTTCTCTAGCTTAGTCATGAGTTTGCTACTTCAGACAAGTAGGACTATGCAAAAAAAATTCATATCCATAAAATAATCCATATCCAATCCAATCTAATCCACTTTAAATCCATTTAAATGGATTTGTTTCATATCCAAATCCTGTTTTTTGGATTTTAAATCCAAACCAATTAATTGGATGTGGATGGATATTTGTTTGGATTTTTAAATCCAATACAATTTTTTGGACAATGACGGCTAGGTTTTTTTGGTCAACTTTGTTAGGAGTCATTTTTTGGTCAATGTCATCTAGAGTTATTTTGGTCGACGTCAACTAATGATGATTTTAAGTCGTCATCGGTTGAGCCCATTTCTCGGTTAATGTTGGTAGGTTTTTTTAGCCAACATTGATTGAGGCTATTTTTTGGCCGATGACATCCAAAGTCTTTTAGGTCAACATCAGTCGAGACTATTTTTTAGTCAACATCAGTTAGGTTTTTCGCTCGACGCCAACTAGGGTTTTTTTTTTTGTCGTCAGACAATACTATTTTTTAGTCGACAATAGCTGAAAAACATCATTGACCGATATCGGCTGAAAAACATCATCGATCAACATCGGCCAAAAAAATCTAGTTGACGTCGATCGAGAAAACCTTAGTTGATGTCAATAGAAAATATCCCTAGCTAATGTCAACCAAAAGAAATAGTCATGGTTAATGGTTGCCAAAAAATATCAACGACCGACATCGGCAAAAAGAAACCTTATCGATGTTAGCCACAAAATCCTAACCAACGTTGGCAAAACTAGTCACGATCGATGTTGATCAAAAAATCCCTAGTTAATGTCGACTAAAAAATATCATTGACCAACATTGACTAAAAACCCTAGGCGACCTCAACCAAAAAGCTACCCTACCTAAGATCGACCAAAAATATCATTGACCAATGTCGACCAAAA
This sequence comes from Glycine latifolia, assembly GCA_013407115.1. Classification (NCBI taxonomy): domain Eukaryota; kingdom Viridiplantae; phylum Streptophyta; class Magnoliopsida; order Fabales; family Fabaceae; genus Glycine; species Glycine latifolia. Next base: position 19,739,899 of record CM023956.1, read on the forward strand.
ATGCACTAACTGATGTTAGCCACAAAATAGTCCTGGTTGATGTTGGTATAAAAATGTCTGGACTAATATCTGTTGAAATTGCCCTGGTTGAGGTAGGCCAAAAATACACTAACCAAAATCGATCGAAAATAGTCTTGACTAAGGTCGATTGAAAATAGCTCTTAAATGGGCAGGTACTAAGTTTTCACTTTTTAGCATTTAATAACTAAAATTTGTAAAAAAAATCTTAATAACATTTAAGTGGATATAAATTGGATACGACCAAATTCATATCCATTTAAATAGATTGGATCTTGAATCTAAATTGTTTTTAAAAAATATGGATATATATTTAAAATCAAATCCATTTAAATAGATATAGATTGGATATGGATTAGATTCTTAAAAATCCAATCCATGCCCACCTCTACAGAGAAGTTGGTGATCTTCTGCAGATTGTGAGTCTCTTCCTTTCTTTAGATAACTGCATCTTTGCCAAGAACACTTCTCTTGTCTTCTACTTTCCTTGCTTTGATTATGACTTAAAGATGATAAGAAGCTTTCTTCTCCAGCATCATTTGTGTCTTATGGAAAGCTTGTTGTTTTAGATGCAATGCCTTTGTACATTGATGCACGGTGTCTTCCTCTTTTGCTTTTGTTGTGTGCTTCTAAATAGTGTAGACACGTCCATCTTCACCACTCTTTTCTAAAACATCTTTTGGTGATCCTTTATTAAGGTGTATCTTTGACATCTACTCATTGATTAAAGTTACCTCCAAAATCATGTTTCTAGTTATATACAACTTATAATATTTGTACTTTGACATAGAAACCATGCATGGTTGGGCTTCTGCTTATAGTATCATAATTATGAATTTAGATAGATCCCATGCTTGGAAAACCTCCATTGTAAGGCAATGTTCCATACCTTCTTCATGTTTATTAATTAAGTCTTGTCTAAGATATATCAAGCACTAAAGACAAATCATTAGTAGCACATGTCTAAAGGACTTAGATTAAAATTTATTTTTTAAAAGTTTCTTGTCATTAGTTGTGAATCTAGAAAATTTCTTTGTGGGAGCAAAAAAAAAAGTCTATAATATTTACACAGACAAACAATATTATAAGCTTTTATAAAATACACAATCTCATATCAAAAAAATTAAAATACTTAAGTTTCTACAAATTTAAAAGGGTAAAGTGCATAAAATTAGTACTAATTTATTTTTATTTTATCATTTATAATTTTTTTAATTTTTTAAAAATATTTTATAGGGACAACCTTTTTTGTTATGGGAGTAAACAATAATCATTTAAAATATTTAAGTAAAAAAATGAACTTTGTGGAGGCAATTTGATTCAGAAAGGGTTTTGCTTCAACATAGGCATAAGGAAACACATAGACTTACATGTTAACATAGATAAGAGGGTTGTTATAATATACTCTTATGTTATCAATTATATCACACATTTTTTGTCTTAGTCATCTGATTCATCGAGAAAAAAGGATCCTGACTAATCCACCTCCTTACTCTCTAAATTAGACATTCTCTCTCACATATTTAAAGGTACATTTCACACATTAAAGTTAAAAAAACAATCTTTCAATCATCTAAAATTAAATTTTACTATTTTTTTAAAATTATCAATTAAAAATAATTTTATATCACAATTCAAATAGTCCACTATAAATAATAAAGTAAATTACATTTGCACCCTCTGTGTTTTGTTCAAATTTCACTCGATACTCCTCCATTTTTGCACCCTACAAAAAACTCTTCAATTGTTTAGCTCACATTACACCTAGATCCCCTCCGTCCTAAAAACCATTTAATAATCTAACAGAAATTAGGCACGTGCTGGACACATGACTTTTAATGAAATTTTATGTCTAAAATAACATCATCTTCTTCCCCTCAACTTGAAAATATTTTAAGACTCTTGTTTCTTTTTTATTTTTATTGGATGTAAACCCAGCTTTTTGTTGGACGTCAACCCACTTTGTTGGTACACAGTATTAACACCCTTCCTTTCATCTTTTGTTCTACTAACATACATATGAATTGAATGTTGATTCTCAGCACATCATGATCAGTTTTAAGGGGAAGAATTTTACCACTATTAGTAGAACAAAACCACAAAATAAAAGAGTAGCATGGTGACAACTCTAAATTATTAGCAATGTTGTTCATACAGTCATGTATTCCATGTGTTCCAGTTCAGCCATTGTATTCATGTGGTCCCAAATATCAACACTATCTTAATCAACAATAATAAACAAATAATTTTAAAAAATCATAAGTGGTCACAAACTGGTCCCCCATTGAAACCTCATTCAGATATAGACAATAATAAACAATCAAAATTAAATAAATAATCTTAAAAAGTAACTTATATACAAGGTCCAGTTGTCACTTACAAGCATAACCCTAAATCGTGAAATAGGAAGAGAAATAGAGCGCTCGTGAACGTCGAAGAGGAAGACAAACGGATGCACTCATGAAAATCGTGAACTGAAAGATGAACAGTGGAGAACTTGTGATCTGGAAGAGGAACAATGAAGAATTCGCGAACTGGAAGAAGAATGGTGAAGAACTCGTGAACAATGAAGAGGAATGGAACGTGAACGTCATGAGAGAAAGAGGATCTCGCACCCCTAGACGCTAAAGAAAAACTCGTCAACAAGAGGAAGATGAACGGTACTCGCGAATAGTGAAGAGGAATGAAACGTGAATCCTAAATTCTGAAACTAATTGGGAGGAGATAATTTAGATTTTACATTTAAAATGTAAGGACAATTTTATCTGCTCACATATTTCAATTGAAGTTAGTTAACGACATTAATAGAGAAGGTAAAAGTAAGGTGCAAAAAGAGAAAGGTATTGGGTGAAATTTGAGCAAAACACAAGGGGTGCGAGTGTAATTTACTCTAAATAATAATATATCATATAATTATATATTCAAAAATATCAATTTCTTAAAAAATAAATTTCTTAAAAATAAAATTTTATCATGTTTAATGCACAAAATAAAATTATATTATAGTTAAAATTTAAACCAAATTAAATTATTTTAAATTTATTGAAAAATATAATAAAGTGATTTTAAATATATAATTAAATAGTTATAAATAAAAATTATTTAACTTGTGTAACTGCATGGATTAACGTGCTAATCTTATATATAGAGTATTTAATTTAACTTTTATTTTTTAAAAAAATATATTGCTTTGTTTTCAAATTTAATTTGATTGAACAACTACTTCAAAAAAAATCTGTCAGAACCATCTTAAACCACTCTTATTTATTTTTATCTCTATTTTTATACTTAATTTTCTTAATAACTTATCTCTTTCAATCAACACACTTTTCATCTTACATGAAAAGTATTTATTTATTATGAATTTTAATTATAATATAATTTATATATTCAAAATATATCTTTAATATAAATTATATCTATATAAAAATAAGCATGCACACACAAATATAATTTATATATAATTAATATTTTAATAAATATTTTTTTAACATTTACATTATATTTTCATTTTATGATATGATATGTGGCTTAATAGGAGTGATAACAATTCCTAAAAGTCTTCGCATTTAAGAAAAATTCTTAAAATCATTCTTATTCAAGATGAAGATTTAGATGTACACAATAACAACAAAATCTTATTTCTCACGGTTGAATACATTTACCACATGATGTCATTCGGGTTCGCCTAGTTAATTAAAGAGCAAAGAACTACCTAATTTCAGGGTTATTTGAACTAGCTTCCTTTTGTTAAAAATTTAGTTTGGTTAGATTTTACAACTTTGATATATAATATATGTTTGATATAAATTGTTAGTAAATTTTAAGGAAAATTAAAAGATAAAAAATTATACTATAATTTTTCCATTTGAAATAAAAGAGAGAAAATAGGATATGTGATATGAATGTAGTTAAATCTTTTTTTTT
>CM023956.1:19744243-19837770 GCA_013407115.1 Glycine latifolia
TTATCTCACACTACAAAGAAAAAAGTAAAATCTTTAAGAAGAACATATACTATAATTTAATTATTTTAGATGCATCAAATTAAACATTAAATTTATTTTAAATTTAAAAACTTTTAAAAAGAGTTAACCAATCTTTCATTTTTTTTATCTCCTCCACTTTCTCCATCTCAAAACCACAATCCACGATCAAGTGATTAGATACAAGTGAATTTGAAATTCATGAAAATTAAAATTCTAAAATTTTTAAAATTCCTTATTTAGATAAACCAATTTAAATTAAAAACACTCAATTTTGTTCCTTTTAAATTGAACCATGCATGTCACCCTTTTAGGGCAACAACACTTACAATTCGTTCATCAGCCACACCAAGGTCATAATTTTGGACTTCTAGCAGCACTGTTGTGCGTGTTGGGGTTGAACTCCATCACGAATTGCGTTATGCAATTCCAAATTGCAATGGTCCTAATTAAACGATGCAACATTGTGCCACCAGGGTCACACACCCATGGAACCTCGACGCTGCCATTTCATTCACGCTCAGAGAGAACCTCGTTGCACGATCCGGTGGCACAATTGGGTAGAAAGGAAAACGACAAAAAAGAGAAACGGAGGATGGGGAAGAAGAGAATGGGGCTGCATAAAGAACCATTTATGAAGAAAGGGAGGTGCGGATACAAACGAGCGAGATAAATGAGTTGAGAGAGGAATTAGAGATGAGAAAGATTGAAATTTCTATTTAAAATTCTTGAATTTTAAAATCTTTCAAATAAAATATCCTTCGAATTTATCTGTGGACTTATCTGTGGACTTTTTTTGTGTTCAGTCGTACAAAAACACAATCTTAGTAGGAAAGATAAAAACTTGTATTTAGTGAGTTCCATTGTGAAATTCAATTTTTTAAGGGTTAGGGCCCATTTGTCTCTTTTTTTTTCTGGCTTTCTGTTGTTATTCACATGAGCATATCATACTGAATTTTATCTTAAAAAAATTTAAATTCCTGACTAAATTACTTTAATTATTTAAGTGGTACTTGAGTTCGATATTTGGTGAAGATAATTTTTAATTAAGTTTTATTTACCTCTCGATCAAATTTCAAATTAACATGACATCTTATTTTTTTTTTATGAATCAAATACTTAAGGTATAAAAAAAAAAACACACCCCCATTTTTTCTGACCAACCTCCTCCGTCCCACTCCCCGTATCAAAAAGTTAACCCTCCTTTATTCTAGCCATCTTCCTTAGCCTCATTCCCCTATATCGGAATCCTAACACCTCAATCTTTTCAGTCACCCTCCACTAACCCAGTCTCAGTCTCAAAACCCAAACTTCCCATTTTTTTAGTTACCTTCCCCCTCCCTATCTCAAACTCCAACACTAATTTTTCCACTACTCTCCTCCACCCACTCTATCATCATCTCAAAACCCAACCCTCCTTTTTTTTTCCAACTACTCTTCTCTACTACACTTCCCTATCTCAATCCCAACCCCCATTTTTTGTTTTGTCGCCTCCACCTCCTTACTCCTTCATCTCAAAACTTCAACCCTCCATTTTTTTCGACCACCTTCCTCTGCCTCAGCTCACTCCTCCATCTCATAACCTAATCCCCATTTTTTTCTAGCCACTCTTCCCTGTCCCACTATCCCATCTCAAAATCTAATCCACTTTTTGGTTTTTAAGTTTATTGTTTTAATTAAAATAATGTGACCTAATGTGACAAAGTAGAGAAATTTAATTAGCTGTACGTGATACAATTTTATGTTGATAGTGTATAGTTGTTAAATAAATTAAAAGATATTTAAATCAAATAATTATATATAATTCAAAGAGAAGACATTTGATAATTTAAATAAAATAAAAATTTTGTTGTATTTTAAAATATAATTAGGGCAAAATAAAAGAAATTTGTAACACAATTCATCAAAAGTAACATATTCATTATTTTCAAAGAAAGTCTGATGTTACATTCCACAATGAAAATAAAATAAAATATAAAACGGAATGAAAAAAAAGGGAGAACATTATAAGAAATAGAACTTACATATTCCAAATTCATTTTTACAACTTAGTTAATTGATGTAATTAGCTACGCAATAGTGAAGAGTTTATTAGTAAATGATTGATTATTAGTTACTTCTTAATTTTTATTTTGAACGGTAAATCAATGATTAAAAAAAACCTGCAGAGGGCTTGATACAAGAGATGTCTCACCCAACTGCAATTAAACAGTCGCAAAACAACCTGCAGGATAAGGTAACAAATACAAGTAATGAAACAAGAAATATGGTGACAAATCACGTCCAGCCCCCACGAACCTTAGTCATCAGGCCGCAAAAACCAAAGAAAACCCCTCGTCCTCTGAACATACTACACCACACTTCTTACTCTATATAAGTCATCTAGTGTAATTGTTTTTCCCATTTTTTAATACAATTCTATTTTAGTTTTGTATATTTAATTTATATTCTTCTTTTAGCTCTGCCATGTTTTCTAATCTCTAATAATTTATCTACAACAACTATAATGGTGTAACTCACTATTTATCTCCACATTTTTTGGACTATTTTGCCCCCCTTAAGTAACATAATAAATCACTCCACTAATTGCATCTTTAGGAGTCTTTCTTTAACCATGATTTTTTCGAAGTTTTTTTTTTCAACGAGTTTTTTTTAGGAATCTTTCTTAACCTATTATCTTTTGAGTTCAATAATGATGCATGAAAAGTATAAAGCATTATTAAGATGCTTTTGCAACAATAAACAAACTTATTATAAACGAAGACTTATGATTGGATGATAAATTTATTATAAATGATGACTTATAATTTGATGATAATGTAAAATAATTTTTTTTGGTACATAGTCATTTTTTCTTATCTCTTTCAATCTATAATTTTCAATATTTTTAATTTAAAATTGAATTTTAATATTTTTTTTAAAATTATCAATAGTTAAAACATCACAATATAAATTATTTATTAAAAATTTAAAAATATGTATGATAAATAATTTTAAAAAATTAAAAATATGCAACCAGGCAGTAACCTATAAAGGAGTCAATGTAGCAGAAAATCGAAAACTTCCTATAAAAGTGTCCGAGTTTAAAGATGAGATAATTTTATAGTATTTCATAAAAGAAAATTGATAGGGCATAAAGATAAATCAGAGGAGGGTTAATTAATTAGGCAAAAGTTTGAAAATTAAACAACCCCAAAATAAGTTTATGGAACTCTATTTTGGCACCAAATTTTGGAGGAAAAAAAATAAACCTAAGTCAGCTTTAAAAAGAACAAACGACGCAGCGTATTATCAACCTTTACACAGAGAAGAAAGGAGAGTTTCAACCCCAAAGAATAATGACTCAGAATAATGGGAACAACACTCCGTGGCAGAGTGAGTTCAATGGTGGTAATTTGATATCCATATACCTTCTTTCACTATCTCAGACAAGTGACAACATTACCAATGATGATCTTTTTCGGATCAACCCCGGCACTCAGGTTCATCATCCCTTGCTAAGCCAAATAGAAGAACCCTAACCATTGCTCCAAGAACAAGTGACCCACGATGCTAATTTCTACAATGCCACCACTCAAGCTCATGCTATTCCGAGGACACAACTCACCGTCCACGTTGAGTAGGTTCAGGCCAAGTTATAGAACTTGCCGGTGCACAACGGTGGTTCGTCGGCACCGGGTCAGCGCAAGAAAATCATGGACTCAGGAAGAACACTGGTGCTATCAAGAAGACTTCTATTTACTATTTAATTTAATATTTTATATCTATTAGTTTGTCCGTTTGATGTTAATTAAACCTTAAACCCTAGACATGTTTGATCTTTTTTTTTTGTTAGTTTTTTTATCTCTTTAAAAAGAGAAGCAAGACCAAACATTTTTTTTTAATAAGAAATTCTTAAAAAAATAAGTAACTTATCTTTATAGAATAAAGATTGAAAACTAAATACATTTTAACTTAAACTAGTAAGGGCACTTTTTTTTTGCAGCTTATATACACAGAAATTATTCAGGTAGTCTTGTCTTCGAATTTTATCACAGCTTAAAATGCCATTATTAGTTTTCACTCACTTCCCAATATTGAGTGCATCACCGAGTTTTTCATTCATAATACTTTCACGTTTTAATCTATTCTAAAACATGATTAATTATTTTGATGTTTCATTTTTTAAAATAAATAAATAATATATATATATATATATATATATATATATATAAATTATTTTAAATTTTTAATACAAAAAATAAATGCATGTTACTGAAATGTATAAATAATAGAATTTTTAAAAATTTTAATATAACTTTACTACATTAAATTTAATTAAGATTTCAGAGTTGTTTAAAAATATAATTTGTATTTATTTATTTTTAATTCTTAATTACAATAATATATTTATTGAATAATTTTTGAATTATTTATTAATTACTTTTTCGTATACATTGACATTATTAAATTCCATTTAAATATATTATTTTTATCTTCTAAAAATATCATCGAACAATAATATAGAAAATTTGAAATATTTTATCTTTAGTAATTAAATTTTTTATAAATTAATTAAATAATTTTTTAAAATGTTTTTTTGCTACATGGAAACAAAGAATGTGTTAATGAAACGAGTAAATGATATTTTTATATTTAAAATTTATAATTGAAAATCGATTTAAATTTCATTTTTTTAATTTATAATTTGTAGTTATGTTTTGAATTCTTAACAAAAATAATATATTTATTATTATTTATCAAATCTTTTTAATATATACTGGCACTATTGAATTCTGTTTAAATATCTTTTAAAAATATTATTGAACAATAATAAAGAAATTTTTTAACACTTTATCTTTTGTAATCAATACTTAATTTATTATTATTAATAATATAATAAAATAATTTTAATTAATTTTTAATATTAATTTCTATTTTAACTAAACTAATTTTTGACATTTTAAAATTAAAATTGTCCAATGTATAGATTTTAATATTTTTATAATTAAATAAAAATTATGTTGATTAAATTAATTTTACATAACATCTTTTTATTTTTATCAATATATTTTATCATTGGGTGAGACAAATAGTTTTGAATAAATTTAATTTCTTTATCAAACAAATTTTAGTATAACAGGAGCTTTAATAAAAATAAAATAAAAAATATTAAATAAATTTTGCTTTATTTTTAAGATTCTTCTTTTAAACTTTAATTTTAAAATAGCTTTTAAGTATATAAATAAACTAGGCAAAACATAACCCCAAATTAGATGAGGCCTTCGTATTGATATACACATATAGTTCGAAGCCTGTTGGTTTTTCTAGGTGCCTTTTTTATAACTTTCTTTTGACTTCAAAAAACTTTTTTTACTTTAAATTGAGACACCGTCTACACATCCTAATACTTTGTTCATAAAAAATAAAAATAAAAAAAGAAGAAAGATACGTTTTCTCATTAAATTATTATTTATTTTACTCGGCTGAGTTTTTACTATATATTATACATACAAACTCGTGATATGCTTGATTCATTTCTTCACAATATCTTCCACTAAATGATGAAATAAGATCTTTGGCATGAAGAATAGGATTTTTTTTACAAAATCGCTGAATATCTACACATTTATAAAAAAAAATTACTCTTTCTTTCTAACAGCAAAACCCAAAAGGAAGAACTATCAACACGAGGAGATGAAGAAGAAATGAAAACAAATAAACAAAAACAAAAACAAAAAAACCAAAAATAGACATACCGGTGAAGGGAAGTCGTGTGAAGGTCTGTAAGGGGGAAAGGAGTGGGTCGTGGTGAAGAAGAAGGGGGAAGTGGGTGGGCCACGATGGAGTGAAAGGAGGTAGGTTATGGTGGAGGGGAAAGGGTGGGCTGCGACTCAGGAAGAAGAAAGAAGAAGGACAATGTGAGAGGAGAGAGAGCAAAGGAAAAGCAGAAAAGGAGAACGTGTGAGGAGAGGGAGGAAGAAGAAAAAAAAAAAGAAGAAAAGGAAAAATGCGGTTTATGTGGGATCTACAAAAATTTATCTAATATTAATTTCAAAATGAGATCTATAACTAAAGAAAAAATGTAAGAAATTTTTAGAAATCTTCAATCCTAAGTGATGCGATGAGGTCTACCAAAAAGTAGTTTAAGATCTCAATTTGAAATCTAGCTTTAAAAATGTTCTAATAAACACTCTGGAAAAGGTTGAAAATTCCTTATTGGAAAATGCTTATTAACTATTATTATTATTATTATTATTATTATTTAAAATGCTTATTCAATTTTTGCTTTGAATTTTGTATAGAATTCAGATTAATGGTTAAAATATTTACGTTATAAATCTCAAATTACATTTGTCATCCTTCAATAGGTTTTTTCTCATTGGCCTTCTTAAATATGGCAAGGGACATTGGACAGCTATATGAAGAAATGTTGTTCGAACAAAAAGTCCAATTCAAGTAGCTAGTCATGCCAAAATAAATTCCTTAATTAACCATAGCATCTCACTGAAAAAAAAAATCCATGACATAACCTTGCCAGCCACGGTTGCCCCTCGTGGTATTGATCAACAAAACTACATTCCAACTCCAGATTTTTCAATCACTACAAATGACCTATACCTTCAGACAAAAATTGTCACTATCAGTAAAAATTCTATAGGTAAATGTATGATATACTTTGTCCTACAGACATTTCTTCCGTCAACTTTGAGGGAGCGTATACTGACGGCTAATAGTATGTAACTATAGGTTTTACCTACAGATTTTTTTTTCACCTACAATTACATTTGATTGTCACTATATATGATGCCTACAATTCACAATGTGCGTAGGTACAAGTCATTAACTTATATCTACAACATCTAACTGTAGGTAAAAACATTAACTTATACCTACAACATCCAACTGTAGGTAAAAGTCATTAACTTATACCTACCATTAAAAGATTGTAGATACAAACCATTAACTTGTATGTATAGGCTTTAACCGTAGGTAAATGTCACCTAATAAAAAAACCACGCTGCCCATTATCTATTGGAATGCTTTACATTTCCAAATTATTATTATTATTATTATTTAGTTATCTAGATAAAATAAATATCAATTGTATCTAAGTTAATCGTCTAAGTTTTCTACAAGTTCACGGAACTAATCTATGTAATAAAGTAATTGTCTTACTTAAAAAAGAAGTTCTACTAATTTTGAAACATTGGAACACACATTGAAAATTGACAAACACGAACTAATTAAAGTTCTCTATCTCTCTGAGGGATGAAGGGGACAAAGGTCCATTTTCTAGGGAGGGCACATAATCGCAATAATAAACAAGAATATTTATGTATTCCAAAATACTTAACAAAAATGAGATGATATCCAACATCCACAATAACCAACATAGTAGTCACATCCAAGTACAATTACATAATCACAAAAACAAACAAAAGTATTTATATTTCTAAACACCTAGCCAAGCCGAAATGATATCTAGATTCACAATAACCAATAGAATATTCATATTCAAGTAATCACCAATATGCACATTCATGAACTAAGTCACCAACAAATTTTTAAAATGATCAAGCATATATTAAACTATTAAAATAAATCAAATAGAACTAATACCGCAAAAGAAAATAAGACCTGGATGTAGAGGGTTTTATGTCACAAGTTGCAACAGCAAGGTTATCAATATCGAAGCAGAAATAAGGAAAGGGCCGCACAAGAAGAAACTTTGCATAACAGTAACACATTATAAGACATGTTCAAGGCACAATATCTTATGACCAGATGTTAAAGACTAACTGAAGTTTAAATTTTTCTACTATTATGGTAGCTTATATCCAGATTCTAAAAGAGGCTAAACCAATTCATATCTCTACTTCTAGAAATGTTTTTCACTCTTCATATTCAACTTTGAAGTTTGAAGATGTAAACATGAAGAGAGACACATGTGACGTCAATATATGCCACAAGAATAATTATCAACATCAGGGTCGATAATAATTATAATATTCAAATTAATTTGCCAAATGATTCAAGAAAGTTTAATGCTTTTCCTCATACAGTAAATTAGTAAATTAATGTAAGGTTAATATCTTATTATTACACCAATATCATAAATAATTTTATTATTTGAACTTCACAATACACGTTAACAAATAACTACACACCTAGATGCATAGAATGGTATAGTAAATTGAGTGAATGCACTTTCCACAACATGTACATTAATTTAAAGTATAATACAGATATGAGTAAATTAAACAAATTCAAAGAGGTAAAGCTTCAAAAAAACCAATTCAAAAGAGTAAATTAAACAAATGAGTCAATTCTCACCTCTAGTTAGTTTCGCTTGTAGTTTGATGATTGTTACTAGTAGAACCATTTGTAAGTACCTAAATTAAAAGAATGTTTTTTTTTTTTGTAAAAAATATCATATCATAGTTAAATCTTGGAATACGTTTAAAAGAATATTTTATAAATTCATACCTCTTGATCTATAGCTTCTAAGACTTGATTAATTGTGAATTTCTGCAAATCGCACTTTAAGGACAACAACAAGATTTCCAAGCAAATTCTCAAAATTTTGAATTCTATTGTCCAATTAGTAGAATCTTGGGTGCTTTGTAAATTTTGTGAATTATCTGCTTCAACCATTTTCTTTTTTAGTTCATCCTACATAAATACACCTTATATATTATTACCATGCATCAATATCCTCAATACTTCAATGTCACCAAACAAAACTCATCTCCTCATAAGTTACTCCCCCTCAGACCATAACTCTTTATTAGAAAATTGAGCAAAACAAAATATAAAACAAAGAGAAAGTATTGAAATAAAAATTAAAATTCTTACAATTACAGTAGCAACCTTTTCGATAACAATGCTTCCATTTCTTCGAGTTCAAGTGTCAATATAAATTTCTGCCCAAGAATGTTGCACTCCTTTAGTAAAAAAAAAATCAATCATCCTATTTGTACTAAGCAATTAAATATTAAAAAACTATAAAAAAGACAAACCATCTCATGAATCCGTCTTGGAAGATTCTTGGTTCCCATGCAATTATATGTGTATAACCTCTAGTCCTCTTTTTACCTAAATCATTCATGGATATAACATTCATCATATATATATATATATATATATATATATATATATATATATATATATATATATATATATATATATATATATATATATATATATATATATATATAGAGAGAGAGAGAGAGAGAGAGAGAGAGAGAGAGAGAGAGAGAGAGAAAGGAAACTGTGTATACTTGCAATGTCAAAAAGACCAAAAGTTATAATTACCTTTAGTTGAACTTCCACTAGCACTTCCAAGAGAAGTATGAGACTCACCATGGTTTTCTTCTTGTATGTGTTGTTCTGTTTGTAATTGTTGATTTAGTTAATAAACAATTGTGTTATAAACAATTCAATATAAAATAAAGATATTAAGTTAAAATCTTTATACTTCCTTCAAATTGTACATTTTCTTCAATTATAAAGTTTTTATTATGGTTTGCATCAATATAGCTTTCAATTGATTGCTCTTTTGCTTGTGATTGACCATCATTCTAAATGATATTCAACCTTCTACGGTTTCTCATAGTACACTGAATAAATTAATCCAAATAATAAAATAAAATAAAATGTAGATATAGCTACATTATTGACTATGAAATTTTTAAACATCATGCCAAAAACAAAATAAGAGTAAAGTAGTAAAAAGTGGTGTGCATATAATTACCTGAAATGTGAATTTAGATTGCTTGTAAGCTCTTTTTTTCTGACAAATCTCTAATCACCAAGAATCAACTACTGAGGAAACAACCAAACAAACTTTGATAGAAAATTGACAACAATATTATATTTTGAGTGATTTTTATACATACAAAAAATAAACACAAAAGTAATGAACAATAAAAACAACAAACTAAAGAAAGGAATAAAAGTAAATAAATGTGACAAAATGTTCAATACATATACTAAAAATATAACCAAATATTCAAATAGAACAAATAAAAACAAATCAGTAGAAGTCTACATCACTCTCATCATCATCTATATAATTATCATCTTTGTCATGTAGTAAAATGTTCTCCATAGGTATTGTAACTTCAATGACATCTTCACTATCATCGGCTTCTAGTCTGATCAAATCATTATCATTTATCTCTTGTAAGACTTGTTCATTCCCTTGATCTATGTCATTGGATTCCTCATCACCCATATCATATACATCTCTGATTTTAGCATGCACGACAACAAGCCAATCATTTTGTGTTTTATTCTCCACATAGAATACTTTCTTAGCCTACAAATCTTAAGCAATTATGGATTTAACACGATTAACATATATATTGCATTCACCACTGTAGCCATGTGCTCATCATGATTCAAATAAGGGGAAGAAAAAATTACTTTTGAGGAGAATGAAATTACGTATGCTCACAATGAGAAAGCAAGCCACAATTTATTGAAATGTCCTATGAAACTGTACAAGGAAGACAACAACATGCATGCACATCCAACAAAATCAAAATTAACCATTTCATTTGATTCACCATAAAAAAACCACACATGTCGTCACCACAACACAAGAACGTTAATAATGATTTACATTACATTATTTGATTTGAAAATTAAAGGAGCTGAGGGAAACTAATGAACAAAGAAGATCTACAACAGGAACAAAAGTATTAATTTCTAGCAACACAATTTAAGTCTGAACCAAATGCACCAAACTTGAACACCAAACAATGAACGAAAACACAAAGCAGAAGATCCTCCAATACGCAGCGAGAGTTCCCCTAAAATATTCCGGTCCTCAAATGGGAAAGTGAACATTGGATTGGGACTCATAATACACTGAGAAAGTGAGTGAGTCAGATCATAGGTTGGGGGGAATTTGTTTCATTATAGAGGCAAGAAAAAAAATAAGAGAATGGCATACGATGTTTCTAGTTTTTACGCCTTATAATTGATTAGTGTCAACACAAGTGAGAACAGAGATCTCAGCACATATATATCAAGCACAAGGAATTTCAAAAGAAACAATAGCTCAGTAGTATATTAGTGTTCTACAATTTACGAATTGCACCATCCATTGATACTTAAATATAGCAGTAGCATTATAAAAAATTTAAGAAAAAATGATAATCACACACTGCAATATGCAATACCAAACTACGCTAACTTTGATTCTACTTTTCCTAAACCCTTTAGAACCCGATTCTTCTTATTTGAACAACCCAATCAAATCTCCACCGTTCATTTATACAAATCCAAATCCAACCGTTGATCCTCTCTCTCTTTTTCTCCCTCTTTATCATCACAATTCACAAGATAGCTGATGTAATGAGCAATTAGTTTTTCCCTTTCAGTCATTTTACATATTAAGCATTTTAAGTTATATTTGACAAAGCATTTACATAATTATCAATTACGGAAGTGAATTACTGCTGCTCCTGAAGGATCAAGCATGTTTGTAACTTGGTAGTGACTGGATTTAGAATTGCAAAGAACTTAACCTAAGTTATATCTATTCACATGTACATGCAGGCTTACATGTACAAGCTTATATATGCTTACTAATATGCCTTACATATGCTTATATATTAAAAAAATGCTCCTAAGTTATATAGATTTAGAATTGCAGAGAACTTACTAATATGCCTTATATATGCTTATATAGTACAAAAATGCTCCTAAGTTATATCTATTCACATGTACAAGCTTGTTTGTCATAATTTATACATTGTGTAGACTCAAATCCAGTAAATCACGAATTGCAAAGCGCATTTCACATGTACACGCGTTGATTTTCGTAAGCGAAAACAAGTGGCAGTTGAACAAGATGCAAGCAAATTTTGAAGCAATAGAAGGATTCAGAAAAGAAAAAGAAAGTGCAGATGAACCTGATGCTTGATCAAGCGAGATGAAATGAGATGAAATGAGAGAGAACAAAGAATGAGTGAGAACAGAGAAGGAGAGAGAACAGAGAAGATAGCTTCAATGCCTTCTTCGCTTTTTGTTGTTGTCGCCACAACCATACCAGCAACGTACCAGCACGCCATTGTTGATTTGTGAAGAAAGGGATCATGGAAAGAAGAAGAAAAGATCAGCGCACTCCCCTTTTTCTTTTGTATGCTTTTCTTTCGGACCCTAATACTACGACATGTTTTTCTTGTGTCCAAACACATAATTACTTCGTACACCCTCTTTTTTGCTTCCTCACCTCCTTAATAATATGTAAAGGACAATATATGGACAATTAGATGAATAGATATAGATAAATTATTTTTAAACTTAAAGTCAGCTCATTGATTTTATGAATTAAGTTCAATGTGTCAATTGTCAAGTGAGTCTCAAACTATATATTAAAAAGTGTATTGTTAGTCTTTCTCACAATTCAATTAAAAAAGTATGAAAATATTTTTGGAGTTTTACCTACACTAATCGATCATAGGCACAAAATTTTTGGAGTTTTACCTACGTAAAGTAGTTGAAGGTGGAAGTCATTTTTAGTTTTAATGAATTTTCTTACACCAAATAATGGTAGGTACAGATTACTGAGTTTTACCTACATTAATCAATTGTGGGTAGAAGTATTTTTTTTGTTTTACCTACACTAATTTATGACTGTAGGCAAAAGGAGTACGTAGGCATAGGTCATTTTTCTTGTAGTGAATGCAACTACAACAATTGCCCCAAGAACAATATATGCGACATTTGAATCCATCAAACAATATGCCTAATCAAATGGCTTAATTCATCTATTTTAATAACAATTTTTGAATGGAAAACTTGCTAGCTAGAAGCTACAGATACTATGGTTTAAGTTCATTTTCTATTTATGGAGGGCAACTCCTCGCACAATAGTAAAATTATGTTTTTGTGATTTATTAATTATGGGTTCAAATCCGGAAATAATCTTTTTGTACATGTAAGGGTAAGACTATGTATGATAACTCTTCCCCTTATCTTCGCATAGCACGGAGTCTTTGGCCAATGGGGTAAGTATAGTTTTTTTTAATAGAAAAAGTGATACATATTGTTTAGTTAGTTAGGTTTTTTTTACTGCACTATTTAGCTAGCTGATTGACTAATATTCTTTATTTCACAACTTATAAAATAATTTTCGTTAAAGGATTTTTAATTTCCTATACCTTGTCTTCTTAGTAGAGTAATGAATAGTAGTTTTAATAACTTCATTATTGATTAGTCATATTATTTCTATATTGGCTAAAAAAATTATTTATGTATATATAGTGAAAATGTACCTATGCATATATTTATTACGACAAATAAGACATTTGTAACATTTATTTGTCAACATTGTTAAATAATGTTGCTATATCTCATTAAGTAAAAAAAAAATTCAAACATTTAAAAATACAATTGTTACCAAATGTAAGTAAATGTGAGGTGAATTTTGAATTACTTTTGAATACTCCTAGTCATCCTAAAGCTTTTGTGGCAGCATCATACATAAAGCTAGATGATAGATATTTTTGACTGAATGTGCTGAAGATTCTTTTGTTGAACCATCGGTGAGGACTTGATTTGGGGGTTTTGGAAAAGGAAAAGAAAGATCTTGGTAAGAAATGTTATGCTTATTGTGCCAACTGCCAAGTAATGTAGTAGTGTTGATGGTCAAATTAATAAACTTTTATCAATATGTAGAGACAAGGACTCTGGGACATGTGGGATGAGCATGAAAATATGTTGATAATTGCCCAGTCAGGTAATGATTGTAATGGCAAGTTGAATCAAATGCATGTACATTGCCAACTCAATTATGTTTATACTTGTCTATTTGAAATCTTGCTAAATTTTATTTTCCTTCTCAAGTGACATAAGTTAAACTATCTGAACTTATGTTTTTCAATCTAGTCCTATTTAAATATGGTTAAATCTGAACTTATGTTTTTGTTTCTTAGTTGAGACTGTTAAAGACTAGCATCTGAAAGAAGTTGTAACAATTCTTATGTTGAGTTTACTTATTAAATTCACTTGTCTTTCTTTCAGGTGCGTCTTTCATTATATGCTAAGCTACTAGATAATTAAAAGGCTAACTGCTTGATTCCTTAATTATTCTTCAAACTTTCTAATAACTATATTTTTGAGTGTTCTATAATGTTGAAAGATTTGCTTCAGACAATTGAAAACCCCTTCATTTAGGCTAATGAGTTTGTTGCAGGTTCATTTAAAAACTAGTTAGGGAGAAAAATTGGTAAAGACACTACAAATTATTTGTTGCAGGTTCATTAGAAACTCCTTAGGGAGAAAAATTGGCAAAGGCACTCCAAATTAAGGTCATTGATAGCAAAGAATCTATATAATTTTGCTTTTAAATTAGATAAGATATTAAAACTAAGATTTTGTTTAAAGTAATTAAATATTGTCTATTTGGCAGGGATCTCCATATACTATTGGAAAAGTGAATTTGCAGAGAGTAGTAAGTTTCAAAAAATGTAAAGTTTGATATGCCTTTTGTTTGACTATTGATTTTACTTCGTGATAGTTTTTTCTTTCTTTTAATGTGTAATTTATTGTTCTCAGTATTTTAATTTTGTAGCTAAATTATGATCATATATATGGATGAAGATGGATTACTTGACAACTTGGAAGAGGAAGATGAGTTAGAATAGGATAAGAATAGTTTAACTTATGTTTAGCAAAGCTTTGGATTGGAATTAAATTGTAAACATAACATTTATATATTAAATTTTTGCTTGTTTATATATAATTTCTAAATGTATTAGTAATTTATTGGTAGTAATTTGAATATACATATACATATACATATACATATATATATATATATGTGTGTGTGTGTGTGTGTGTGTGTGTGTCATTCAAATTGTTTGGTAGTCTATTTTGATTTTTTTTATTTTTTCTTTAATTCATTGTTATGGTTTTGTTTCATAATTTACATTTGGATCTATTGTAAAAAAAGAATGAATATTTTAGAAATAATGTACAATCTATATTAGTTGACTCAAAATGATGTAAAAAGAACTACACAACATTGATTTTTACTTTTAGCAACCAAAATCGATGTTGAAATTTGACATAACATCGTTCTTAACTGATGTTGTAAAACTACTTTCTACATTGGTTTTGGTTAAAATTGATGTTGAAATCTAGCAAAAGTACAGTTATTAATGCACTTTCAACATCGATTTCTTCTACAACCGATGTCAAATTTCGTTTTTAGTATTTATTTTAAAACCGATGTTAAATCCATTTTTTGTAGTATTTACTCTTCCTTAGCATTTTTGGTAGTAGATACTGTTATGCTCGAAGTAGCCATTGTTTCTTGATCTTGATCAATGATGATAGTTTCTAAGGTTTCCTTATCATTATTGGAAGTAGTCATTGCTAAAATGTTTAAGAAGGAAAAAAGCTAATAGAAAAAGTATGCAAAATGCAAGAAAGGAACATTTTTTTTTTGTAAAACATGTGGTATTGGTATTTATAATGTTTATGAAGTGACTAAAATATAGAGAAATAGACACGTTAGTAATAACATAATGTTCCTATACTTTTCCTCTCACTAACTCCTTATGATATAACATAATGTTTCTTTAATAACAAATTAGAACAAATTATAACCATTTCCCCTATAATTTGGACTTATTACACTCGCACCCTCTTATACTTTAACCCTAACACAAACTTCCCTTATTTTTGAAATTGTGTTACACTCGCACCCATTGTACCATAATGGTGTTAGTTTCGTTAATCCAAATCCATCACATGCGAGGCATTTGCTTGTTTAATGAAATTTTAAGACAAAAATACCCTCATCTTCCTCCTTGAAAAGCATGCGTTCTTGTTTGTGGATTTTTCGTTAGAGACAATCTTTAATTAATAAATATTCTGACCATGACGAAAGCAACACCACCACACACCACCACCTATCACATATCTAAACATAAAAATTATATATCTACAAACCACATCAAGATTGCAAAACGTAAAACTAAACATCGATTCAAATCTATAAATTATAGAGTAGGTCCAAAAAGGAAGATCGAACAACAATGGAAGATCCAAATATGAATTACAAAGCAAGTAAAAAAAAGGAGAAATAATCATACTCAGAAAATAGATCTAAACCAAACAAATCTAAAATATTTCAATTTGTTAACGGTGCCACATTTTGTTGTCACGCTTACGCTCGTAGGAGCCTCAACGCTATTGCACTAACGCCTACAAGGAACCTCAACGACACCACACTCACATGGAGCCTATGTGTCGTTGAACTCGTGCTTACAGGGAGCCTTGACTCCGCCATCATGTTAGTGCTCGCACAAACCTCATCGTCGTGTTTGGTGGTGGTGGTTTGTGGTGCTTCAGGGTGAGCTCATGATGGTTTCTGATGGTGGTTTGTGGTGGGCTTCATGGAAATTCACGATAGGTGCAGAGGTTGTCATGGGTGGAGCAACTTGAGTCTGAAGAAGATGGGAAAAGAAAAAGAGATGGGGAAAAATGAGGGGTAACCTTGTAAGAATGAGAGCGTTTAAGTTAGAATTGGAAGTATAGAGAGGAAGAAAACTTGTAAAAAGGGTTTATTTGTTCTTTTCACAAAAATTTAAACATTGTAACTTAACGGAGAGGCATAAGGGTGTAAAAGAAATGCATTTTAGTGCGAGTATAATAAGTCTTAATCTCAAGGGATGCAAGTGTAATTAACTCTACAAATTATTGACAACATTGAATCAAGAAAAAAATGCATGCGGGGGCAACATCCTTAAGCATATAATGGGTACTTGGTAAATTGAATTATTTATTGTTATCTTGAAACCAGTTATTGGCAACATGAGTTGAGTTTTCATGTTTGTTCCATTTTCTTTTCTATCCATTTGAAGAGGAGTAAACCAAACCCCTTTCTTCTTCTTTATAAATAAGAAACATGCATTAAAAAAAATTATGGAAATGTTTTTTTAAGTAGTGCTAAATAGTATGAATGATTGTGGTAAGAATTTTCTTTTCGAAAACAGTTCTTTTCACATTATTGGTTTAAATGTTAATCAAAGAACTTAAAAAAGGCTTCACCTTAACTTTATGACCAATTTGCATTCTTTCTTTTGAAAACATTCAATTTCAATAAATTTGTTTCTAATTATTTTGTCATATTCTTTTTGTGTTGTTTTAACTTAAATTGTTAACAACAGATACTTTTATTATTTAATTTTTTAGGGAATTATATAAGTTTGTTAAAAACTAATAATGAATGATATTATTTCATAACTTTTTTAATTTAAATTTATTCAAATCTTGAATACTAAATTAAGTATAAATTAATTTTAATCATAATAATATTAAGTAGTAACATTTTATTTGTTATATATTTTAGAATATAAATTAAATAATAAATTATTATATACATATCTGTATATTATTATTGTTGTTTAAAAAAATGTAAGAATTTTGTCTACAAATTAAAAATTAAGGTTTCTAAAATGTTAAAGCATTTTTAATTTACTCAAATCTAAATACCAAATTAAATTTTAATTTTAATCACAACAATATTATGTAGTAATATTTTATTTATTATATATTTTTTAAACTAATATTGTAGTATAGAATTAAATAATAAATTGTTATATATATATATATATATATATATATATATATATATATAATATCATGTAAACGGTTGTTGACAAATTAGAATTTTGATTTAATAGCTAACAAAGCTTTAAGTTTTCTTTGCATATAATATATCAAATTTATGGTTCCTGATAAATTAGATTATTGATCAATGACTAACAAAACTTCAAACTTTCTTTACATATAATATATCAAATCAATGATTGTTGATAAATTAGAATTTCTATTCAACGAGAAAACATCAATCTTTCTTTACATATAGTAAATCAAATAAACAATTCTTAACAAACAAGATTTTGATACATGCGTTGCACAAGGTAAACAAAATATTAAGAACTTTTATTTGAATTTATTATAATATATAATTTTTAAAATTTTCTCTTTATACTTTCATAAAAAAGATTCATCCTCATTTACTATCCTTTTTATGTTTTTTATGTTCATAAAATGAAATATTGAATAAATTATTTAAGTCAGGAAAGAGAAAATCACAAAAACTATATTTGAATTAAATTTATTATAATAAAAAAAACAAATTCACCATAATAATTTAGATATTAATGTAATTACCAAAAAATTGTTCATCATGTGAATTAAGTGAAAAATATTAAATAGTTCTACAACAAGCATATTATTCAGTGGCATCTCATTCTTCCTAAACAAAGCTAACATTACACTGAAATTTATCACAAGCTCTAACAAAAGCAAGAGCATCCATATGGATGGTAGGCCAATTAAAGAGAACAGAAGGAGAATGAACAATATAAAAAGGGGAGGTTTAGACATCAATTACACAAAAAAACTGAAGAGACATAAATCTCAAGGAGGCAAAAGGAGCCAACAATGTTGCGCCATTTGGCACTGCAGCTACAAAAGGAGTAGCGATATTCAGGTATCCCCTCATTCCTTCATTCTTCTCTCTTCCTTTCTCCCTTCTTCTCTCATTCTCTCTCTTATCATCTTTCATTGTTTTTTTTATATTTTTATTGGGCTAGGGTTGGAATCGGGTCAAAACGACCTGACCCAACCCGCAAGCAAAAAAGTGAGAGTCATTTGAAACGGGTCATGTCTGGAATAAAATAAAAACCACTATTTACCTACCTTTTTTACACATCTATCCTCTTCCATTTTGGGCCTAGCTCATTTTTGTTAAGTATGAGACAAAATAAAAATAAAAACTACTATTTATGCCTCCCTTTTTTTTCTACACATGCACACTCTTCCATTTTGAGCTTAGCCCGTTTTTGTTAAGTTTGAGACAAAAATAAAAACTACTATTGACACCTGTTTATTCTACACATGCACCCTCTTTCATTTTGGGCCTAGCCCAATTTTAAGAAGTCTGAAATATAATAAATGCTATCAGGTACAATCCCTTTCTCTATGTATTCACCCCTTTTGCTTAGGTTGAAACCAAGCCTGTCATGTCAACACTTTGTCAGTGTTGACTAAGTAAAAGTCAACCTTTGCTTTGACCCTCCAAAAAAAATATGAATAAATAAATTAGTGGATAACTCTTTACTTTATTTATTTTTCTGTTTGTGTTTATTGTTTATTCTTCAATTTGATTATCTTATCATTATCATTGTTTAATTAGTTAGCAATGTGTTGTAAATATTCTGTTACTTATTTATTTTATTTCCCTCGCGTTTCAACCCCTGCACCCTTGATTACTAAGTGTATTCCCCGCCTCTATTCTATCCCTTTCCATTCCCATTCGACTTATTTGCGCCTGTTTTGTCCATATAATTCATTTATTCTTGCAATTTTGTATTAGTATTCGCTTACATTTTGTGCACTCCATGTTGGGTCTCCAACTTTTGGTGGTGTTTCAATAATGTGTGAGTAAGTTTTGTGAATGACATGCTGGGTCTCCGACTTGCTTGACTTCACAAATTTTACCGCAAAATCAGAATCTTTTTCTAAAGTAAATAATCACTCAATCCTCTTTTTTTCTCAATGAAAATTACACATTACCCAAGATCGTTTCAAGGTACAATGCCTTAAGCGGTTCGCAATATTTTCTTAAAATTCAACGTCGTTTCAAGGTGCAACGCCTTAACGACTCTTTGTCACACAATTAAAATAAAACTTTTCAAAAAAATAAAATCAACCCAACACACTAGTTGTTTTCTACCCAAAGAACTACGTAAGTTTGATTTCCTCATTACACCCGGGGATACGTAGGAGTGAGGCCAAACTCCTTGTTGACCTAAAAAACTAAAAAAAAAACATAAAATTCCCTCTTTTTTTTCTAAATTAAACAAAAACAAACATAATTCATGTTCTCAACGGAAGTTAAATAGTTAAGAAGTCACTTTATTTTTATCACACTTGATTAAAGGTTGTCATCTTTATGACGAATGTGTGGGGTGCTAATACCTTCTATGTGCATAAACAGTTCCCGAATCCTTTTTTCTCAAATTGTAGACCATTCCTTATCTTTTTTATTTTCATGACATTTTCCTTAAATAATCGTTAGTTGCAACTCCCTTAGTTTTCCTTTTGGAAAACACTCTCTCTATCTCTTTTTTAATGATTGTAACTTATATAGTGTTTTGTGCTTTTGTTTTTATATTATTATTTACAGTATATTTTATTTTAGAATCATTTATTGCAATACATCATAATTTCCTAATTATCAATTTCGTTACTAATAAACTTGGGATTAATACTTAGATCCAACAATCTTACATAAATCTATCAATTCAGTGTTTTTATTTTGTTTTTGTTTTTTTTAATGGTTTGGGCACTTGTAAGCAATTGCAAGCTCTCTCATCAACTAAGATCATTTTTAATATATTTATTATTGTATGAATGAACTGTAAATTTTTTAGGTTTAAATTATGTTATTGAAAGGTACTTTAAATTTTTCAGTTCAAATTCTTATATCAACAACCATACTAGAAGGGGTTGAATAATGTGTTAATAAAAGATAATAACTTTTTGAAAATAACAACTTTTATCAAGCAATTTAAGGGAATAAAACAAACAGTGTCATCCTTTGAGTTGAAAATCAAGTTATGATGAAAAACAAAATTTGATCGTCCAGTAAGAGGAAACTAGGATTTTCACAAAGGTTTGCCAAATAAACACCTTGTGAGCAAGTGTGCCAAGATAAACTTAAAAGAATATTTAATCAAACAGCTAAAGAGAGAAGTGGAAACACTTAGTTTATATTAGTTCACTCAAACAGAACTACGTTCAGTTCTTCTTTACACAATTGTAAAGGATTCCTCTAATCAGAACTTTGATTACAAAATCACTGAGTTGGATGAGAAAAATTTCAGATGCAAACATTGTTTCTTAATAGTCAAATATTAAAGATCACCTTTGGCTTTTATATTCTACTTCCATGATGCTTAATTTACTCACGCAAGCTACATAATCCAAGTCACTTGATAGTTGTTACACTGTACTAATTAACATAACATTTTCAAATCTCTATTACATTGGATTTACAATCTGTTAGGTCACCGGAGCTCAATCATCAAAGTCTGCGCTAAGGGTACAACACTATGTACAAGCATATCAGATTATATAGCTAGCCTCATGAATATAAACTAATTGTCCTTATATATTTTTAGCTTGAGCGGCATTAGGAAAAAAAAATAACTTCTATTCATGCTTAATAATTTAGATCTGTGTTTAATTTGTATTATTATAGCTCTGTACGTTAATTACTATTTTAATTTTACTGTAAGTTAAGAAGCTTCATAATAGGTTTTTATTAGAACTCTTGCAACTTTTCTCAAGTCTCAATGACAGATCTTCCCTGACATTTCATAGATCTCATACGGTATTCCATCACAATCTTATCTAAATTATGGCTCTCTATATGGTACTTCATCTCCAATTAACTTAGGTTAAAGGTGCTGTTAATGTTAATGTTGATATGGTACTCCATCACAATTTTAACTATTAGTGACGAAAATGAGCATTGTGCTTGCTCAAGTACCTAGCTGCTCCAGTGATCTTGCTGTGGTTGTTGCTGTTTATTTGGTTGAGTTCTCATTAGATGAGCTTAATAATAAGACTCCCCTTTTGTTTTGTATCTCTATAAAACAAGATGTGAGCATGCCTGTTTAGAAAAGCTTATTAGAATTAGAATAACAAGAAAATGAAATGAGTTTCTTTAAAAGTTTAAATTAACTCATTCACAAGCTAATTTATAAAACTCATCTTTTAAAGAAGTAACATGAGATAATTTTTACAAATTAGATTATGCATTTAATTTTAATTTATAGAGAAGTTCATCTTTTTTCTTCTTATTTTTTTCTTTTAGAAGTCTTTCTAGATAAGCTATCCAAATAGACATAGTACATTTGAATATATAAAACAGGAGGCTAAATTACACTAATAGCAACAGTGCTTTTCCAGCGAGTTCCTTGTGTTAATTATTTTGTAGTGTTTTTTCTTACAAATAAAATAAGGAAAATGACCCTTGAAAAGATGTCACCATCATAAAAACACTTGGCTTCAAAATCTTCAGTACAAAGTTGTTTCCAGCTCAGAAAAGCATTGCTTTTTTGTGAGGCTTGCACACAAGAAAGCATCACGGCCCAGTGGATTTTAAGCCTCAAACCAATCCCACACCAAAACACAACTCAACAACCGAAATAATAGTGATTTGAAATCAGGAAAAGGACATATAAGGGCAAAAAATTGTTTATCCAATATTAAGAACCATACAAAACCAGAATCATTAACTTTCTTTCTCTGCTTCAGCTAGCTAATTAGAAACATGACCCTAAAGTGCATAAGATTGATTTTCTTTCGCTTGCTGGTGCCTGCCTTGCTTATCTTTAACAATGCTCTAGCAAGTGATCCAGATATCATATATGACTATGTTTCACAACAAAACTACTGTGTCAATGGAAGCTTCTTTACTTACACTGGATTAAGAGGAGTTCTCCATCAAATTCCTCAGTCTTTCAAGGCAAGAAAAGTTACCAGGTTGAATTTCCTGCTCTCAATGGACAAAGCATATCATATGCACTATTTCAGTACCCTGCTGGTAGCATCAACCCTCCTCACATCCACCCCCGTCCCGCCAATCTTCTGTTCCTTGTAAGTGGTTCCCTGCAAGTAGGATTTGTTGACACTACACGCACACTTTACACACAAAACCTTCAACCCGGTGATATGTTCATATTTCCTAAAGGGTTGATACATTATCAGTATAATCCACAATCAGTTTCAGCCACTGCTATATCAGCTTTTGGAAGTAAAAATGCAGGAACGGTTTCAACTTTCAATACCTCATTCTATATTTAGTACGGGAATTGATAATGTAATCCTTGCCAAGGCTTTCAAGACTAACACTTATACAGTGAAGAAGATAAGATCTGACCTAAACAAACCATAGAATGGGAAGCTAAGCATTCATGTACTACTTCCTTCTAGTGTCTAAATAAAGTTCTTGTAGCTTCTACATATGTGAATATTATCAAGAAATCTAAAAACCTCCATGTTTTCAATTTTATACTTATTTTATTTCGAATGTTATTGTTTAATTATTTTCTTAAAACTTACATGTATTCACACCATAAGTATAAAGTATAAACAGTACAGGTCACCCACAGTATGTCTTACAATTTGGCCAGTTTGAGCTTAACGCACCAAAATCAATTTGTAAAATGACTCACGTATATATATTATTTTAATTATATCACTAATCGCGTAGGATCTCCAACACACTATGTGTGTGTCTTTTCCTATGATGTTATCAGGCTACGAAGCAAATATCGTTAACGTAATTAAATGAGGAATAATCTGAGGTGAAATGGTGTTGAACATGTTGAATATTAGGCTCTCGGATTGGCCTCTCTTCTAAATTTAAATCGACTTGCATAACAAAGAACAATAATTCCTGTATAAAGCTAGATCAAAGTGACTATGTTACTACAATGCAAGAAATTTTTTTCTGAATATGATTGTCCTGTTTGAATTGTTATGAAATTAACTTAGTCAAATAGGGGCTCTGAAATATATTATTCATCCAAAAAATTTATTTTTTAGTAGTTTCTAATATTTTTTGAGATACTATATATTTTTTTTAAATATTAGTTTTTTATATTTATTCATTTTTTATCCTTGAATATTTATTATATTTCTTTTTTAATATTTTCTATTTATGGTAAAAATTCATTATTTTTATCTTTTATGTAATTCTATATTTTTCAACTACTTCAACAAATAACGTTATCAAACACTTATGATTCAAGAAGATAATTTTTCGATTTTCAACTATCAACTAACTTCTAGTTAATTTTTCATTTCGTACTAATTTTTCAACTAGTTTTGCGAAACATAATTTATCATATCATTAATAAATTGAACATCAATACAATGAGGAACATAATAAATAATTGTGTACCAACTAAGAATCTAGACTTATTTATGGAAAAATATAATAAGAAATAAATAAAAAATAAACCAACAGGGATTGGATATAAAGAAAAAGAATAATCCTCATAATGTGGTGATCTCTATTAGGAGAGGTACTCACATTTAAAGTCTCAAATAACACTACCTCCGGACAAAAAGTGTTGATGTTTTAGGTATTACACACAGCTTATGAAATATTTAATACTATTTTTTCGTTGCGCATATGATGACAAAGGAGTATCCGATCGATCACCAAGATTTAACACTGCTCACAAACTACATATTTAGTTTAAAATACCTTCATTTAATATCTATGATGGGAGTAGTTGTGGAATAGATTATAATTGGGAATATTGGTGGAAAAAATAAAAGTTTAATGTCTATGTACAATATAAAATAATTTTATATTATTGTTGAATCACAAATTACTGTTTAAATTATTTTAAAATAATTATTTTAAAAATTAACAAATTTACCACACATAATAAGTTATCATTAGACAATTGTATAAAAAAATTAGATTGACAATGCATAACTCTTTTTCTAAAAAAAAAATAATGAGACTTCAAATTTGTAACACAATTGTTTTGGAACAAAACAAGAAAACATCAATTGTCTTGATACAAAGGAGGAGCTAATATTCGTCTGTGAAGACGTGAGAAACCAAAAAATAACAAATAAATAAAAATCACTTGTTACTGGAAATAGTCAAAGACAATTAGTTACAAATAATGAGACTACCCTAAACATCTTATAAATATTTTATTAATTTCATTAACATCTTTCTTGAAATTTTTGGAGAAACTAACACTATATATGTTTATATTGTAGGGATATAGGTAAAAAAAATATTATTCGTGATAAATATAAAATACATTTATACTTATTTACAGACTTGGTGTCGTATGGTAAAAAAAAAAACAACAAAAAGATCAATAGATGCAAAAAGATATAAAAACAATAAACTATAAATAATAACAATGATTAAGCCACTACAATAATTAAGCTAAAAAAATTAGCGAAATATGCGGGTCAATTCAAACACTAGAGGGCGTTAGCAAATTGCGAATCAAACAAACTTTACCTGGTCAAAAAGACTCATGTATTACTATGATTATCATATATACATCCTTAAATATGTTTTTTCCCTTTGTATTCTTTAAATTTTATTCGTTATAAGTTTGTGAGATTTTAATTTTGATTTATATAATATATTTTACTTATTTTTAATTTTGTAAATTTGTATTTTTTCTGAATTTAGTTCCCGTAAATACGAATTTATGATAATTATAAATAAAAACTTAAAATCTTAAAAAATTTAAAATTAAAAAAATACAAATTTACAATGACTAAAAATAAATAAATAAAACCTATAGGAAGCAAAATTTAAAAAAAATATCAATATAATATCTAAAATTAAAAAAATAAACTTACAAAGATAAAAAAATAAAATATAAAAAATGTTAACTTACACAAACAAAAAAATATTTAATCCTGTATACTATTAAACTTGGGATACTTAAATTGAAGTCTATCCGGCATGCCTATCCAACTTTGTAAGCATGCACAAGGCAACAACGAATATTAATTCTTGAATAGTACTATGATACTCTCTATTTATGTTTAAGTCATTTTCTTAACAGATAATAAGTTATCATTTGTATTGTTCTCCGTTTGTTGGTGCTGAAAATGGATGCTTTATGATAGATTATGTTTTACGGGAATGTCTTGGCTTATATGCCGTCCCAAGGTATGACCAAGTAAGCCAAATTGTGAATGCCCTTTAAAAAAACAAGGACATACAACAATCTGCTATGTAACATGGGTCCTCCTATTGAATCTAAACAAAGGAATGTCACAAAATTTGTAGTTTTGGAGAGAACATCATAATAAGGTTGCAAATTTTGATGTTTGTCACTGTTTGGTTGAGGCTTCACCACCTGCAATAGCACAACCACCTATGAAAAATAGGAGTGGATCTGCTCATAAGATGTTGCTGGAATTTATTGCTGGCATTTTAACAACAATGGTAGGGGCCTTACTCTATTGCCTCTTCAGGAGAAAGGTCATTCCATTTCTTAAGCAACGAAAGACTTTGAAAGGTGAGTAAGCTGTAGTTGTAAAAACAAAACAAAAAATGAAAAATCATCAACCAAGTAAGTCTTACAAATTCAAGTATTTCTATCACCTAAGGTGACACTGAATCTTTGAAGTTTTTTTTTTTTTTTTGTTTCATTGTTGCAGGAAAGGAACATAAAAGCTTTGAATATGATAAAATATCATTAAGGTATTTTGATTTTAAGGAACTAGAGAGAGCAACCAAAAATTTTAGCCAAGATTGCTTGCTGGGTTCTGGTGCATTTGGAAATGTCTACAAAGGAACCTTTGACTTAGAAGGAACAGTAGCCATTAAGAGAGCTCATTCTGAATCATTCTCAAGTGTGGAAGAATTCAGAAATGGTTAGCCTCAATGAAGATAATTCTGCTGTTTGACTCATGCCAATTCTCCTCACAAATTCCCATCATGATTTTAAAATTGCAATGTGGTCGCAAATATATTGTGCCTTTTTTATCTCCAATTATAATGCAACATCACCTAACTGCAGTTTCGATAATTGCAACTGCCACCACAACTGCAATTTAAAACCATGACTCCCACAGAAAAGAAAATTCAATTTATTATTCTTGACAATTATTTCTTTGATCTTGGCAGAAGTTAGGCTCCTTTCAGCTGTAAGGCACAGGAATCTTATTGGTCTGATTGGATATTGTGAAGAACCAGGTGACTATGAATGGCAAAAGTTCCCTCTTAGTTGTGTAGTATAAATGGAGTCAAAATAACTGTGTCATCAGTTGATGTTCTCTTTGTTTTTAAGGCAATAAGGCATGCTACAACATTACAATAGTGTCTGCGATCCCTACTAGATTGGCACACCCAAATATTATTAATAAAATAAAGAAAACAAAAGCAGGGGGGTCATGAACCAAACCCGTGTACAATCATCTGAACCTAAACGATGGAAGATCATATCTATTACACAAAAAATTCTCCCTAATAAAAGTAGGTATTAAATGCCACCAAGAGAAACCTTGTATGCAAGTGCCGTGAGAGGCAAGCTTATCTGCACAATTTTTACCTGCACAGTAAATATGAGAGTATCTAAAAGTCATCCTATCAGCTGATGTTCTTGATATCGATGCTATTCATTGTAAAAGCACATTGCTTTCGTTGTGTTTATGTGTGCATCAGCAATTCTCAGTGTTGAGAGGGAGTTATTCCAACACAATTTTATGCTAACTTGGTCTAATTATGTCTTTATCAGGACGACATGGAGCCAAAATACTAATCTATGAATATGTTCCAAATGGTTCACTGCTTGAGTACATCATGGGTAAGTTTATTGTTATCCTTCTTAAACCATGCTGTAGTCAAAGCTATTATGTGTAGGCTCAAGGATTTTTTTCCCCACTAGATATTAAAACATAGACCACTTTTGATTAAAAAAGATTTAAGACATGAATAGAAAACTCATGATTTGCTCCTATTTTTGATTCTGACACTACTAATGTATGGCTATGATTGTTGATTTTTTGTAGGAAACGAAACGAGCTTAACTTGGAAACAAAGACTAAACATAGCAATAGGAGCAGCAAGAGGTTTACCCTTTAAGTGCTAGTCCCTAGTTGATTTAACCAGAAATCCTCTAATTAAAATAGAATTGTTTGGTATATTTTGTTGTAGGCATAGCTTATTTGCATGAAGGGGTGAAACCAAGCATAATTCACCGTGACATCAAACCAAGTAACATCCTATTAGGGGACGGTTTTGAGGCTAAGGTTTCAGATTTTGGTCTAGTAAGATCAGGGCCAACTGGTGATCAGTCACATGTCAGCAGCCAGATTAAAGGGACACCAGGGTACCTTGACCCTGCCTATTGTTTAAGCTTTCATTTGACCAAATTCAGCGACGTTTATAGCTTTGGTATCATACTTTTGCAACTTGTTTCAGCTAGACCTGTGGTGGATTCCACTGTAAACCAAAGTAATCAACATATTATTGAATGGGTAAGCAATGCATGAAGCCCCCAATCTTCCATTGCAAAGATTTGCTTTATGTTATTGTCCTATTTTGTCGAATTATAATAAACTAGGATAAATTTTTTATTTCCATGTTATTTGTCTGAAGTATCTACCAGTTTTTGTGAGTAACTAATCTTTGTCGAAAAACCTGGTTGGCTACTTTTGATGGGATATTCTCTCCCAACCACATTTTTTCCATCTACAAGGTTCTAACTTGAGATCTTGGTTAAGAGGACCGAGCCAATACCACTCGAACCTATGACTTGTTGGTAATAAACTGAGATGATCACTATAGTTTATTTACATCATTACAATATATGAGTATGTCATGCAGGCAAGGCCAAGCTTAGAGAAGGGCCGTGTTGAAGAAATCATAGATGCAAATCTACTATGTCAGAGTGAGCCATGCAACATGGAAGTTATGCTAAAGATGGGACAACTTGGTTTAAGATGTGTGGTTGAAGAACCAAAACATCGCCCAACAATGACACAGGTGTGTCAAGAACTAGAGCAAGCCCGCTACTCAGCTGATGATAGCTTCAATAACAAGCAGTCTCCAAAGGGATTCCGTACATCAATTGGCTCATCCCAGCAATCAACAAAGTCAGAGACTCGGCGATCAGTTGAATCATACGATTGTTCACAAAGCTTTGTTAGTATTGACAGTGTTGGATTACAGAAATTCCATGTTGATATGGATAGTTTCTCCTTTAAGAGCACAGACTTAAGGTGCCTAGAAAATAATAGTATCAGCATTGACATGGATAGAATATAACAGTAGTAGCTTTGGCATTAAAAAGAACAATTTGAGGAGAATACAAGAGAATGAGATCATATGTAAAATATGAACTTAAGTGAATCACATTCATCTCTCTTTTTCCTATATTGAATTTAGGATTCAGGGGTAAACATTGCCAGGGATGGAGAAAAGGAGATAAATAGAACAATTTCTGTGTATTTTCTAATCTCAATTTTTTGCTTTTTTTTCCTTTTGTTTTATTCCTTTCTTTCAACTTCTTTTAAAAGGTTTCTTCCAACTTTGGAGAACATTGGTCCTGGAAATGGAAAAGAAAGAATCATAAAAAAAAAACAAATAGAGGAGCAAAAATGAGAATAGCAAAGGAACCAAGAAATTGCTCATTTGGGTAATAATTTATCAAACAATATTTAGAATTAAAGTTTAGACAAAATATAAATTATTTAAAAACAATTTAAATTATTAAAATTTTAATTTAATTACACTTTAGGTTTCTTTAATTTGGATTTTCTGCTATATTGGTATCCTACATTTTTTCCATGCCAAATTTCTTAACTTTTAAAATTAAATAAATTTGGACTTTCTATCAATTTATATGAAGCTCGTCATTTTCTACTTCAATTTTCCAAAATTCAATTAAATTAGTTGCAATGTTTTAAACATTTTATTCAAAATTTATCAATTAAAACACCAAATTTCATCTAAACAAAGGACATATCTTTAAAGTTTTCCTTTTCAAATTATAATTTCACATCCTACAAAAAGTTTCAAATTTCATTAAACTTTCAATTTTTTTATATCTAAACTTTTAAGTTATTTTATATCTGAGTTTATCATTAACACCAGAAAATTTGAATTAAAAATGAGAAGTTGAAAGCTTTAAATAAAAAATTGACGAAAGAATAAAGTTTCTTAATCTTGAAAATAGAAAACTTAAGTGACTAAAAATAAAGGGACAAAAAATGTAACTAAATTGTTAGACCATTTTTTATACTTGAATCGCAAAGATTTATCCACTTATTCAGAGCGCCTTAATAACGACTGCAACAATAAATAGTTTTTCCTATCTAGGTATTGTTTTACTTTTCTTATCTCAATATGCCACGTATTCTTCATCTCGGGCCAAAAGATTAATGCAATCATCAAATCCAGTTATATTAAATTTATAAGGAAAAAAAAAACTGCTGTGTGTGAAGAATAAAGATATGCTAACATAAAGTGATAGAAACACGTGATACTTCCATCTAAAAATTGAAAAGATAGTGTACCCGCCTCTTCCGTACCTACCATAGATCCAAAATTCATATTTATCATCCTTTTGTATCACAAACATAACCAAAAAGAAATAAGGATAACAAGAAATATGAACTTTGGATACTTATCTATTTAGTTTTCCAATTGCGCGAGCAAACTAACTATGCATTCAAAGTAGTGCATGAACTTACAGAAATCACTCCCCAATTGAATGAGAAAAATATGAGATGCAATGCAAACATGATTGCCTCTTAATGATCAAATATTAAAGGTCACCTTTGGCTTTGGTACTCTACTTCCATGATGCTTTATACTCACGCAAGCTACATACCCCAAGTCACTTGTTACATAGTACTAATTGACCGAACATTTTTTCAATCTGTTAAATTGGATATACAATCTGGTGGATCACCAGAGCTCAATGTCTGCTAAGTGTACAACACTAAATACAAGCATAACAGATCATACAGCCAGCTTCATCAACCTGAACTAAGTTTCCATAGGTGCAGCACAGGGAGCCAAAGTTCTAGAAGGTAGGGGAACACCACCTCCTCTCACTGATAAAGGAGGACCTCTTACAGACATGGCTCTGCTGACAAGATTGGAGTCAAGAAATACAACTACAACTGTGATGTCATCGTGGAAATGCCGGCGGACACCACGGTCAATTTTCTTCAAATCAGAGTACCTCATCTCTCTCTTTTTAGCTGCTTCTTGCAAAGCAGCTTTGATGAGCCTCCGAGCAATTCCCTACAAGACATAAAGCATGTAACGCTAGCATCCATCTTGCACTCTTTGGTGCTACTTTTTAAAGTGTTTGATCTCTTCAAATCTTTTTTGTTTCGTTAAAAATGAGCATTGTAAGAAATTTAAAACACTTCTGCATATCTAGAAAATAAATAATACAGCCTCTCCATTTTAACATCCAAGACTGTACCAGTAGCATTTACATGAGGAGAGCATTTTAGCATGACCTATATGAAATTATGAAAACAGTAATGACTTATTAGTGCATGGAAAGCGTGATAAGAACATTAAGCACTAAATGCTCTAACAGAGTAATGAATGAAGTCATGAATCAACTCATTTGAAATTTAATGAAATGATTGGGGGCATGTAAATTATGACTGGACAAAACTACAGTAACTAAGCAATAAAAAATGTAAAATATAAAACAAAATAGAAACAACCATATAGTACATTTATCTTACATTGTGTGGGTTGTTTTGAACTATATCAACAGCATCCTGATTGCTAAGGTGTTCCCAAAGACCATCAGAAGCAAATATGAGAAATTGGTCATGCTGTTGAAGTTCATGAACGGAAATTGATGGGTCAGAGCTCAAAATGGGCCTCTTAAAACCTTCCCGCACACGGAACTTAGCATACAATGGTTCCTTGTTGAATTCGGCCTTTTTGAGGTATACATCGCCAATGGATCTAGAAATCTGACACACAAAAATTTCATAACTAAGTTGTATTATACATGATAAGTTTAATCAAGTGATTGGACACAAGTAGTTAATGTGTTGAAGTTAAAGTTGAATCGTTCGGGTAGTACTCGAGTTTGATCCTTTGCGAAAACAATTCTTGACCAGGCTTTACTTACCTCCTGGCCGAACTCTGAATTAGTCAGGGGTCCCTTTACCCTGATGAATCGGAGGGTTAAGACAAAAAAAAAATACACGATAAGTTTAAGATAATGTTTGTCTAGCTTTTTTTTTCTCCTTAAAAAGAAGAAATTTAGCCAACACATTTTATAAAAAGCTCTTAAAAAGTTATGTAGATTAATTTCTATAAAGGAAAAGGGAAACAAGTAGCATTTTAAAAAAGGCTAGCTGAAGGAGCTTTTAGAATAAAGTTCTCCCTTTCTCTCTCACTCTCCTCTCTCTCTCCCCGTTTTCCTTTTCATGTCTCTCTCTCCCCCCCTCTCTTTCTCTCACTCCTCTCTTTCTCTCCCCACTCGCTCTCTTGTCTCTTTTTTCTCTTTCTTCCTGCTCTATCTCTCACTCTCACTCCCCTCGTTCTCTTGTCTTTATCCCTGCTTTCTCTACTCTATCAAGTCATTTCTTATGCTAAAAGAAATGAAAATTATCAAATAATTTCTACTTTATTCTTAAAGCTCTCATTTTGAGCTTTAATTTTGAAGAAACTTTTAAGGCAAAAAAAAAGGTTGGGCCAAACATAACCTATATAATTTAATATCATTATACAGACAAAATTCACTGAAATTAGCATTCTTTATGTATCTTTCATTTGCTTTGTTGGAAGATCTTGAATCATGAACTTAGTAAAGCTACATTCTAGGTTTGGGCACTTGGCAGTTTCACCCCAACCCACTATGAGGCTGCATAGGTCCAGGAGGTTTAGGCATCAACTCACCCTTCCCTGCAGTCCTGCACTCCTCATTTAAAACATTGTGCTTACCCCCCTTTGTTACTGATAAAGTCAATTATATTAATTTATCTTTCACTAGTTCATGACTGCACACAATACTGTTTTAGAAGCTCTGAAATAAACAGCTACCTCTTTTGCATTGTCAGGTTAGCAGCTTTGATGTAAGCTGTGTGTACACTGCAGGGTATTTACCTAAATTGGAAGTCTTTTTCTCTACTTATTGTAAAGGTTTTGGAGGTTGAGAGGATAACTTTTTTAAAGAAAAGAAGTGCTTTTGTACTGAGCACTTAGATATAGTTTTGTGTATTTTGCTGCAGCATGATTCTAGAATTTTAGCCATAACTATCATCCTCCGCAACTATATGTAATGAGATCATTTTCTTCACCTTAGCCTCCTAGAGAGTTTCTGTTCACAGGTTTTTCTAAGGATGCTCCTAGGTCAGACTTATTAAGGGGACTAATTGCTCTTTGAGCTGATGTCTGTTGCCTTGCGGTCATTGAAGCCTTTGGAGGATTCTTGATCCTCTTGTTTTGTTCTCTTTCCTTTCTTAATGCATTCTTTCCATTGGAAGTATAAGGCTTTGATGGAAAATAGACAAAATATATCTGAATGATAATTGTATGACGTGATATCAAAAAACTAAGACTAAGACCTATTAGTATTCATAGTTCATACTACCAAACAAGATCAAGTACTAGTACAAATCCAGTTCAACAAGACTAGTAACATAACATGATTTTGAACACATGAATAATCCTCATATTCTAGCACTCCTCTTTATGCTAAAGCTTACAAGGCTTTTTATTTTGTTACAAATAAACATTTAAAGACAACAATCAAAAGATATAAGGTGGGTTCAAAATGAAACTTGGAAAGACTACTCAGTAAAACCTCCATCATAAACACTGTTATGAGAGATCATGGGGAGGTGATACACAAAAATGAGCATGGTTAGAAAGATAGCTCAACAAAATAGCTGGAATGACGCACAACCATAAAAGCTATTGCAATGTTGCATGGCCATAGACAAGGAGGAAAAGAACCACTGGAATGACAGGCAGTGAAAATTGCCTGGCAAGCAATCATACAAGGCCCAAACTTCTCCAGATTCACTAAATGAAAGGTATTTGGAATTTTCAACCCGCACGAATAACCTCAAATTTGAATTCAGAAGACAGAAAAACCATCTAAAACATGTCTGAAAAGTGGAAAACTGATTCAGGCTTGAATTCGCTCAAAAACTAATATAATTGACTCAATAGCTTGCTGCTAGAAAAATTACAGTAACAACGCAACTGCAGAACTAAACAGTAGAAAAAATTCAGTGAGACTAAATAAGTTCTAAATAGCCCTAACAGAGACAATGGAGCAGATATAAACTTAAAGGCTAAAGTGATGCATAAGCATAGGCAAACAGCGAAAAGAAACAAAGTCAAGTAACTGAACAAAGACGCCATGAAAGGAGTTTAAAATTTTGGATACCCCACAGGCAGCAGCAGCAGCAGAATAGTGATGGTATTAGGTCAAGGAGAATGGTAGAACTGTAACATCAAGTTGAAATACAACGGTTTGATGGAAAAGGAGAGGAGAAAGAACATGTCTTATTGATAGTCATATGATATGATATATTTGATATAATAAAAAGCTAGATAAGCTAGAATATTTTATAGGATAAGTTGGATAGGTTAGTGGTCCCTATCACTTTATCTTATCCAACAACCATTCTTGAATTGAATCTGGCAGAATTCCATCAAAATTTTGATGAATTTTAAAGCTTTGTAGCATTAATTAGTGGAGAAAAAAAAAAGAACCAATAATTCCTAATTATATTACTAATCTAAGTATTAGTGTAGCACAAGCCCAGCCAATAAAACGACCAATATAACAAAACTCAATAACACACGAATAACTAAATTTTGTAAAATAATATATATTAGATCACAGGCAACACATCTACGATCTACCAAAAACAGATCATAGGTGATGCTTTCATCTATTAACTAATATAATAATATGGAAATCCTTTATACCAATAAATAGGCTGCACAAGGCTACAACATCAAAAATTGTAAAAAAAAAAAAAAAATACTGACAATATGTAGTCTAATAACTCATCACATCAAATTTTTGATAGACTTAAAACAATAAATTAAATTGTCCAATTTCAAAAGCAAAAGGACAGAAGAATTTGGGAAAGATGTGGATTGCCTTTTATTTTAAAAAAAAAAGTATACTGACAATATGTAGTCTAATATCACATCAAATTTTTGATAGACTGAAAACAATAAATTAAATTGTCCTATTTCAAAAGCAAAAGGACAGAAGAATTTGGGAAAGATGTGGATTGCCTTTTATGTAAAAACAAAAAACAAATCACCAAGTTTCGCATGAAAAACTTACCTGTATCAGACCCTTCACCCGCCATACATTGTGCTTTAGAACCACAATTTTTGAGTCATCCGGATGCAAAGAATGCATCTCTTGTCTCACAGATTCTATGGCCACATTATGCTCTGACGAAAGCTGGATAGCCAAAACCTCCCCAGTTGCTCTGACAACCCGGCCAAGCACAGCACGGGAATCACCAAGGTTAGCAATATAGAGGATACCACCACAAATCACACCAACCAAACAACAAGATCCCACAGCAGCAATTTGGGGATTCATGGGCCACTGTTTGGTAACCACTGACAAAAAACCTTCTTCGGTGGCTTGGTATGCCTTCCGAATAACCTCCTCAGACATGGACTTCTGCTCAGATGCAAATCCTTAAAAAAGATACACGCACAAAAGTCAATACAAATGTTCACGCATAACATTGAGTAATGAGTATAACTGAAAGGACAAAACTTATATACATCTGTACTGTTCTCCAATCAGAATTGCAGTTTTAACTCGGTAATCTGCATAATCCTTTAATACAAACCTTTATTACGCAAATAATCAAGGTGAATCTCCAATTCTGTTTGGAGAACAGCACCTACAAAATTATATCCAAGTTTTTTCCAACTGAAATTCATAGGTGCTCCTAGAGCAAGACAATAATATTCTTGCTCCATACTATTGAAAATGTACCACATCAAGTTTCGGGGCCATCAACACCACCATTCTAACTGATGCAATACACATTCAACGGCATAGAACGCCTGCAGATCTCTCTACAACATGGAGTGCATCATAATAAAAACTAAAAAGCCATTACGTTTTAGATGTTGGAAGAGATGATCACAGACGTAGCGCGACGTCTCGGGTCCACCGTGTCCATCATACACACCAACAAAGGTCCCATAAGGGCCAGTGTCAAGCAGGCTGAGAGGACCAGACTCAATCTGGCTCTGGTCCTCAAGTAAGTTGTTGGCCTGGACAACAGCCATTGAGTATTCACCAAACAAGTGCTGCCCCGCATCCTTGTACCACAGCAGCCCTTCCTTCCGCCCCGTAACCTCGGAACCACCCTTGCCGTCGGAGGAGGATCTTCGCCGCCAGCAGGCAGTCAGAAAGTCCATCAACCTTGATAGCATCCCTCATTTCACCCCAAAACAACCTCCTATTCCTTCACATCCACAAATGGATGCTTCAACCCCACCCCCCACAAACCCCTCCTCACCTATTATTATTATTATATAACTAATAACTAAAAACTAATAATAAATAATAATACACCTATCCTATTGTTTGTTAACAATCAGTTTCAAATCAAAGTCCAAACACTAAAATCCAAGAATTTCAACCGTTGAATTTCAGTGAAAACAGCACCTGAAAATATAAAAACAATAAAATTAACAAGTGGGTAAATAAATTACTAATAAA
The DNA here is from genome assembly GCA_013407115.1 of Glycine latifolia. Taxonomy (NCBI): domain Eukaryota; kingdom Viridiplantae; phylum Streptophyta; class Magnoliopsida; order Fabales; family Fabaceae; genus Glycine; species Glycine latifolia. Next base: position 19,780,564 of record CM023956.1, read on the forward strand.
CAAGTAATAGAATTGCAGAGAGTTGTGGGAAAGAGCAGTACTAGGTTGCAGAGAGAGCAGAGGAACGGTTATGTGACGCAATAGCGTTAGATCTACAGATCCAAGAAAGGGAAGTCTGTGGTGGTGATAATAGGGTTTTTGTGTTTTGGTTGACGCGTTTTTGGGATAGGGAAAGAAGAAGAAGAAAGTTTTGGGATAATTGAAGAAAGAAAGGGAAGAAAAAGGTGTTAATGATCAGTCATCGGTGGGAGTGAGTGACCTCAAAACTGAATCCGCTTTCCTTTTCTTTTCTTTTTCTTTCTATTATCTCTACTCTGCTGGTCTTTCTCGACACACACCGAAGAAAAAGGGGTCATCTACACCAACTAACTCTCCCTCAATTTTGTGAATGTTATTACACGCTCGTCAATTTTCTTTTTATTTTTCTTTTCTTTTCTATTTTATGGTCATTTGCCAAATATGTTCTGCTTTTTTATTTATTGTTCGAGAAATTTAATTAGAGTCATAATCTTTGGGATCGACTCAGCATGACTGGAATGAAGGTTTTACTAGCGTGGTAACGATCATTGGAGTAATGATGATGAAAATGTCTATTGAAATAATTAATGAGATAATTAAGTGTGTGCTGACTTTTAAAGGAAATTGTGGCGTTTGAGAAGGGAGGAAATTGTGATTCAAGTGTTAAGGAAAATAATCAAATATAAGCTGGTTTTGCTATTGGTTCAAAGAAGATATTGACATCACATTTATTTTGATTTTCGGGGATGTTAAATTCATCATTTAATAATATTTTTTTATTAATTTAGTCATTTGGGTTTGATTTTCCATCCTAGAATTTCTGGGTTTTATTTGTCATGTTAAAGCATAATATTTTTTTTGTGGTAAGGTTAAGCATAATTTGATATACTTGAAATATCAATTTCGTAATATTTGAATATTCTCTCTTGAATGCAATCTCAATTAAATGAAAAGTATTTGAGAAATAGTTTTATTAAATGGGATAAAATTAATTTTAAAAAAAATTATTTTTTTATTAGCATGCTTGATTTTTTTTGTTATATTCAATATCGTATGTGTATTAAAATTGACATAAAATATATTTTAAAATTAATCAATAATATGAATTATTTAATTACCTTTTTATTATTTTTAATTATATCAAAAATTAAAACGTATAATTTAGATAATATATAATTGTATAATTTAACAAATGAATCGATTTTTCTCAACAAAAACCAAATGAATCAATTAAAATCACAAACAATATAATTCTACATTTTCTTTAGGAAATTTAATTAGAGTCCTAGTGATAGGCTCGATTTAGCATAATCGGAATGAAAGTTTTAGTGTGATAACGACCATTGAAGTAATGATGATCAAACTGCCTATTGAAAATTTCAAATAATTAATGAGATATTTAAGTGCATGCTGACTTTTAAAGAAAATTAGGGAAGATGAGAAAACAGGAAATTAAGATCCTGTAAAGTGTGAGCTGATTTTTTCTTTTTGTTCAATATAAGATATACTTGAAGTTGAAATCACATTTTTCATGACATTAAATTGATCATTTAATAACAAATTTTTTCTTTTACTGATTTTGCCATTTAGAGTATATAGAGAGAGAGTCCAAGAGGGAGACGGGGGAGTATATCAAGTGAGAAGAATGTATTGTGAGAAAGTGAGAGCATTTAAATAATCATTCTAGGATCAAAATAGATGTTTACATTCATTGAACTGTGTACTTAAAAATTTATTAGAATCTCACATACACTACCAAATCTCTAATAATAATTTATTAGACAAAAATCAAATCTTTAAAAAATCTCAATTTTTAAATCTTAAAATATCACAATTGTTATTAATCAATCACCATCCTTAATTGTTGTCGTCTCTACTATTATAACCCTTGCTGCCAATTGTCATTATTTCTTTTGAGGTGTCTACTTTTTAGAAGAAACACAAAGAGTAAACGTCATTTCTTTCCTAAAAAATGTTGACATTTTTTTGAATGTTGTTAAAGATCCAACATATAGGCCTAATAAGGTGTCCCATTATCGTGAGGCTTGTTAAGGGTCCATTAGATCAAGATCTCAATAACGTACATAACAACTATCAAAAGAGATCCCTACAAACAGATATCCTAATCCCAACAATTAAGGATTATATCTTATCTAATCAAGAGGGGGTAGCAATTAACCTAGAGGTAACACCCTTATAAATAAGAGGTACGCTCACAGGTATATTCATTCTCTCTGGACTCCATTATATATTGTCACTGTGCACTGATATGCGCCTAGCATATGATGTTTTCCAAGCTAATAGAAGCTAAGAATTGATCCTAATTCATGGATAAGTGTCTATGTTTATGCTAAAATTGCAGAGATTTCCTCCAATGCTATGAATTCAAGTAATGAAGCATCTTTTGAAGCAGGAATCAACTAAAGGAAATCAACTGAAGCAGAGAGAATGGCGCCCCAGGCGCCAATTCCACGCCTCAGGCGCTAAAAGAGCAAATCAGGAGAATTCCACTGGAAATTGGCGCCCCAGGCGTGAAATCCACGCCTCAAGCGTGGGAAATGAAGGCTAAAGCAAATTGCCACTGGAATTTGGTGCCCCAGGCGTGAAATCCACGCCTCAAGCGTGGGGAATGAAGATCAAGGCTGTTTGCACTGGAATTCCACGCCCCAGGCGTGAATTCCACGCCTCAAGCGCCAGAGCTCGAAATTGCAGAGTCTTAAAGCTGTTGAGGGGCAGAACTGGGTTTTCACCTTCCCCCTTATAAATACTTGGAGCTCAGCATTGAAGGCACGTTGCTACACTTCAGAAGTCACAAAATCTAGGGTTTTAGTAGCTTGGGAAGTTTTTGCTAGGGCTTGGGGGTTGAAGGTTCAAGTGGAGTTCATTCTCCATCTTCTTCTTCCTTGCTTCTGCTGGGGATGATTCTTTTTGTAGCTCAACCACCCATTATGAGGTTTGGCTGAGCATTTATTGTAGTTAGGGCCAAAGCACTTAATGTAAATCTTTTTGGGATGTATTGAATGCTATTGTTCATTTATTACAAGCTATTTTACTGCACTTTGTATTTCTCTTTCCTTCTCTTGCCTAGATTTAGCTAACCTAGGTAAAAGCTTAGAGCTTAAGTTCACAATAGACATATTGGGGCTTTAGTTTCAGACTTAAGTGTGGTAACTTGCTAACACTACCTAGGAATAGGGGTGGGTGCTTGCAACTTAACTTATTTATGTGTTGCTTAATGCTTAACTTGCTTAAGATCACTAAGAGATTAGGGTTGGATGGTGAGTTAAAGAACTAAGTGGAAGAGACATCAAAGCTTAGTCAACTTAAGAAGAACACATTAGTTGAATAGCTTGGATAATAGAATACAGTAGTCAATATCATTCCAGAGGGAGGCACATTGAGTGTGGGTTGCCCTAGCTACATTTCAATACATATTGTTACTATCTAATCTGTTTTTGATATTAATTTATACTCGCATTTAGTTTTAATCTCATTTACTCGATTCACACAACAACAACCACAACATTATTCTTCTTTATTTTGATATCCAACTTATCGATCAAAATTATAGTCTATTTGGTCAACAATCCTCGTTGGGAACGACAAATCCCTTACTTTCACTTTATTACTTGTACGACCGGTATACTTGCCGAGTCCGCAACATGCACACACCTCACCACCATTGGCCTAGCATCGTTTCAGTATGGAAGTGCACAGTGATCTGTTTAATTCAGGGGTATTTCATCCATAGATACCTTAGAGAGAGTAATCGATCCAAGATTAACTCACTAGCTATCCAGCTAGACATTGTTGTTCTCAAAGACAGAACAATTGGCGCCGTCTGTGGGGAACGTTAAATTTCAAATCCCACGTCTGTGATGGTAAACACGAGAAGTAATAATTAGATGACACACCTATGCTCTAATGTGGGTGTACGGAGAGAATTACCTTCAAATCCTGTTTTGGAAGAGGTGAACCCACTACCCCCTCCAAACCAGAACATGGCACTACCCCAACCGGTGGACGTTGTCGTTGTCCATGTAAGTGACGAGGTTTCAGACGCAGCCTCCACTCCTGGGCCAGCGACACGGGCAGTCTCACCCAATCAAATAGATGATCACTGCCTAGACCAAACTCGAACGGTTCAAGGTCAACAAATTAACCCGGTAATGGCGGTACCTCGTAATCCAGAGCCTAACGAGCATCTCATGAACAATGTTCTTAATTCAATCCTAGCTCGGATGGATGAGATGGAAAGGAAGTACTCCCTGCAAAGGCGGGAAGATATCAGAAATTTAGAGCTCCAGATGGAGGAGCGTAATGCCGCATTGAGGCGTGAAGAATAGCAACGTATCCAGCTTATAGAGCAGCGCTTTAGGAGCATGGAGAACCAAACTCACAATGAGAACCGGGGATAGCAAAATCAAGATATAGCTCGGAAGGATATGAACCAAAATATCAGTCAAGTCTGAGTTCTTCCAATAACTCAGGCTGATTTTGGAGGTCCAGCCCAGTCTCAAGATGCAAACCCAGTCCAAGTTGACATGGGAAACGTGGCTCGTATGCAAACAAAAATTCCACCCCAAAATGCCACTACTGAAGCAAATCAGACTGCTCAAGTCTGGGTTGTGATCCCTAACGTTCAGGAACCTGCAGTGATGGTTCAGAACTTGATTACAGAGGAAAACCGAAATGCCAGAGAAGTTGCACCTTGGCCAAAAATGGACGGGGGAGTTTATAGGAGGAAATACAACAAGGGGCAACATAACAACAGCCCATTGATGAAATTGTCAATGCTTCATACTTGGAAGACTTTGATGGGGCTTTCTTGTTAAAGTATGATGGAAGTTAGGATCCTCAAGTGCATATTGATGAGTTCGACATGCAGATGTGTGTAAAGAGAATTGATGAGCCCATTATTTCCCAGATTTTTGCTACGACTTTATCTGGGGCTGCACAGACGTGGTTTCATACACTGCCACCATGGTCAATCCGTAACTTTGAAGATTTTGGGCAGAAATTCCTGTTGAATTTTGCCACTAGTAAGAAACAACCCAAGTCTGAATTCGCACTTGGGAAGATAAGACAGCAACCCGATGAGACACTCCAGAGTTACCTGGACCGTTTCAAGGAGGCTGCCTTACAGGTGCAAGGGTTGGAAGAAAAAGTGCATGTGCACCTCATCGCTGTCGGGTTGGATGGGTCGCCCTGGTTGGCAAAGTTAATCTACAAAGATCCAACGAAATCTCTGATGGAGTTTAGGGCTCGATCAAAAAAATACCTGGAGCTAGAACAGATGGAGATTACCAATGTGGTCGGTAAAGAGAAAGAAAGAAGAAGTCCCGGAAGAAGAAGCCCACCTCCAAGGGGCAGAGAGCAGCAAGGGGGTTACAACCAAGGAAGAAATACGGATATCAGGTTCAAGCCAGGAAAAATATAAGGACAAATATAAGAAGTACACCCCGTTAAACGCATCCCGATCACAAATCTGACGAGAAGTGGCTTCAACCAAGATGAAAAAGGTAGATCGACCTCGTCCATTATACAATAAGGCGGGGATAGATCAGTTCCGATTCTGTGAATTCCACGATGGACCAGGGCATACCATGGACCAATGCTGGGATTTAAGGGATGCGATTGAGAAGTTTGTCAGAGATGGTAAACTCAGGCAATATGTGATAAAGACTCAGGGTCGCAAGAACAAACACAAAGGTAGGGGTTAGAATGAAGCCCAGGCACACAGGAAAGATAGAGAAGAAAAAAGAAAAAAGCAAAATGATGATGGAGGTGAATTTCCAGAACCCAAGTTCGAATACAATGTCATCTGTGGAGCTTTGAGAGGAGGAGGAGACACCACCAGCCAAAGAAGGAAATATCTGAAGGAAGTTCTTTCAGTAAGAGAACAACCTAAGTTCAAAGAAAAAACTAACAAGGTGGAGCCTCCTCTACTCTACTTCACGGAGGGAGGATATGCAAGACGTAGTCCCAGATCATGAAGATGTCTTGGTAATTACTAGAACACTGGTTAATTGTCGGGTCAAAAGGATATTTGTAGATAATGGCGGTTGCGCGGATATCATTTTGTGGAGTGCGTTTAAAAAAAATGAATCTTGACGAAGTTGACTTGAAGCCATGCAAAACAGTGTTGATAGCATTCAATGGGGAAAATACTGCCCCCAAAGGTTACATTGAGCTCAGGATGACGTTAGGCACCAAGGAGGCATTCAAGTCAGAACGAGTCAAATTCATCGTGGCAGACTTTCTGTGGCAGTATAACGTTATATTAGGGAAACCAACTATCCATAAGTGGGATATGTTAGTCTCTACTAAGCACCAGAAGATAAAAATGGTGGGGAACAAAAACAAAGTGGTTACAATCTGCGGGGACCAGAAAGAATCCCGACAGTGTTACTACAACGCAGTCAAGGATAGCAGGGGCGATTCATCCTCACCACCCTGAATCCGGCAAGGAGACCAGAACAGAAAAAAGGTCAAGGAACATAAGTCAAGGGAACCTGTTAATATGGTAGAACTTGACATGAGAAAAGATGCTGAGGAACTGAGACCAGAGTCGGCAGGAGAATTGGAAGACTTGAGAATAGGGGATTAGCCTTGGCAAATCATCAAGGTTGGTAAGGCTGTCAACCCGGTGATAAAAGCTAAATTGGTGGAGTGCCTTGAAGAAATCAAAATGTCTTCGCATGGAAGGCTTCAAAAATACCATGGATAAACCCAAATTATTGTTGTCACAAGGTGTCAATGTACCCCGGGTAGAGGCCCGTGGCGCAAAATAAGAGGAAACTCGGTCCGGAAAGGAAACAAGCATTAGAAGAACATGTTAAAGAGCTCTTGGATGCTGGATTCATACGAGAAATCCAATACACTACGTGGTTGTCTAATGTGGTGATGGTGAAGAAGCCTAGCGGTAAATGGAGGGTATGCACAGATTACACTGATTTGAATAAAGTGTGCCCTAAAGACTCATACCCAATGCCCAACATTGATCAGCTAGTGGATAACTCATCCGGGTTCCAGTTATTGTCCTTTATGGATGCTTATTCCGGGTATAATCAGATAGCAATGTACCCGGAAGACCAGGATAAAACGGCCTTTATAGGCGAAAAAGCGAATTACTACTATAATGTTATGCCTTTTGGGTTGAAAAACTCAGGGGCCACATACCAAAGAATGATGAATAGGGTATTTGAACATCAGCTCGGCCGAAATATTGAAGTATACATTGATGACATGATTGTCAAGACAGTTAACCCGACTGATAATATGCAGGACCTAGAAGAAACGTTCAGCAAGTTACAAAATTCGGTTAAACTCGGTCAAATGTGCTTTTGGTGTTCCGGTCGGAAAATTCTTGGGGTTCATGTTGACTCACAGAGGAATAGAAGCTAATCCGGGAAAATGTAAAGTTGTGTTGGACATGTTTCCAACAAATAAAAAAGAAGTACAACAATTGATAGGAAGGCTGGCGACTTTAACCCGATTTCTCTTGAAATCCGTAGAGAAGGCACTTCCTTTCTTCAAGCTACTCAAAAAGGAGGCTACAGTAGGCTGGAACCCGGAATGCGAAGCTGCGTTTAAAGAAATCAAAGAATGTTTAGCTTCTCCACTTGTACTATCAAAACCAGAACCAGGAGAAGTTTTGATATTATACTTGTCCGTGGGAGATGAAGCGGTCAGTGCAGTATTGGTGAGGGAGACAAAGAACGCACAAGTGCCAATTTACTTTGTAAGCAGGGTCCTTCGAAATTTTGAATTAAGGTATCAAAAGTTAGAAAAAGTAGCTTTTGTGTTGCTGGTAACAACAAGGAGGCTTCACCCCTACTTCCAAGGCCATATAATCATTGTCAGAACCAACCAGTCAATTCGACAAGTAATCCATAAATCGGATTTGGCTGGAAGGATGATCAACTGGGCAATACAATTATCCGAGTTTGACTTGAAGTATGAAGCTCGGCTTGCTATAAAATCCCAAGTGTTGGCCGACTTTGTTATGGAGCTAACTCCATCTAATGGAGGAATTGGGAATGACACTAATGTTTGGAAGGTACAAGTTGACGGATTGTCGAATATTAAAGGGAGTGGAGCCGAGATCATAATTGAAAACCTGAAGGGAATAGCAGTTGAGCAATCACTCCAGTTAAAATTCCCAACATCAAATAACCAGGCTGAGTATGAAGTACTAATAGCCGGTCTGGCCCAGGCAAAATAACAAGGAGCTAAAAAGGTAAAGGTGCTTACCGATTCCCAGCTTGTTATAGCCCAGATTGAGGGGTGATACCAAGTGAAGGGGCCCTTATTGGCAAAATATTTGAATAAGGTCAAAGAAATCATGGCCGATTTTGATGAGATTACTGTTAATCACATTCCCAGAGGAGAAAATTCCAGGGCTGACATCTTATCAAAACTGGCGAGCACTAAAAGTCTGGGAAGTCATAGGATTGTGATCCAGCAGGAAGTCCCCAAACCAAGTTAGGTAATGATAATATCGGCTGTGGAAGACTGGAGAAGGCCCATGATTGATTACCTGGAAAGAGGAATCTTGCCAGATGATGCTCTAGAAGCCAAGAAATTGGTGTGTGACATTGTTATGTACACAATTGTGGAAGACAACTTGTATCGTAAAGGGTTACATACCCCGATGATGGTGTGTCTGAACCCGGATAAGGTCGAGTGTGTGCTTACCGAAATACATGAAGGAATCAACGGCCAATACATAGGGGCCGAAGCATTAGCAAGGAAAGCCCTTCGGGCAGGATACTATTGGCCAACTATGGAAGCTGACTTAAATAGTCATGTCAAAAAATGTGAAAGTTGCCAAAAACATGCCAAGATAATATGGTCTCCGCCTGCCAAATTGAAGTCTATCTCGGCTCCATGGCCCTTTTTTAAGTGGGGAATGGACTTGTTGGGATCATTCAAGGTAGCAGAAGGACAACTAAAGTGGCTGGAAGATGTAGTGGATTATTTCACTAAGTGGATAGAAGTGGAACCAATCAACACCATAACTTCAGCCCAGGTGCAAAGACTCTTTGAAAGAAACATCATCTCCAGATTTGGCATCCCGAGAGAAATTGTTACAGATAATGGAACTCAGTTTATTGATAAAAGGTTCTAAGAGATGATGGCCAGATTTCAGATCAAGCACCACTTCGCTTCTGTAGAACACCCGTAGTCAAACGAGCAAGCTGAGGCTGCGAATAAAGTGATTATAGACTGGTTAAGGAAGCGTATGCAAGATGTCGGTTCAAGCCAGGTTGAGCAACTATATTACGTTCTATGGGGGTACAGAACCACTGTTCAAACATCCACCAAAGAAACCCCATTTAGATTGATGTATGGTTGTGAGGCAATGATTCCAATTGAGATTGGTCAACCATCTTGGAGAAGAAAGAATGTTCTTCAGGTAAAGGAAGAAAAGAACAATGAAGCTCTGACTATAGAGTTGGACTTGGTCGACGAAGTCCGGGTTACGGCACAATGCTGGGATTTAGCGGCAAAACAACTTGTAGCCACCAAGTATAACAAGAAAGTGAGGCCCCGAACCTTCGACATGGGTGATCTAGTACTTTGACGAGTGGATATTGGAAATAAAAATGCTAGGAATGGAAAGCTAGCGGCCAACTGGGAAGGACCTTATCGGGTTACAAAGAAACTCGACAAAGGAGCTTATGTATTAGAGACCCTGGACGGGAAGACAATTAAATGAACTTGGAATGCGGATAAACTGAAAGTGTGTTACAGTTAGATTCGGTCCCAAAGTTTTGTTCCAAGTTACTATTTTTCCTTTGTTAGGATTAATAAGCTGTGGTTTCGGCAAGTAATGATGTTTTCCTTTGTTAGGATTCGTAAGCATAATTTGGCAATCATGTTTAGGGGTGTTCGCGGTCTCGATTGGATCGATTTTGAAGCAAAAAATCATCCGATCCAATCTCTTTGGTTTGGTCATTTGATCATCCATTCGGTTTGAAATTTTTTTCAAATCCGATCCAATCCGATCCAAATTTTTTCGGTTTGGATTGGATCGGTTTTCAATTTTTTAAAAAGTCTAAAAATAAAACTCATGAGACTTATTTTTATCAAAATAAGGAGTATCTAGTAGAAACAAACACATTCATTGGAAAAAAACAAACATCATTTTCTAATTTTCATTGGACAAACATGTTCATTGGACAAAATAAGGAGCAAGTAGTTATTAATTTGACAAAAAACAAACACCATTTTCTAATTTTCATTGGACAAAATATGATGGGGAATAGGCCCAAGTAGGTAAAGGGTAAGGTAAAGTTTATAATTGGATCGGTTTGGATTGGATCGGTTTTCACCAGTCAATCTAAAAACCGATCCAATCCAATGAAAATTTTCGGGTTTTTTTCGGTTTTCCGTTTTTCGGTTTTTGGTTATTTCAGTTATCAATTTTTCGGTTCGGTCACCGCGGTTTGCATCAGTTTGGATCGGTTGATGAACACCCCTAATCATGTTGTTTCTCATTTATTGAGATCATGAGTCATTTTATAGCAAGTTTGCAAATACATGAAGCATTTTTGTCTTTATTGTGGCTTTGCATATACACAAAATGGTAGTAAAGGAAACCGATCATGATGCCTGTGGTGTGACAAGATGCACGGATATAATAAAAATTTTTGGGTATATGATGCATCAAAATTATTATGTTGGCAAAGAGAAATATGCTATTTAAACCTTGATCAGGTTGAAATATAGGAATGTTTGGTTAAAAAATCCAATTTCTACATGTAGAAAATTAATTTTTGTTGGGAGTAAGTTCAAGGATGATAACCCGGAACATGTTGCAAAGAAAATGAAAGGAATCTTTGCACAATATAGTGCCTGGTCGTTGAAACCAGATGAATATTTATGCAGACTTCAAAAAATATTTTTGATTTTGGCCAAATCATTTAATAGAATCCGGCATAATACAGATTCATGCATGTGAACGGAATTCTAACAAATTCTAAGAACGCGTTGAAAATATACGCAAAATGTTAAACAAAGTGTTAAACAAATTAAAATCGGGAACAGACCCGGCTTCAGCAAAGTGAAACTGGGAACAAACCCAAAAATGTTTGATACAAATTCAAATGGGACTCAAAGGCCCCAAAAAGAAAAGAAAGAGAGTACAAGTCAACACCGGCATCTCGATTATTCAACATTTAAGCTGCCCGGGATTGAGCTTGGTCTTTAGTTTGAGTGGTAGGTGTGACAACCCGCCTCGTCACCACTGTATCACAACCTCTTAATCACGCCATTAAGACATTTAAATAAAATAAAAAATCACTTTAATTTGATTATGAAAATCGTAGTAAATTTTTCGCGAGCACATAATAATCATCATCATAAAGTAGACACGTAAATGAGACCCATATAAGACATTTCAAGTACATTTATATATATAATGTGGTTTAGTTTTGGTTACAATTAATCATGTCTAATAAGCATAAGTGTTTTACAAAGGAAACGAGAAACTAAACATTGGGGGTGTGATTAGTAAAACACAGGGTGTGATTATCAAAATAAAGGGGTGCAACTAGCAAAACACATTCCTGCCCGGGATCTAGTCCATCGACATCCCGGCCACACGACGGCTCCAACCAAAAGATGGTCATCTTCCATATCATCTACTGCTGCCCGTCTACTCACACGAATGCGGTTCGCGATCATCACAGGTACCAAACCACCCGACACAACAAACAAAAGGTGAGTTCATCATATAAAAATAACAATCAACAGATAACATCAGTTAAGGAAGACAATCCAGACATTACGAAATCACAACCATAACTCGACATTTCATCACACATGGACGAACAATCCAAAAATATTTCACAAGTCAACTTGTAATGCCTAGCATGATGCATGCTCTTGCTAATCTCTCAACATGCAATGTGGTACCATCACGGAAATAGCTCATCCTGTGGTCTCGATGATGTAGTAGCTTGTCAGGGTTACTCTGTCGTACATAGGTCGCTCCCCCCGGTAGTGATCAGTATTCGGGTGTTAGAAGGTGTAACGCCCCGTATGCATCCGGTTTGTTAACGTTCCATTATATCCATTTACGCAGCAATTTTCAAAATAACCAATTTGATTTGGAAGCAAAACAAAATATGACGTCATTATAACATCAGTTGTACATTATACATGGTGAAGTATCAAAATATACATCCTCTGTACACAAATGTACATATAATCCCCTCAGGGTACAAAACCACAAAACAATAGGCATAAATAACAAAACAATGGAGCCAACATGCTCTCATTAACTATGCCTAGTGTTTATACATAATCTATCCCTGCATGGGCCTCTTGCCCTGGGATCTCTCAGCTTCTCCCTACGTCTCACCTGCAAACATAATCCCCACACACGGGGTGAGATAAAAATCTCAGTAAACTCAGGGTCCTTAGAGGTCTTTCCTCCCCCTGGTTCACTTCTATGCATATAATATCAAAATTGGCATTACAACTAGCCATCACAGTTCTCAAATCATAACAACACTTATACATATGTTTCAAGGGTTTATCAGTACCCTTTTTACAACATATATCATTATCATTTAGCCATCAGACTATTAAACACATCACATGTACATGGCACATCTGTATCTATATCATTTATCAATGCCTGAGGAAGCTACATCCACCTAAGTGGGCACATTTCACATCAGGACTTCCCTTTTAAGAATTTGCCTGAGGAAGCTACATCCATTTATATGGGCACATTTCTCATAAGGACTTCCCAATGTTTGCCTGAGGAAGCTACATCCATGTATATGGGCACATTTCACATCAGGACTTACACAAACATATACATACATTCTATTCTATTCTACTGGCCAGAGAAATCTCATCAATCAACACACATAGCCTCAATTCATGTATATCAAGTACATGATTCCAATCAGAATAGTAACACACAATTTCAATATACATGCATCAATTCATACAATAACCATCACTCTCTCTGGAGTATGGTGGAACACAATCAAGGGGAAACACTCCCAAGAACAAAGAGCTTACCTGCTCTCAGCACTGTACCGGCTCTCCCGGGTCCGTGGTCACCACCACCAGTGATGTCAGAATCACGCCCTACACAAGAGCATGTAAACATCAACAACGGTCCTCAACCGTTAGAATGACAAAACAATGTTAATCATTTTCATTAAACCTCTCTGTTTCTTTCTTAAGGTTACCATAACTCATCACCTTATAGGCGACTCATAGATCCTTACTAGGATCTGTCTCAGTCTAATCAAGGCACTAGAGTCCCTCTAAGGCCCGATATAAGCTAGTTCAAAGCATATATCCGTTTAATCTTTCAATAAGCCAAGTAAAGTATCAATACTGGTCAAGTTTATCAGAACAGCCATTTCAACATATTTTCACCGTTTATTTAGCCTCCTGAACATCTTTTGTAAAGATACCTAGGCTCAAACTCATCATTATATCAACATTCTTCCAACTCATAAGATGTCATAGTCAAAACTAAACTTTATCAATACTCAAGATTCAAAGCTTAACATTCATCTAAACAGCCTCCTGAGCATATATCTCTAAAGAATCCAAGCCTAGTTTCGACCCTAACTCACTCATTTATCCAAAAGTTCATCAAACTCATCCAGAATCATTTCCACAATTCAATCGGTTAAAGATCGAGTTTCTCACCTCAAACTGTCGAGGAAGGCTGGAGGATCACTTCTCCAAGCTTTGGCGTCCTTGAATCGCCTTCTTTCCCTTCCAAACTCAGTTTTCCCAAGTTCCCTAGAGAACGGGATCTCTTCGATTGATGGTTTTCTCAAGAAATTGAAGCTGGAATCTAGCTTATCAAGAGGTTCTAATCACTTTCCTAGTTGGTTATCAAGTGTTTAGGTGAATAATGGAGAAGATATGAAGCTTTTCACTTCATTAATGGAGGAAAGGGCTCAGAGGAAGAAGAAGAAGCAGTTTTGAAGCCCAAAAACACAAAAATGGCCTTTTGTAGGCCCCCCAGCGAGAGTCCCACGCTACCAGCGTGGCCCCCACGCTACCAGCGTGGAAATCCAGTGGAAAATGGCTTTCTGGAGCACTTCCCAAGCTACCGGCGTGGCTCCCACGCTACCGGCGTGGAATTCCAGTGGAAAATGGCTTTCTGGAGCACTTCCCACGCTACTGGCGTGGCTCCCTTCAACTCTAATTCTGTCGCCAAATCCCTCGCTAATTTCGTCACTAACGCTTTTTCTGACGGAATTATAGCAAATTTAAACTTTTCTTTCTTTTTATCTTATTTATTAAATCTAGGTTATTATAGAAGGAGTACCCAACAGACATGGCCCCCCAGTACTTCTCGTACCCTACAGCCAATCATCATATTTTCGTCGTGCAAATGTAATATGTCACATGGGCACCATCAATGTATAACCCGACAGGAACAAACTCTTCATGGGTAGGATAATGTCATACACCCCTATATGCATACATACCTCCCCAAACAAGGGCATCACCGATGCACTGACCGTGGTCCTTGCAAGGTTAACCACCCGGTCCCGGCATCTCACGTGTCTATACATACCATATCACTATGGCACCATCAATGTATGACCCGCCAGGAACGAACTCTTCCTAGGTAGGATAACGTTATACACCCCTGCGGGTATCTATGTATATCCACCATACATACCATATCACCACGGCACCATCAATGTATGACCCGCCAGGAACAAACCCTTCCTCGGTAGGATAATGTCATACACGCCCGTGGGCACCTATGTATAACCTCCCGCATTTGATAACCATGGGCACCATCAATGCATGGCCCGGTCCGGGATCAAATCTGTCTTGGCTAGGATACTGCCATGCACCCCCCTATAGTATTAATGCACATAATCATTGTTTCACGAACCAACCTTCCAAGGTTTCAACATTACCATATAGGTTCATTCATATTCATCAATAATACACAACATAGACTAGAGGACCGGTGTGAAGTATTGGATGTCCGGGTTGGCAGTTAGACATAATCACTATGATTATGAGACAAGAACCCGAGCAAGGGCGGACAAGGTCGGACGAGACATGTCCCCTTTACGTGCATGCATAGCAATCACAGGCCAGCTGACTTTAGCCTAACATCCATCAAACACACATACCAATACAAAAGCAGTCAAAACAGTAATTACCAAAATAAACCAAATAATCAAGCAACATAACACGCATCAAGCATCCACTTAGCAACTCAAAATTTCGGGGTGTTACAACTCTCCCACCCTTTTTGAAATTTCATCCCCGAAATTACCTGATGTAAACAAAGCCGGGTAGGCTTCCCACATCTGGCTCTCTAGCTCCCACGTTGCATCTTCTCCAGATGTGCCTCCCCAGACTACCTTGACCAAAGGATTTTCTTTTCCTCTTAGATGCTTTGTTCGCCGATCCTCAATCCTCAAAGGCAATGTTTCATACGTCAGGTTTTCCTTTACTTGAATGTCATCCAACTCGACCACGTGAGAAGGATCATGAACGTACCTACGAAGTTGAGACACGTGGAATACATTATGAAGACTAGAGAGGGACGGGGGTAAAGCAATTTGGTAGGCGATGGAGCCGACTCTTTTTAGAATTTGGAAGGGACCAAAAAATTGGGTGTGAGTTTCCGGGATTTCAATGCTCGGCCGACCCCGGTCCATGGGGTGACACTCAAGAATACATGATCACCGACCTCAAACTCTAAGTCTTTCCTCCTCTTATCATGGTAGCTCTTTTGCCTACTCTGGGTCGTTCTCATCCTATCCCGGATCAACTTGACCTTCTCGGCCATTTGTTGCACCACCTCGGGTCCTAGCACAAGACTCTCATCGAGTTCCAACCAACACAAGGGCGTCCTACACCTTTTACCGTACAGGGCTTCATAGGGAGCCATGCCAATGGTAGAGTGAAAGCTATTGTTGTAGGTAAACTCTATCAACGGTAGGAAACTATCCCAGCTACCCTTCTACTCTAGAGCACACACTCTCGAAAGGTCTTCCAGAGACTGAATGGTCTGTTCAGTTTGACCATTAGTTTGAGGGTGATAGGCCAAACTTAGCCAAAGCCGGGTTCCCAAGGCCTGGTTCAAACTTTCCCAAAATCTAGACGTGAACCTCGGATCCCGGTCAGATACTATACTAGAGGGCACACCGTGAAACCAGATAATCTCACTAATGTACAGAGAGGTCAACTTTTCTAAGGAAAATCATATATTAATGGGGATAAAGTGAGCAGACTTAGTTAATCTGTCAATGATAACCCAGATAGAATCCAACCCAGCTCGGGTCCTAGGCAAACCCACAACAAAATCCATGGAGATACTATCCCACTTCCACTGGGGTATCTCCAATGGCTGTAACTTACCCGATGGTCTCTGGTGTTCTATCTTAGCTTTCTAACAGACTAAGCACGCATACACAAACTCACTAACCTCCTTCTTCATGTTCGGCCACCAAAACATAGTCTTAAGATCCTTATACATCTTGTGGCACCAGGGTGGATACTTAGGCTGCTTCTATGCCCCTCCTCTAAAATCACCTTCCTAAGCTCTGGTATATTGGGGATACGAATTCGATCTTGAAGTCTCAAGACTCCATCCGGTCCCACATGGAAACTACTGGCACTCCCTGATGCTATGGTTTCTAGCTGAGTCTTCAAAAAAGGACCAGACCTCTGCCGTTCTCTGATCTCTTCTAGTAGCCTGCTGGTAATCTGTAGGGCTCCTAGCCTCACACTGGTAAGGGTAAGCTCGCACACTAGGCTAAGGTCTCTAGTTACACATGCAAGGATTTTCTACTCAAAGCGTCGACCACTACATGGGCCTTACCGGGATGATAACTAAGCTCAAAATCATAATCCTTAAGGAATTCTAACCATCTCCTCTGACGCATGTTTAGCTCTTTCTGGCTGAACAAATACTTAAGGCTCTTATGATCACTAAACACCTCAAACTTAGAGCCAAAAAGATAATGCCTCCATTGTTGATTTGATGGGGAGATGTATGAAGAGTACTTGAAGAATCAAGCAACAAAAGACTTGGATATTTTGGCATTCAACATGGTTCAATCCTTGAAGAACAAAGTGTGTGATTAAATGTAAAAGGATTGAAATCATTATAATGATCAAAGCTGTGCATACATATCATTCATACACATATTAAAGCATTACATCAATTAGAATATTAAGCAAATTAAAGAAGAAGCTAAGTATTTTGAAAAATATAGACCATGACTGTAATAATCGATTACAGTAAGTCAGTAATCGATTATTTCGTTCATCAGCATTTTGGAAAAATAGACTTGGTCTGTTTTAATCGATTAAGATAATATCGTAATCGATTATTTTGTTCTTAAGCTTTTCTGGAAAATTATCAGGAACATTGTAATCGATTACTGCATCGTATTAATCGATTATATGAAGCTCAGCATACACTGATTTTTAACATAGACTGTATTAATCGATTACCATGGAAAGTAATCGATTACCTTTCGTAACTAACATTCTGTGCTATCTTATTTAATCGATTACGAATCGTATTAATCGATTATTAGACTCGTTATTTGAAAACAAGAAGTCACCAAGATTGTTGATAATCGATTACAGAATCACTTTTAATCGATTAAATAGGTTACGAAATTTCATATAAATATAACCCTTGCCTTCTAGGTAAAAAGAGAAGAATCAGAAATAATTTTTCGATTTCTAAGAACATTTCAAGAGCTCTCTTAAGTTTCTCAAAGGGTCTTTCAAGGGTTTATTAGGATTTGCTTTCATTAACTCATTCATGGGTCATTAAGGTGTTGGAAAGCAAACCATCTTTTTCAAAGGCTAAGGAAAGCTGTTCTACATCTTTGATTCGCATTCATCTGAGATTCTTAATCATTTGCATTTCATGCTTTGATCATCAGGTGATTTCTTTCCTTATCTTTGAAAGTGTAATATTGATATTTTGTTTTCTTGTAATAGAATAGGCTATTGTAAGTGGAATTCTTGCAAGTGTAGAGATAGTGTTTCTCTGGTTTCAGCTGAGTAGTGTTCTCAGTGTGGGTAATAGCTTCTAAGGTTCTACTAGTGTTGTAGATCTCTGAACTTCATCTAGGGTTGATGAAGAGAAGTTTGTAAATTGCTTGTAAGAATATTGTGTTGCAATAGAGAAACTCCTCTCTAGTTTTGAGTGGAAGAACTGGATGTAGCCTCATAGTTTTTTGGGGTGAACCAGTATAAATCTGTGCCTATTTTTTTTTTCTCATTAGTTGTCTCCTAATTGCTTTGTTTGTGAATCAATTTCATTACACAGAAAGTTAAATTCTGGTTTCTAGTGTTCTTGAAAAGGGAATTTGATTGAATATTGATTCTTGGTGTTAAAACATTTTAAAGTGATAAAGATCCGTTGGTAACTCTGATTTAAATTTTTTAATTGACCAAGGTTCAACCAATTCACCCCCCCCCCCCTCTTGGTTGTTTTGAAGTGTTCCTTTATTTTACATCCATATCTTAAAAGAAAACACTACAGCAGCCAACTTCAAATCATGGGTAGGGTAGTTCCTTTCATGCGTCTTGAGCTATCTCGAAGCATAAGCCACAACCAGGCCACACTGCATCAACACCCCTCCTAATCCCATCTTCGTCGCGTCACAAAACACCTCAAAGGGTTCTCTCAAGTTCGGCAAAACTAACACAGGCGCGGTGGTTAGCTTTTCCTTAAGGGTCTAGAAACTATGCTCACACTGGGCATCCCACACAAACACTTGACCCTTGCGAGTTAGCTTGGTCAAAGGTAAGGCTAGCTTGGAGATACCTTCTATGAATCTCTGGTAATACCCCGCTAAGCCCAGAAAACTCCTAATCTCAAACACGGACTTAGGACTTTCCCACTCCAGAATGGCTTCCACCTTAGAAGGGTCCACAACTATACCTCTTTAGGATATCACGTGCCCTAGGAAACTCACATTCTTCAACTAGAACTCACACTTGGACAACTTAGCATATAGTTGCCGATCTTTAAGGGTCTGCAGCATAATCCTCAAGTGTTCTTCATGCTCCTCTCTGGTCTTAGAATATACCAGGATATCATTGATGAAGACTACCACAAAGCTATCGAGGTAAGGGTGAAAGATCCTATTCATGTAGTCCATGAACACACCAGGAGCATTAGTCATACCGAAGGGCATAACCAAGTACTCGTAATGACCATAGCGAGTTCTAAAGGCAGTCTTTGGGATATCCTCAGACTTAACACAGATCTGATGGTAACCCGACCTAAGGTCTATCTTACTAAACACACAAGCTCCTACCAGCTGGTCCATAAGATCATCTATCCTAGGCAAATGATACTTATTCTTAATTGTCACCTTATTCAGTTGGCAGTTGTAACTGAAAATGATATGAATACTTCACACTTAACCAAGAGGGGGGGTGAATTGGTTAGACCTTGGTAAATCAAAATTCTTTAATTCAAATTAGAGTTTCTAAAAGGATCTTTATCACATTTCAAAACCAAGAAACCTTATTCAATCAATCAACTCAGCCCCTTAGGATTCAATGGATCAAAACTGATTTTTCAATACAAGCAAATGAATCAAGAAACAATCAATATGAGGAGAATAGATTCAGAAACAACACACAAGCAATTTATACTGGTTCACTTCAAACACTATGAAGCTACATCCAGTTTCTTCCACTCAACACTAGAGTGAAGTTCCACTATTTAATTTCTGTTCTTACAAGCAATCACAATGTCTTCCTTTATCAACCCTAGATAAAGCACAGAAATCTAAAACCCTATTAGATTACAATAGACAAGAACCTGAGAACACTACTCAGTTCTTCCACCTAGAGAACCCCATTCTCTAGTTGCAAGCAAGAACTCAATTACAATAGCAAAATACAAAACAAATTTACAAAACGAAATTTACATCCAGATTAAGGAGAGAGACAACCTGATGATCCAAGGTATGAAATGCAAATGAGTTTACCAGAACAAGTTGAATCTTTAAAACACAAGAAACATAGCTTTCCTTAATCTTGAAATTGTTGCATGCTTCAAGAATGACTAATTTTTACATGATCAATGCAACATGAAGCATGACTGAATCAAACCCTCAGAAAAGAAGTTGTGAAAGCTCAGAAGACTGTTTTTTTTTTTTGCTCAGAAATTTCGAATGGGTATATTCCAAAAAGTTACAAAAACAGCTGAGCAAGGGTTCTATTTATAACAAACTTTTTTAACCACAAGTGATTGATTAAAACGCACTAATAATCGATTAAAATGATTGTGTAATCGATTACATTTATATTATAATCGATTAAAATGTTCATAGCTTTTCTGGGTTTGAATCATGATCAATATAATCGATTATCTCGATCTGTAATTGATTATTCCAGTCTAAGCATATTTTTCTCAAAGCTTGTTTAATCGATTATAGTACCTGGTAATCGATTAAACCAGTTCTAGTATGTTTTTCAAAAAGCTTAGATAATCGATTATGAACCCTGGTAATCGATTAAGCCAGTGCAGCATAGTTTTTCAAAACCGAAGTATAATCGATTACGAACATATGTAATCGATTAAGGCAGTGCAATGTATAAAACAGATATAAGCATGTAATCGATTACGGCTTCAAAAGAATCGATTAAACCAGTTCAACTATGTAGTTCATTTAAAACATAGGTCAAATAATCGATTAAAACGACATGATAATCGATTAAAGTGTTCCTAAAATGTTTTCCAGTTTCAACGAAGAACAGAATAATCGATTATATGCTTACTGTAATCGATTATTACAGTGAAAAACACTTTTACTAAAAACTTTGAATTGTTTAAAGTTCTTGGTTGATTTGATAATACTTATTGATTTTAGTTGACTTAATTAGTTGATTATGCAATGAATGAATGCCATGCACTTGGATCACCATGATTGCTTTTCTCTTACACAATTTAATACTAAAATTGTCTTCAAGTTGTCCTTTGCATGTTGAAAGCTCAAAACCAATTTCTCCTTAAGCAGTTCCCCCTAAATCCAACAGTAACGACCTGCCTCGTCGCTATTGTATCATGTCCTTAATCATGTTTTTAATCACGATTTGTAATTGAGAATCCCTTTAAGTTGATTTCGAAAATAGTAATAATTTTTCGCGTGGGCATAATTAATATCATGAAATTATAATGTAAACATTCCATGATGTAACACATCAAAATACTTGTGTATGTATATATATATATATATATATATATATATATATATATATCAGAACGTAATTTGATGGTGATAACCATGTTTGAATTGTACAAAATTTTCAAAAGAAACAAAGGATCTAAAGATCGGGGTGTAACTAGCAAAATAATGGGGTGTAGCCATTAGAACAAAGGGTGTAACTAGCAAAACAAAACCCTTGTCCGGGATCTAATCCATAAACATCCCGGCCACTCGGTGGCTCCAACCAACATAGGTCATCTTCCCGGTCACCTACTGCTGTCCATCTGCTCACACGAACATAGTTCATGATCATCACAGGTACCAAGCCACAAGGTACAACAAAGCAAAGGTGAGTTCATCATGTAAAATAATAAGTAATAGATAACATCAATTATGAAAAGACCATTCGGCTATCACATTATCACAACAATATTCAAGCATTCATCACACAATCAGCTACAGACAACCCGTCTAAGACATTTCACAATCCATTTTATGATGACTAGTCATGATGCATGCTTCTGACTTTTCTCTCAGAATGCAATGTTGTACCATCTCTGGAAATAGGCCAAATACATGGTCTGAATGATAGCTGCAATTAACGTCGAGGTCACTCTATTATGCACAGGACTCATCCCCCCATGGTGATCAGCCAATAATGGGTGTCATAAGGATATCCCTACAGACGTGCCCCCCAGTACTTCTCGTACTATTACAGTCAATCATTATATTTCCGTCATGCAAATGAAATATGTTACATAGGCACCATCAATGTATGACCCGGCCTGAGATCAACTCGTCCTGGCTAGGATAGTGTCATACACCCTTTATGTACATACATATGTCTCATGGGCACCATCAATGTATGATCCGGCCCTGGATCAACTCGTCCTAACTAGGATAATGACATACACCCCCATGTACATATATGCTGACCCATTCTCAGGCCTACTGATGCACTGACCGTGGTCCTCGTAAGGTTAACAACCCGGTCCCAACATCTCACATCTATACATAGAATATTACCACGGCACCATCAATGTATGGCCCGACCCTGGATCTACTCGTCCTGGCTAGGATCATGCCATACACCCCCGTGGGTATTTATGTATGTCCAATTGCATTTAGATTACCATGGGCACCATTAATGCATGGCATAGCCCGGGATCAACTCGTCCTGGCGTGGATAATGCCACACCCCCCATGGTATCAATGCATTTAATATCTCAAGCCATCACATAGGCTGACCTCAACGTAATCACATTCGTCATTCATAAACATTACAAACAAGTGAATAAGTGTGAAGTATTAGGTGTCTGGGTTGGGACTTGGACATATTGTCCTAAGGTAAGAATCCGAACAAGGTCAGACTTAGCACTATGTAATCGATTACATAAGCACTATAATTGATTATAATAGCTAGCGCTTGCAAGACTCAAGGTTGTTCGGGTAAGGGAACTCGGTAGTTCTTAAAGAAAAGGTATGAGCTTTACCGAGTAAGAAACCCAATAGCTCTTTTCCCGGGAAGATACGAGCTCCACCGAGTAAGGAATCCAGTAGCTCTTAAAGAAAAGGTACGAGCTCCGCCGAGTAACGAACCCGGTAGCTCTATTCCTGAGAAGGTACGAGCTTTGCCGAGTAAGTAACCCGGTAGCTCTCTCTCTCAAAGTAACTTGAGCTTAACAGCTTCAAAGTACCACCCCGGGTAAGGAACCCGGTATACTGACGTCCACTAACAAGGACTGAGTTACGTCCTGCATGCACACATGCATGCTACGTAAATCGCTCAACTCGGCCAACCAATCTTGGTAGCCGATATTACAAATAAAGGTTTGACACATATATGGAACTCAGCCAACTCTTCCCGGTAGCCGACATCTCAAACAAAGGTTTGACACATATATGGAACTCGGCCAACCCTTTCCAGTAGCCGACATCACAAACAAAGGTTTGACACATACATGGAACTCGGCCAACCCTTCCTGGTAGCCGACATCTCAAACAAAGGTTTAACATATATATGCAACTCGGCCAACCCTTCCCGGTAGCCGACATCTCAAACAAAGGTTTGACACATATATGCAACTCGGCCAACCCTTCTCGGTAGCCGATATCACAAACAAAGGTTTGACACATATATGCAACTTGCCCAGCCCGACTTACCCAATCCGGTAGTCATCTTCTTCACAAACACATCACATAAAACTTCATCAATTTATTTTATGCAAAACATCAGAACACATATACGTACTACAACTCAACCATGACATCTAAAACCATTATTAACACAATAAAACTCCCTTTACCTGAACAATAATTTCTTTATTTCAAACTAACGTGAGTTTCATTTGAACACAAATTCTCACAGCAACCAAGAATAAAAGGGATTAACCTCTGTTCATGAGTTCCTCTTAACGTAGAGATTTTTCCGCTATAACTATGGTGGTTCTCGAGAGTTAAAGGTGATACAGGGGGTCGATGAAGAGAGATTTGTGGGTGTAAAGAGTTTAAAGAGAGAAAAGAAGAGAAATATGTTCAGAAGTGAGAATGAATCATGCTTCCGCTTCATGTACTGCTATTTATAGACGGAGATACTAAGGCAAGTTGCCAACAAGCGTGAACAGGCAACTATCACAGCCACCATAGTTGTCAATCTTGCGTGATCGGACAACTACCATAGCCACCATCGTTATTACTATGCGTGTACAAACAGCTATCTTAGCCACAAAATTTGACTTATATCCCTTACACACAAATTCCCATGCAAAATACTTTAACAAATTGCAACAATTACTACATCTTTCAAGCACAAATACCAATGCACAAGCAATTGCAATAATTATATTAAACAATTAAGCAACGTAAAAATATCTATCAACTTGTAAATTTTCAGGGTGTTACAGTGGTAGTCTATACATAGCCTCATAGATTCGTCCTTCTTCTTTACTAACAGCACGGGTGCTCCCCATGGAGACACACTAGGCCGCATGAACTGCTTATCTAATAGTTCTTCCAACTGTTTCTTAAGCTCGGCTATCTCTATAGGAGACATCCTATAAGGAGCTACTGATATAGGTCCAGCACCGGGTACCAAATCTATAGAAAACTCTACCTCTCTCTCAGTTAGTAAACCGGATACATCCTCAGGAAACACTTCGGGGAACTCTCTGACAACAGGGAGGTCACCTAGGGAAATCTTGGTCTCCACTTCCAAGTTTGACAAGATCATGTACACTTGAGCATTTCTTTTAACAAGGACATAACTCGGTTGGCCGAGATAAACATCCATTTTTCTCCCACGTCCGAGTTGCCAAACACGACTGTTTTATCATAATAGTTCAACAAGACCTGGTTGGACGATAACCAGTCCATGCCCAAAATAACATCAATCTACCTAAGAGGCAAACAAATCAAATCAACCCGGAATTTTCTCTCAGAAATTTCCACAAGGTAGTTCAAACACACCTTAGCAGTTAACACAGACCCACTAGTCGGGGTCACAACCACAAGCTCGTTATTCAAAGAAGACACAGGAAGTTTAAGTTGTTTAACACATAACCAGGATATGAAAGAATGGCTCGCACTAGAATCAAAAAGCACGAGTAAAGGAATCCCGTTTATGAAACATCTACCTTGGATCGGATCTTTGGAGTTTGAGGCTTCCGCACCATTAAGATTGAAGACTCTTCCCGTGGCCCTTGGTTGTCCGGGTTGGTTCTGCTGGCCTCCACCGTTCCGCTCTCTCTTGGGGTGCGGGCAGTCCTTTTGGAAGTGACCCTTCTCCTTATAGTTAAAGCAGGTCGGGCCTCCTTGTCTACACTCAGAAGCGATATGCCCAGGTCTACCATACTTGTAGCATGTGATCTAGGTTGGAAAGGTAGTGGGTCTGCTACTACTACCACTCGGGAATCCCACAGCAGGAGCCCTTTGGTGGTTGGGGCGACGATCATACTGCCTATGGGGGATGGTGTAAGGCTTTCCACGGGATTGTTGCCCTGTCTTCTTGTCCTTTATCGGGCCTGCGTTCCGATAAAAGGCCGCTCTGTCTCTGGAATCCTCATCCCAAATTCTGCACATGTTGACCAGGACCGGGAACTGATGGACTCCTTGGTAGTTTACGGCTTGCTTCACCTCGGGTCGCAAACTGTTTAAAAACTTACACACACTTGGAGCTCTCACCGTCTCTTCCCTGGTAGTGAGGGAAGTACCTTACCAGCTCCTCAAACTTAGTCGCATACTCAGCTACCGTCCTGTTCCCCTGCTTAAGTTCCAGGAACTCCATCTCCTTTTTGTTCCTTACATCTTCCGGGAAATACTTCTCCAGAAACGTTCCCTTGAAGATCTCCCACGTTACTGCCCAGCCTTCTGCCTCTAAGTATTGGCGGGTGTTATCCCATCAATATTTAGCCTCTTCCGCCAAGGTATAAGTGCCAAAGGCAACCTTCTGCTACTTGGGACATGCCATTACCCGAAAAATCTTCTCTATCTCCTGAATCCAGTTCTGGGCACCGTCCGGGTTATACCCTCCTTGAAAGGAAGGAGGATTGTTGCATTGAAAGCGGTCTCGCCTGTGATATTCCACAGCCCCAGCAGCTTCTCCTCGATTCTGATTTCCCAATGCCTGAGCTAAGGCTTGGAGAGCATTGGGGATAGCACGGTCATTCCTGCCAACCATCACTTCCTGCGCACAGCATAAAGTGAGAACCCGAAAGGAATACATATAAACAAAGACATAACTAACACTACACGGACTCTCTACTCTTTGTATTCTCGACTGCTTGCCATAATGTTCCCTTGCTTCGTCACGAATTATACAGATGGCCAGTCTGATAACTCTCAACAAGGCACTAAAACTTATGGTATAGCAGACATAAGAATACAAATATATTGTGACTACGCTAACAACAACCCTATATGCAAGCTTTTACACAAACATTTCAAGCCACTACAAAACAACCAATCACTTCAATCATCAAACAATCACAACATACACAAAGAAACATAGCAAGCTCACAACTCACTGGCCGAAAGGTTTGACCTGCTCTAATACCACTAATGCGACGACCCGCCTCGTCGCCACTGTATCACTACCTCTTAATCACACCATTAAGACGTTTAAATAAAAAAAATCACTTTAATTTGATTATGAAAACCGTAGTAAATTTTTCACATGTGATTATCAAAACAAAAGGGTGCAACTAGCAAAACACATTCCTGCCCAGGATCTAGTCCATTGACATCCCGGCCACTCGGCGGCTCCAACCAAAAGATGTTCATCTTACAAATCACCTACTACTGCCTGTCTGCTCACACGAACGCGGTTCGCGATATTCACAGGTACCAAACCACCTGGCACAACAAAGCAAATGTGAGTTCATCATATAAAATAACAATCAATAGATAACATCAGTTAAGGAAGACAATCCAGACATTACGAAATCACAACCATAACTCAGCTTTTCATTACACATGGACGAACAATCCAAAAACATTCCACAAGTCAACTTGTAATGCCTAGCATGATGCATGCTCTTGCCAATCTCTCAACATGCAATGTGGTACTATCACAGAAATAGCCCATCCCTGTGGTCTCGATGATGCAGTAGCTTGTCAGGGTCACTTTGTCGTGCACAGGTCGCTCCCCCTCGGTAGTGATCAGCATCTAGGTGTTAGAAGGAGTACCCAACAGACATGACCCCCCAGTACTTCTCGTACCCTACAACCAATCATCCTATTTTCGTAGTGCAAATGTAATATGTCACATGGGCACCATCAATGTATGACTCGCCAGGAACGAACTCTTCCTGAGTAAGATAATGTCATACACCCCCCATATACATACATACCACCCCAAACGAGGGCATCACCGATGCACTGACCGTGGTCCTTGCAAGGTTAACCACCTGATCCCGGCATCTCACGTGTCTATACATACCATATAACCATGGCACCATCAATGTATGACCCGCCAGGAACGAACTCTTCCTGGGTAGGATAACGTCATACACCCCTGTGGGTATCTATGTATATCCACCATACATACCATATCACCACGGCACCATCAATGTATGACCCGCCAGGAACAAACCCTTCCTCGGTAGGATAACATCATACACACCCGTGGGTACCTATGTATAACCTCCCGCATTTGATAACCATGGGCACTATCAATGCATGGCCCCGCCCGGGATCAACTCTGTCCTGGCTAGGATACTGCCATGCACCCCCCATGGTATCAATGCACATAATCATTGTCTCACAAACCAACCTTCCAAGGTTTCAACATTACCATATAGGTTCATTCATACTCATCAATAATACACAACATAGACTAGAGGACCGGTGTGAAGTATTGGATGTCCGGGTTGGCAGTTAGACATAATCACTATGATTATGAGACAAGAACCCGAGCAAGGGCGGGCAAGGTCGGACGAGACATGTCCCCTTTACATGCATGCATAGCAACCGCAAGCTAGCTAAGTTGACTTTAGCCTAACATCCATCAAACACACATACCAATACAAAAGCAGTCAAAATAGTAATTACCAAAATAAACCAAATAATCAAGCAACATAACACGCATCAAACATCCACTTAGCAACTCAAAATTTTGGGGTGTTACAGTAGGCATCGCCTCTTCCTCCTCGAGGATTTGATCTTCTTCTATTTGAGTTACTGAGTCTTCACGAGGAAAAGGGGGAGAGATCAACTTACCATCACTAACGAAAGCCTTGAAGTGCATACCAGTGGTATTGAGCTCAATCCCAAGGTTCAAACACCGAATCTGCTCCAACATATTATTAAAGGACCCTTCCATGACTGCATGGAGCTGGGTTCTTAAGTTATCAACATTTGTTTTCACATACTCCAGCCGCGCCTCAGTCTGCTTCTGTGTCTGAATGTGCTTGCCATACAACACGTTCAACTCTTTAAAATTCTTAGTGGTGACAACATTGACTTTCCGCACAGCATCTGCCTCAGACTTTAGCTTTGCCATAGTGTTCTGCGTCACAAGGAGTTCTTCACAAGTTTTTTTAGTTTCATCACGTGATGCTTGAAGCTCCTTCCGGGATGCTTGAAGTTCATTAAATGTTTTAATGTACCTAGTCTTTAAAGTCGCCAAACTTTGAACTAGGGATGAGCATTTCATTGCACTTAGTTCTATAAGGCCAAGTTCTTGAATTTCAGCATCGGAGAAAGGAACCGGATCTGTAAAGTGCTTAGGCGCATGAACCATATGGAAGAGTTCTTCAAAAATACCCTTCTTCCACAAGGATCCGGGTAGTAACCCGGTTGCAATGGAAGAAGAAGGGTTAGGAGCTGATTCAGTAGTAGGTGCCCGGGTGATGTCATTGTTGGAGAAGGTGTTGTTGGAGCAGCTGGAGCGTTCTCCTTGTGGGCCTCGGCAAGTTTTCGCTTTTTTGACCTAGGACCAGGGGATGCAGAACCTTTCCCCGAGTCCAGAGCACCAAGAAAGAGAGGGGGTTGAGGTCGCCGTGGCTACTTGGCGGTGACTAGGTTGCCAGAAGTCGAGGTGGGAGGTGTCGGCTTTCCTATACCAGAAGTCGGGTTCAATGCAGAGAAGGGTTGCTTTCCCATATTTGGAACTGCAAAATAAAAGTAGATAGTTAAAATACGCAAAGTCATGTATAATAAACAAACATGGACATGATCATACTCGATGGTGTTGGAAACCCGAATCGGTATTTGCGAATAAAGGAAGCAACGCTGGGATAGCCGTGAGCTTCCTTATATGCAGCTATCCGGGTGACCGAGAAAGCATCCGAATCTGATAAATCTGTTTCCTCAAAACGGTAAGAGGACGGAGAGAATTCATGGTGAGTATGGGACCAATAGAGGGGAAATTTTCACTCTACGTCTCGGGAATCAACAGAACAAAGGAAAAAAGGTTGTTTGTCGGGTTCGGCAACAACTTTAAAATATTTGTTTTTGAAATTTTTAAAGGAGTCTGTATATACATGAAAGAGCTTACGCTCAGTATGACCTTGGATGGATGTCCATCTTTTCCTATCTGGGGGTTCCCTACCTGTTCTACTAGTTTGAACAGTAAAATAATAAAAGAAAAGATGAACGGTACTAGGGATTTCTAAATGTTGACAAAAATGCTCAAAGGCTTTTATGAAACCCCAACTGTTCGGATGAAGTTGCGAATAGGCCAAATGAATATGGTTTAAAATATTCACTTGAAACTCAGATAAGGGAAATCGAATCCCTATCCGGGTTATCAAATCTTTATAGAAAAAGAAAAAAAAAGGGTTATTCCCTCCCTCAAAGAATAGATAGGCTCGTCCTTATCAGGAGGGCACACGACAAAACTCTCCTAATTCTCGATAGGAAGTGCGACAATGTCCTTCGAATCCAGCTCAGACAACGTACGTAAAACTTCATGGGTTACCCACAGGAACTTAGAAGTCATGGAAGGGGAAAGGGAATCAGAATGTGATTTAGTAGATTGAGACTCGACAACTTGTTCCAAAGACGGGTCCATAAATACCTACATCAAAGAAATAAAAACCAGTAAGACAGTGACATACATGAAGGAGATATTTTTGGTTGGGAGGAGAGTTTGTTGGACTAGAGGAATCATCCGAGATAAGGACGATATCTTTAGATCCGTCAATCTTCTTGGCAGTATCAAGAGAGCTACCCAGCACGAAAATGATGTTAATTGGCTTGGCAAGACTCGGTTTAGGGACAAGAATCGGGTTGTGACGACAAGACCCAAGCAGCGATTCAACCATCGAATCGCAGCCAGATTCTAAAAGTATGCTGCTTTCATAGACGCAGTCGAAACACGGGTCAAACCGAGTTTCGAAGGCAGGTTCTGAGGTAAGGGTAACACTACTTTGAGATAATGAGGAATCCAGGTTCTTTAGATCAGAACTCGGAGGAAAAGAGGAATGACATATAGGGGAGGCCCTAGTGTCAAACTGAACCCTAGTCCTGTCTAAAGGAGTTGTGCTTTCAGGAACCCTAATTTTCCCTTTTGTGCCAACCCCACCAGTATATTAGAGAAGCAGACCCTTTTCCTTTTCTTCTTCAGGAAGGGGCAAACCAAATAACCAATACCCAACCCTAGGGGGAATGGTTTGGTGTAATCTTGCTTCTTCTTTGGGAGAAATGCTCATTATAAATGAAGAAAATATGAATTTTTCAAGAAAATTGAAGAATCAAGATATTCGCAGCAAGAAAAGAAAACTAGCTAAATAATTGATATATTTGCAGCAAAGAAACAAAACCCAGAAAATGAACCAGAAAATGACCAAAGATGGAAATTAACCCAAGAGGAACCAACAAACTACAATCTAAGTAAAAACGAAAACAAGAAGTTCAATGGTAGTGGGGGTACCAGATTCTGCGAAGATTTCTTAAAGCGCAGGAGACGAAACGCTGGAAGTGGCAGACATAAGGGCTAAAAAACACAAAGGATATTCAGGAAGAAAAAACAATAAGAGAACATGAAAATGTGAATGAAAATGGAAGGGGATATATATAGGCACAAAGGAAGATGCAAATGCAACCGTCGGATTCGTGTGAAACGTCACATAACCGTCGAACGTGCATGCAAGCGTAATCGTCAAACGACATAATTAGCACGCAGTATGAAATGACATAGCATTAAATGCACGTGTGTATTGAAGGGGAAAAACAGAACGCCAACAATGTATTACAACAAATGATACGACAAGCTGCAAAAAGCAACTTCAAGACAGACGTTCCCTATTCCTAATATGAGATACGTGTGCCCCTTGTGAATGTCCAAATCCAGGGGGAATATGATTGTACAAACCTAGGGGAACCGAAACACATGCAATACTCGGATATGGACAATCATGGTTGCAATAAAGAAACAACCCGGAATATACAAAACCGGGATCAACCATGAAGAAACAACCCGACATATAGAAAAACCGGGATCAATGTCAAGAAAAGAAGCAAATCGATAAACCAGTTGGGGGAAATGATGTGCGCAAATCAGAACTGAAAGATGAGATTGTCAACTAATACACCCCGGCTGCCTAGAAGCCTCGACAACCAGGTTGGGGGGCAACTGATACGGACCCAACATATGGGCCTAATAAGGTGTTCCATTATCATGAGGCCCGTTAAGGGTCCATTAGATCAAGATCTCAATAACGTACATAACAACTATCAAAAGAGATCCCAACAAACAGATATCATAATCCCAACAATTAAGGATTATATCATATCTAATCAAAAGGTGATATCTTATCTAATTAAGAGGTTATATCTTATCTAATCAAAAGGGGGCAGCAATTAACCTAGAGGTAACACCCTTATAAATAAGAGGTACACTCATAGGTATATTCATTCTCTCTGGACTCCATTATATATTATCACTGTGCACACACCTCACCACCATTGGCCTAGCGCCGTTTTTGTATCAAAGTGCACAGTGATCTGCTTAATTCAAGGGTATTTCATCCATAGATACCTTAGAGAGAGCGATTGATCCAAGATTAACTCACTAGCTATCCAGCTAGACATTGTTGTTCTCAACGATAGAACAAATGTGTATACTCCTTTTTTTGTATTTTTTTTTTCATTTGAGTCTTCTCTTAGTATTGAACCTTGAAATGTAGTGTTACTTGTTACCACAGGTTGTACTTATACTTTGGAACTTCTTGCTTTTCATTAAATGTTTGAAATTCAAACATTGGAGCATATTAAAAAAATAAAGGGCATATCAATGCAATCAAGAACATAGAAACAATTAAACCTTAACATCCGAAAAGAGCTTGTCATGCGAAGGGACAGATCCAAAAATGCATCAAAGAAGGAGCTACATTTTTTACACAATTATTGAAATATTATTTTTTGAATAAGTAATTATTTAATAGATAATAATTTTCATATAACTATTTACTATTAATGTTATAAATGAAATTAGTCATAAGATCTATTATAAGTATAAAATTATCAAATCCTTAAGTATTTTCTTATTATTTTTCCCATTAACAATTTTTTATGTAATTCTTCTTTTTTATATATGAAGAAAGTGTTGATAGAAGAAAGGCTAGGGTCTCTACCTGCCTCCCTTGAATCCGCCCTTTGTCACGTGATAACTTTTGATGAAAAATTTAAGTAAATATATAAATCAAAATGTAAGTTTTTTACTAAGCAATTGATGAAAAAGCAATATATTGGATACTTGATATTTCATGAAAACCTTTGGACACATGTTTAGTTATGGACACTACTTTTTAAAACATTGAGCGAAAGCCCACTTATGTGTGTTGAAAAAAATGTACGTTGCAGTTCAAAGCATTATACCTTTTTATGCATTGGACACATGACATTTCCTTGAATAACTGATAGAGGAGATAGAGAGGGTGTGAAAAAATAGAGAGGGGGGTTTCCTTCATATTACTTTTTTGAAAGTACATGAACTGAGTTAACAAAAAGGGCTCAAACTAAAAGGATGGCATTTCCTGCATAACTCATCACATCATCAAAGTTGAATATTTTTGCTATCATCAAAACTATGAAATCTTTGAGAGATTAAACATCTTGTATGTCTTTGGTTCCAACATGTCACTCATCAATTTGTCGCTGATTAGGGTTGTGATGTAGAACCAAAAGGTGTTGAGGATTTAGAAGTAGTTCGCATAGTTTGCACACTCTTCAAGTCATTGATTTGGTTGTGTAAGCCCTCCAGCTAATCACACTAGAATAAGAAGAATCCAAAGGTTGTACAGATGTAGGACTATACAGTTGAGAATGATTTAAATAAATTAATTAGTATTACTTATACCATCAAGATGCATATATTTTTGGTAGTTCATCACTTAAGAATTCCACATTAAATATGCTTGACTTTAACCAATTTTGGGATGATTGACCTTTTGGGAAGTTTTTCAAGAATCATATGAGGAAGGACAAAATATACTGAAAAATCTCATATTGATTTGTAGGAACAACCAACAATCATAAAAATAGTTAGATTGATTGTTGATATCTTGAAAAAGGCTACCTATAGAGAATTGTGGCCGATAAAGAACTCTGACCAATGAAAAAGTTGAGTTCAATGTCAACATCTAGACATAGACAATTAGGGGTGTTACAGTCCACACAAAAAAAATAATTAATATGAGCATGTCATTTGTCATCTTATCTTAGTGAACTCTGTGTCATAGTAAA
This sequence comes from Glycine latifolia, assembly GCA_013407115.1. NCBI lineage: Eukaryota > Viridiplantae > Streptophyta > Magnoliopsida > Fabales > Fabaceae > Glycine > Glycine latifolia. The sequence goes on from CM023956.1 coordinate 19,813,986, forward strand.
TGTTAGAAATTGACAAACAACAAATGAAGATTTGCTTGTAGAACTAAAATTGCATAATCTAAAAAAAATGAGGCTAAGTATTTTTAACTAAAAACTAGGGGACATAAAATGCAGATTTGATATTATAGAAGGATTAAAAATACAATTTAGTCATTTATATATTTAGTAAATATTTTTATTTTCCTAAAATTATCAAATCATAAATCTTGATAATAAAGTTTGGACTAAAATGCATTTTTAATCTTTTATGTTTTCAATTATATTCAATTTGATCTTTTATCCTTCAAAACTTCAATTCAGTCATTTCTTTATATTCTTAAAAGTAGTCACAATGATATTTTTGAAATAATGATTTAATTTTAAACTTTTTTTTAACTTTGTCTCATTAAATTCACTTGTATAAAAATTATAGAATTCAACTCACAACTAATGTTGAAACAAAAAAAAAATTGTGTAAAAAGTGAATCTCAGGAGCAATAAAAAAATTAAAAAATCTATTCTCTTTTAATCGTTTGTGAAACTCATTTTTTACATATTTTTTATTATCATATATATGTATATGGTATTTTTTTTTATTTGACCATGCTTTTTTATTCAAATTATTTCAGAATTTGATAATTAGAATTTTCTCCGTTTGAAGCACAAAACTGGCTAATTCAAATAAAAGGATTTCACACCCCTTAATTGATTCTAAGTCCCACATATTAAGGGATGTAAATTCTTTTCAAGGGAACACCATTTGAGTTATTAGATAACTTCACATACCGCTAATTAGAATCACTATGAGAAATTAGCGGCAAAAAAATTTAAATATAGCATTTTTAAAAAATAATTACTCAAATATTGCATTTCAAAATGTAATTACGGATCTACTGCGTTCAAACATGCCAGGCCAGGACGTGATTGGGCCTAAGTCACACCAGCCCACAACGTGATCAAACACGTCCACCCTGGACGTGATTCAACCTTCAATCACGTCCCCCCACGATGTGACTTTGCTACCCCTATAAAAACCCCCATTTCAGCATTTCCTCTTCACTTCCACATCTCTCACATCTCTCTAGCTTTTGTTCTCTGACATCTCTCTAGAATTCAGGTTTTAATTCGAGGTTTTTTGAAGCGAAGCTCTGTCATTCAAGTAAGTGTTGCTCAAATATATGCTTTTTAAATTATATGCAATATATTATATTGTTGTCTTAGAGACTTGTTATTGATCTAGAAAATTGGTAGTGACTTAAGTTTATTCGAAATAGTGACTTGTTAGTTGTTATGGGGTTATTGTCTTACAATATTATTAGTTAGTGAATTAGGTTATGATTAAGTACCTCTCGACAAGGTTATGACCTAGGTTTTAGGGTTTAGGGCACTATTAGTTGGTGAGAAAGGTTGTCATTAGTTAGTTACGTAGGTTATGACCTAGGTTTTCATTGGTTAGTTACAATATTTTTAGTTAGTGAATTAGGTTATGATTAAGTACCTCGACAAGGTTATGACCTAGGTTACGTAGGTTATGACCTAGGTTTACATTAGTTAGTTACGTAGGTTATGGCTATTTTTCATAAACACAAATAATAGATAATCCGTAGTTAGCATTAAAACACGTCCAGTTTTGAATTAAAAAAACAAATAAACCACATTAGTCAAGTGAGCAATAAAGGGAGTGCAGGAAGCAATGTGGGGTCCAATTAAAAAAAAAACAGTAATGTTATTTATTAAATGTGTAGCATATTATTATGGCCGAGTCATCGTCATCTGAGTCACCTCGTTCTGGTTGTGACCGTGAGCATGAGCCAACCGGTCCCACAACGCATGTTCTTCCGGGACCATACAGATGGGATGTACTTAGGAGGCGTAGACAACGCACTCATATTTCGCAGGCAATTTGGAATGACGAGACACAGAGAGAGCTGAAGATTCGTCGCGGAGGTAGACTTATTGGTGGACCCCGACCCGACGATATTCCGGATATAGTCGCACAGTATTTGACTGAGGCTAGTTTTATACATGTGGCTCGCATGAAGTTTATGCAGGTATCGATTTACGAATTTGTGTTGAAATTTTAATGTTCAAAAGCTAGGTTTCAAACATTGTCTATTTTGAACTTAAAAATTGATAAGTTACATGTATTTTTCAGATTGATGTTGGTCTTATCAGTGCTCTGGTTGAGCGGTGGAGGCCAGAAACACACACCTTCCATATGCCGCAGGGTGAGATGACGATTACCTTGCAAGATGTTGCAGGTATTCTAGGATTGCCTACTGATGGGCAAGTTGTTACCGGACACACTCACATAGATTGGGCAGAATTGTGTAATGAGGTTTTTGGTAACGGTCCTGATGTGGACACCGAGTTAGCCATCGGCAGTTTGAGGTTATCATATTTCGATAGGGTGTATCTTTCATATGATGCAGTTGCTGGTAACCCTCAAAATGTGATATACTTCACGAAGGCTCACATTGCTCGAATGTTAGGATCTTGGATCCTTTGCGACAGGTCGGGGGGACCGTACTAGGTTGTTGCTACATCGGCTTACTTGGTGGTGATTTTGCCGATATTGCTACATATAGCTGGGGGTCAGCGGTTCTGGCTAACTTGTTTAGGTAGTTGTGCAAATGCACAGACCCCGATAGAAAAGACATTGGTGGTTGCACGATTTTACCTCAGATTTGGGCGTGGCTCAGATTTGGGCGAGCCAGACCGCCACTTTGGGCACAGGTATGTTTATTTCATATTACTTGAATGACTGTGTATTTATGCGTACTACAATTAACAATTGAATGTTTAATCTGGATATTAGATTTAATGCTCGTTGTCGCTTCCGTTCGTACCTACTAACTTGGTATCGAGAGAGGCTAGACTCCTTAACTAGAGATGAGGTATGTTTTTTTAATGAAATATATTTATTTAAAATGGATGTGAATATGCAATTGGCACCTATATTTTATTTGATTGTGTAGGTGGTTTGGCAACCCTATGGTGATTACGATTTTCTGGGTGCATCTACTGAGGCACAACATTTGTGGATGGCTAGGACACCTATTATTTGTTTCCACATTGTTGAGTATTTGCAGCCTGATAGATGCATGAGGCAATTTGGGCGGGATCAACCAATACCTCACAGGCCTAGAAAATTAAAAGGTGTTCATGATTATACCCTTCGGGGTAAAGCCCAAGAAAATTGGGCTCGTAAGCTAAGAAAGTTTATACAGAGATGGAATAGGAGAGGTGAACATGTTGAGGTGCCTCCTGCAATACATGGTCTGATGTCACCGAACCATCAGTACATGGCCTGGTATAGACTTTCCGGCAAGCGATATGTGACAAAGCAGGGTGCCAAATTAGCACGTTGTGTAAGTGATTAACTCAAAATAATTTTTTTACCATTATGTTATACTGTTGTTTATGTAACTATGATGTGACGTGTAGGTTGATGGCCTGGAGAATTTGCATTTTGTCACGACCGATGACGAATTCGAGAATGTTGGTTTGCATTTTGTACACGACGAAGTAGCTCGTCTAATTGCTTGTTTCAGAGAGTCCGCTCGGGTGGAGGAGGCAGGTCCAGAGGCACCGCCAACCCAGCTTCCGGAGAAGCCACAGTTATCCCTCGACATCGGGCGTCGTCCGAGAGAGGGTTAAGGGTTAGGACGTCGTCGACTACCTATTACACCAGTACCTGAGCCTATTCATGCACCCAGGCCATGCATGAGTGGATGGATTAGGCCACCCTACATAGGTCATGAATACGGTGTTCGGGAGACATATTACGACCCTACGCAGGCACAGGCTGATACATTTTATTAGCCGGAGGCAGATACATTTTATCGGCTAGAGGCTGATACATATTATCAGCCTGAGCCCGATACATATTATCGGCCTGAGGCCGCACCGATGGACACTGAAGGCCATGCTACTTACCATGTCAGTTCAATGGCGATGCCATTTGGGGATGAGGCAAGGAGCAGTAGTCAGGGACCTCATATGTGGGATCAGACAACTACTGACAATGTGCTTAGCCACATAAATTTCGATCCACAACAGCCAGACTATCCTCCAGAGCCGCCGGTCGATGACACTCCACCTCCATATCATGTGCAACATCCTTCTCCTGCTCCGCGGTATTCGCGTGGACGTGGTAGACGCAGAATGCCAGATCGTCGGGCGCGTCATGAGAATTGGCCTCCTTATTCGTAGAGTTTATATTTTGTTATTTTCCATTTTGTGTCGGTGAAAATTGTTTTCTATGTAATTGTTAAACATGTTTTGATTATTGACATATTTTGAGCCCCTATATCTGTGGTGGACGTCGTTTGGTTATTTAATTTGGTTGTCATTATTATATTTTGCTATGAACTAAATGAGGAACTATAAAAGGATATCCACGTTGGATATATCCTAATTTGTGATGGACGTAGTTAGGCATTCACACATACAAGTTGGCACGCACATTCTCCAAAGTAATGTCCGGTCTTTGTCATGGCAGAAAAGCACAATAAATGCATCGTCCTTTGTACTGGAATATGACATTGACTACACCAGTGACGATTGACAACACATTCATGTCCGTTATACTGTAGCGAATCAATTTACATGATCTGTAAGATGACATTGACAACACTACCACGCCAGTTGTTTAGTCACGCCTGATCCATACGTGAGTGGTCCCGTCCCACACAGGCGGGACTTTACATCGTTATATATACCCCCACACAGGAGTTTAATCATCCCACACAACATACCTCCGCAAAGGAAACTCAATCTCAATACGATGGCATTCTTAGGTGAAACAGCCTCTCAAAACATTGGTAATTCAAAATTAGCATTTATATTTCCGAATGGATCAATCATGCATAATGAAACTGGTGTTTCTTTCGGATGTCCTACTCCAATACCAATGCGAGTTCCCGATGAATGTTCCTTTGAGTCACTCAAGAGCAGAATGCACAACACCCTCTTGCTCACAAGTGACCAATTTGTGGATGAAATTACTATCGATAACCAGCCATCAGTACAGGTAACGAAATTTTTTTGCATTCCCTGCCCCTGAATAATGATAATGATGATGATGTTTGCACTATTGTTTGGTAACACACCTTGACATTGTTGCGGTAAATGAGACTCCCCTGCATCCTCTTGCCGTTGGGTTTCATGCTCTCTCACGACTGAGTCATGTACTTGTATTTGAGTTGCGCTTCGACCATCATCGTCATCATTGTCTGAAGCACTAGCATTCTCGGCAAGAAGACAATCTTTCATTGCGATATTTTCATCATTGTCATCGTCAATATCGTCATCCATAACCCATGTAAGGTCATTTTCATCTTCCATAGACAAATTAACAACTGGAGCAGCAGATGCTGATGCTCCACGAGAATAATTGAAATCAACTGACCTCGTTGGTAAAGCCACATCCTCTACTCCAGCAAAATCCACGTACAACTCTAAGAAATTTTTCCTTGACTGGTTGAAGAATTCTCCTATTACAAATTCTAAGTCTTCGTCGTCAACTACTTTCATTCTGACATATTTATCATCGCACCATATTCTTGCAGTGACCATAGTGATAGATACATTGTCTTTGAGAACTAATTTTTTACTGATTTTTTCATGCAATTCGTCAATGGTTGAGTTGCGGTTGATACGTGTTCCCCTTTTCTCTCCTTCGAAAACAACACCACCTCGGCTCTCAATTTTGCTACCATTATAATATAAAGCAATACGAACAAAATCACCATCTCCAGACATTTTTTTATATATGACCAACGACTACAAGATCACAAAGATGATGAACACAGGACCACGGTCACGCCTGTAACACAGAAAAAATCTATAAGCATATTATCATAATTTCTTTCATTTGGAAGAAAAATTATTTGAAAAAATTGATTATCTATGTTTTACGTAGGTCCTTCATGAAAACCTAGGTCATAACCTACGTAAATAACTAATCCTTCATGAAAAATTATTTGATAAAATTGATTATCTATGTCCTATGTAAATAACTAATGAAAACCTAGGCAAAAAAATTTAAATGAAAACCTAGGTCATAACCTACGTAAATAACTAATGAAAACCTAGGTCACCCACTAATTGTACCCTAAACCCTAAACCTAGGTCATAACCTACGTAACTAACATCATAACCTTTAGGTCGTACTTAATGATAATCTAAGTAACTAACTAATAATATTGTAACTCAATAAACCTAGCTCTTAACCTACATAAATAACTAATCAAAACCTAGGTCATAAAACCTACGTTATAATAAGTAACTATTTCTAACCTCATACATACACAATTTTCTAGATTAATACCAATTCTCTAAGACAACAACATAATATATATCCTATGGCAATTTAAAATTAATATATTTCACCAACACTTACTTGCTTGCTTGAACCAAAAACCCAATCCAAAGAGATAACCAATAGCTTTGCAAATGCTGAAGATGGGTGCAAATGATGGGTGCAGATGGTTGAAATGCTGAATGGGGGGTATATATAGGGTGCTGGATCACTTCCTGGGGTGGCATGAATGGGGTTGGGTCACGTCCTGTGTGGACGTGAATGAGGCCTGATCACGTCCTGGGTGGATGTGTTTAAACACGTCCTGGCATGGCGTGATTGATCACGTCCTGGACTGACATGTTTGATCGCAGTAGATTCGTAAATAGCTTTTCAAATGCAATATTTGAGTAATTATTTTTTAAAATTACTATATTTAAATTTTTTTGCCGAAATTAGCTAATAAGTTTTTGCAATTCCTCGAAACTTAGTTTCAAATTTTCACAATCAAACATAATACCATTTGAGTTTCATAATTTTCATATAAAAAATTTAATGAGATAGATTTATTTTCTTGAATAAATCTCGGAAATGTTCAAAATGGGTCTCAAAATTAAAGATAATCATTATTTTGAAAGAATTATTTTGACTGACTTAAAAATATAAATAAATAAATAAATAAACTTTTTAAATAATAAAATATCTAAGTAAATATAATAAAAAAATATAAATAATTTTAACCTCTAAAGTGTACCTTTTATCTCCTAAAATGGAATCAAGCTTCCTCTTCAAAGGAAAGGACTAAGGTTGATCTACCGTTCTACACAAGTTGGCAGACGGAGCCGCGAAGGCAACAACAAAAACAGAACAGAAAAGTACAGTGATTACAAAAGAAAATTGAACATTCCATGTGTCGTGTCTCTAACTTCCTTTCTTTCCTTTTCTTCAATCTCTATTCTTCCATCAATTCTCCTCCCAATCATAACCCTAACGAACACCAACTTCAAATTCCTTCGATAACCCATTCCGAATTTGACTCAATTCTCAGCAAAACTCCGCCAAATTCGGTTCAGACTTCAGAGAACCCTAATTTCCGATGGCAGACCCCCTCCCTCCGCCGCCGTCGTCCTCCGATGACGACGGCGACCCCTTCGGCACCTGGTACGGCAACATCGACTACTTGCTCAACATATCTGCGATCGGCTCTGCGTGCTGCCTTCTGATCTTCCTCCTCGTGAAGCTCCGCAGCGACCACCGCCGCATGCCGGGACCCGCCGCTCTCGCATCGAAGCTCCTGGCCGTCTGGCACGCCACCGGCCGCGAAATCGCTCGACACTGCGGCGCCGACGCCGCGCAGTTCCTCCTCATCGAGGGCGGCAGCTGCGCCCTCCTCCTCTCCCTCGCCGCCCTCGCCCTCGCTGTCCTCCTCCCCCTCAACCTCTCCGCCGGCACCGCCCCCCTCGCCGACGGCTTCTCCAAAACCACCATCAGTCACATCCCCAAAGGCTCCCCCTTGCTCTGGATCCACTTCCTCTTTGCCGTCCTCGTCGCGGTTATCGTTCACTTCGGTACCTCCGCCACCGAAGAGCGACTTCGGATTACGCGGCTCAGAGACGGGTACGGTAATTTGAGCGATCCCACGGTGAATTCCACTGCTATTTTCTCTATTATGGTTCAGGGCTTGCCCAAAATCATAGGTGCTGATAGGGTAGTGTTGCATGAGTATTTTCATTATAGGTACCCTGGAAAGGTTTATAAGGTTATTGTGCCTATGGATTTGTGTGCGTTGGATGATTTAGCTAATGAATTGTTGCGTGTGAGGGACGAAATTTCGTGGCTCGTAGCCAGGATTGACTCTCGGCTTTTGCCGGAGGACGGTGATGGCAATGATGATGGCAGTGGCCGTGGTGGCCCCACCGGATTGTGGGGTTTGGTGGTTTGTTGTTGGAAGTGGTTGAAGGGTTTTTGTGTTGATTTTATGAGGAGGTTTGGTTATAGTGATGAAGAGAGATTGAGGAAGTTGCAGGAGTTGAGGGCTGAGTTGGAGAGTGAGTTGGCTGATTATAAAGAAGGGCGTGCACCCGGTGCTGGTGTTGCATTTGTTATGTTTAGGGATGTGTATACTGCTAATAAGGCTGTTCAGGATTTTCAGAATGAGAAGAGGAGGAGGATTGGCAAGTTTTTTTCGGTTATGGAGTTGCGGTTGCGGCGGAATCAGTGGAAGGTTGAGCGTGCTCCCTTAGCGACTGACATTTATTGGAAGAACATGGGGACGCCGAGGATGTCGCTGAAGCTGCGGCGGGTGTTTGTGAACACTTGTTTGTTGCTGATGCTTTTGTTCTTCAGCTCGCCGCTTGCGGTGATCAGTGCTGCTAAGAGTGCTGGGAGGATTATCAATGCTGAGGCTATGGATAATGCGCAACTGTGGTTGGCTTGGGTGCAGAGCTCTAGCTGGCTTGCAAGCCTTATTTTTCAGTTTTTACCCAATGTGATCATATTTTTTAGCATGTATATAGTGATCCCTTCAGCTCTTTCGTACCTCTCGAAGTTTGAACGGCATTTGACAGTGTCTGGGGAGCAAAGAGCCGCGCTCATGAAGATGGTTTGCTTCTTCCTTGTGAATCTCATTCTCTTGAGGGGTTTGGTGGAATCGTCATTAGAGAGTACGATCTTGAAGATGGGGCGGTGCTATTTGGATGGAGAAGATTGCAAGAGGATCGAGCAGTATATGAGTGCTTCGCTCCTGTCCAAGTCATGCCTCTCCTCACTTGCATTTCTGATCACAAGCACTTTCTTGGGGATTTCTTATGATCTCTTGGCACCCATTCCTTGGATCAAAAGAAACATTCAGAAGTTTAGGAAGAATGACATGCTTCAATTGGTGCCCGAACAAAGTGAAGAATACCCTTTAGAACATCAGGGCATTGATAATCATAATAGTCTTCAGAGGCCACTGATGCAGGACAATGCTTATGACATTGCCAATGGGGATAATGTTGAGGGACAAGATCTTTTTGTTTATCCAATCACTGGAAGCTCGCCTGCTCCCAAGCAGACATTCGATTTTGCACAGTATTACGCCTTCAATTTGACAATTTTTGCCCTGACTCTAGTATACTGTTCATTTAATCCCCTTGTGGTCCCTGTTGGTGCTGTTTATTTTGGGTATAGATATGTGGTTGACAAGTACAATTTTCTGTTTGTGTATCGAGTTCGCGGCTTCCCCGCAGGCAACGATGGGAGGTTAATAGACACTGTAATATGCATCATGCGTTTCTGTGTGGATCTGTTCCTACTTGCCATGCTCCTATTCTTCTCAGTTCAAGGGGACTCTACGAAGCTGCAAGCTATATTCACTCTTGGATTATTAGTCATGTATAAATTACTGCCTTCAAGTAATGATAGTTTTCAACCAACTCTTTTGGAGGGCATTCAAACAGTTGATAACGTTGTTGATACTAGGCCAATTGATTATGAGGTCTTTTCACAGCCCAGGTTTGATTGGGATACCCCTCAAAGGTGACTCAAGCTTTGATATTCATAGCTTGCTATATTATAAAGATGTATCTGTTCCCAATCAAGTATGTAACATAGAAAAAAAATTAGTGGTGAGGGATAGGGATGGGGACAGGGGTCACGCTGGGCCAGGGAAGAGGGTTCTTCTTGTAACTGATGTTCAAAATTTGTTATACACGCATTTATGTGACATGCCTATTCTTCCTTCCTTTTCTTGCGTAATTCCAAAAGCTTGGGCAGGATGTTAATAAATGTACCATATCATTTTTTCTGAAGTTCCTTGCTTTCTAGTTTCTGCGGATTTGAGGTGATGTGTTCTGCTAACATTTTTAATCTCTACACCCCAAAAATACTAGAGAAATTATTGGGGGAATGTTGGGCTTATTTTGTTGGAAAAGGAGCATTTTGCTTATAGGGCAAAGTGGTGGTGCTCCTAGTGTTGCCCCCCTTCCTACCCAAAGAATATTAAAGTGAAAGCCAAATAATTCCTCTTTTTTAATTGTTATTTTAATAGCTTGGTATCATTTAAACAAGAGACTGATAAAAAAAATAATGTATAGAAATATTATTACTATTATGCTCTTGTTTATCAATTTTGATTCTTAATTCGTCCAACATCTTCTAAAATAAATCAACGGAGAAGTAGAGAACGAATTAAACGCTACTAAGCAGGAAACTATTGTCTTAAACATTGATTGTTAAACATCAATAGTAGTATTTTCTTAGTTAAGCTATGTATACTCCCTTTCAATTCGTGATCTTCTATAATGTGCTCTCTGGACCTTTTCAATTAAAGCAATCGATCTCGTAAACTTACAACAGACATTTGTTTCCTGCACGCCTACAATTACATTTTGTATCTTTCATAAGTCTATTCCAGAATGTTAATTTGCATTTCAGAATGAGTTTTTGGAATATAATGGGAGGTGCAAGATGCAACAGGGAGAGTGCATGATGCAATCGTCCTTACAACATGGATAATATGTTGTGCAACTAGCATTTAATAAAATAATTTAAAATTATCCAAAACAATGCAATCTGAAATGAAATGCAACAAATGGAACATTAGGTCCATTGAAATTGCCTTGTGTATTTAAGAGAGGGTACAGAGGCTTCGTGTGTAATACGTAGCATTTTACCTTCTATCTTCACTAGATTGGTGACCTTCAAAGTTTCAAAAGTTGAATTTAGATGTCAAATTGCTTAATATATTTGACATAGGAAGTTATCAGTTAACATGTCCCCAACAATTTACACTCTTAAGAAACAACAATTACTTTCCCTACTCATAACATAGGAGGAGAACAACGTGAACTAATTCTAAGGCTATTTTTATTTACGGTGAGAAGAGAAAAATATGAGAGAAACTTTATACTTTTTATGTAGAATTCACATCTTTTATATTTTCCTTTAATTCAAAAGTTTCCTTTTATTTTTATCCCCAAAATCAAAAACACCCTAAACAAGGTGTAGAAAGAAAAAGTATAGTAAACAGTGTGTAGAAATAATATTATGAAAAAATAAAAACCAGCCCAGCCGAGCAGAAAGATATATTCCCAACCTCTTTGAGAACAGCATCCGTAGACGTTGCTCGGAACATGTATATAAGAACTGATACCTTTTTTTATATAGAAAATACATTTTGTTTCATTTGTTTTTTAATTTATTATCGTTCTTTTCCTATTGTGCTTCCCCCCTAAAGAGTTGGTGATTGTTTGAATTGATGTTGTGATCTTGCCAAGTGTATCGATTGTTTCAAGTAATAAAATGATAAGTAGAATATTGTTCTCACGAGGATTGAGGCACCAAAATTATCACAACTATTATCTCTAAATTGGATTAATAAATGTTGATGAAAGCGAGTTTTATATCTTGAATTGAGGAAAACTAAAGAATAGAATTTAAGAATCAATAAGACTTCAAACACAAAGTTATTTGGATTTAGGGAATTATGAGGAAGAATTGTAGTCAAGACACACACCGTTTTGATCCCACCTTCTTTATTTGGATTGCTTACTACATTCGAATATCCTAATTATTCAGATAATGCATCTTTACATGAATAATAGTTAAATTCTAATTCTCTAGTAATTTTAAGCCTTTAACCCAAGTAAAAACCCTAATTCCTTAGTGGTTTTCCTTAGATCACGCATTAAGTGAGACGCATCAATTCATCTGCAATTATACATTCATATTCCTAGATAATGTAACGATTGTTGTTTTACCTCAGTCAGAAATTAAAGTTCTAATATTCCTATTATGAACCATAACCCTCAGAACTTTATCAAAGTGATCAATTCTAATAAAAATATATAATTCATTCAACACAAGGTGGAAACAAAATGATTTAGCATAAAAGAATCATAGAATTCAATCTAATAACAAAGGAGTTCACATTAGGTTGTGGCCTTAACTACAACGAAAAAAATTAGCCAAACATATTCATGTCTGACCTCAATAGCATAAAACAAAGTATCTCTAGATGAAGAATAGCAAAGAAGAAGAAGAAGAGATAAACCCCTTCAATCTTGATTATCACTCTTCTTGACCTAGCTCAAACAATTCCCACAAAGCTTCTTCTTTACTCTCTTCTGTTCTTTTCTCCTCCGTAGTCCCCCTTTTTGGCCTTATAAGTATCTATTTATACTTAGGGTATAAAATCGCTAAGTAATCTCCCAATCTCGTGCAATAGAAAGTAATATTCTAAAATCACGTGTCGCTAGCGCCAATGGCGTGAACTCCTGCGCCAATGGCGTGACATTCCAGAGAAAAATTGTGTAATTTGAGTCTTTGGCGCGAATGACGCCAACTCTCATGCCATTGGCGTGAGATCACAGAGAAAATTGCACTATTTTTATTCCTTGGCGCGAATGGCGCCAACTCCTGCGCTAGTAGCGCGAGATTACAGAGAATTCTTGGCTTTCTTGATCTTGCTTTCTTCCCTTCTTCTCTTGGTTTCCTGCTATAAAGATATATAGAATGAGAGATAATGTGATTGCAGATAAATTAATCAGAACATCCACAAATGAGGTCAATTGTTGTTCAATTGTGATTGATTCTTGCTTCTTTTAGCTTGAAAAGCGTCATATGCTAGACGCATATCAAATAATTCCCAGATTTAGATATTGTTGTCCTCAGCAATAAACAAAAGTTCACAGTGGGAAGCAAGGATTAACAATCAAGCCTAACATTGCATAAACAATCTCAGAATTACTATGCTAAACATGACTGATTTCCACATTAAATTTTCAACAATACTTTTCAATTCCATCAAATGTGAAAATCTAACTTGAATACCCCTCACCAAGATATATCATTCACTCATCGCAAGTGTTTGGGGTATTATCATAATCTCTCAATCCACCACAACTATAGTACTACCATAAGCTTAATCATATTCTCAAGTTCCTAAAGATGAGACACATAAATACATGCACAAACTGATCAAAAGGTCTTGATAGGGTTGTAACTTGCCTTGGCTTAGGGGTAGGAATATTTGAGAAGTAGCTGAATAGTCATTGAGATTGGAGCACTGATATTCTTTAAAATTCATTTAGATTTCACTTGGATTTTTGCTCCACTACTTATTTTTATTCAAAATTTTCATTCCTTTCTCATCTTTTCTTCTCATTGCATTTTCTTTCTTTTCTTTTCCTCTTTTGAACTTATTTGTAGATAGTTCTTTTCATTCAGCTTCTAGTGGAGTTCACCTTGACCTTTTTTTTTATTTACCAATCACACTCTCCAATCTCAATTACGGTAAGTCAATGGGCATGGTTTAAGCACTTCATCAGGTGATTGAATAGAGAAGTCTCAGGCTCAAAGGGTTTAGCAATGGAAAAATATTCAGGTAGGTCAATTTGGCCAAGGCTAAAAGAATAAAATGCCTTTACCATATCAACATATGCATGCATTGTAGAGAAACAAAGCAAGTTCTAGAGTACTACCACAGTGGGGTCTCTCTAAACAAAATATTTTTTGTATAGGCTCAATTCTCACAGACTATGATATCAAGTTAGACTCTTTTAATTTCATATCAAGTATCATTTTCTAGTTCAATATGCAATTCAGACACCAAAACAATCATAATTTCCAATCATGTTCTATGCAATACCATGCCATGATTCATATGACACATGTTTCCTAAAAACTCAATCCAATTTACTACTAATTTGGCAAATCTAAATCTCAGACATGCTTCTAGAAATTTATCTAATATAAACTACTAAAATTTAAACATTAAATTCAAAATTAAACATAACAATTAAAACACTAGTCATTAATTAAAAAATCCTATTAGACATCATTTGTTCCTCTGAATATGAATCAATGTGATTCTTTAAATAACGCGTATGCGCCCGTAATTCCCAGATTTAGAAAATTGATGTCCCCAACAATAAACTAAAAGAAATATTTCGCTAATAAAATACTCACACAAGTGTGCATTATTTGAGGAATCACAATCACATGCGAAACATTAATCTAAATAGAAACCAAAGCAAATGTACCATAAACCTAACAAAGTTGTAAATTGTTCATAATTCAACAACATAACATAATAATAAAAGCAATTGATAAATAAAAGACAAACTAGAAATAAATAGTAATAGTGATAGTCTAAGCTGCGAATCATCACTCCTCCTCCTCCATGGTGTTGTCATCAGCAGCCTGGGATGTCGCAAGATGCTCCGCTGCTGGCTCAGAAGGCATGTAAGGCTTTGGAGGAGTGTTGGCTACTACTGCTGGTGATGAACGATATGCATCTAGTGCATGGTATGAAGGTGGAACTGGCGGATACTGTGGTTGATAAGAGGTGTAATCAATGGCCAAATGTCTGTAGATGTCTTCCATCATACGCACTTGATATGCTCCCTAAAGGGTGTAGATATCACTCTGAATAAGCAGACGGTTAAGCTATGCCTGCATCTTCAAATAGCTGGGAGAATCCTCATACAGTAACTCATGACGTGGTGCTCTGAAAGTAGCAGAAGATGATGCCTGTGGTGGTGGTGGTGCCTGGAACTCTGGCAGGGGTTCCTCATGATCTGCTTATGATAAGCACTTTCCACCGCATCTAGATATGTCTTATGAGGCATGAGGGAAGCGATCTTGACATCCATAAATGAGAAATGAGAGATGAATGTGCAAGCTAGGACTTGTTATTACCATCTCGAATCATATGGAGGATCCTTTTAGGCAAGACCCTAGAAATGTTGAGGTTCTCATCCCTCATCAAGACATAAAGGAGAATGGCGCGCTCCACATTCACATCTGTCAGATTAGTAGAAGGAATAACGGTATGATTATTAAACTGGTGCAAAATTCAGCCTCACCAGTCAAATCATGCTTCCTCAGCTTTTCTGGAACATAAGGTAATCCAGCCTTGGTCTTCCAAGCTGTGTATAGGCCAGTGATCCCTTGTCGAATCTGGTCAGCTAACTGAGGCATATCATCTCTGTACAGATTCTTGCTGGTAGTGGCTACATCTTGTTGAATTTGATGGCAAAGTCACAATGTGAGCTGCTCCTATGAGATGTTTCTAGGAAGCTTTCAATGGTCTTATAATCAAAAGGGATTTTGACCCCTCTCACCCAACTCACCTTCTTCTCATCAACAATCTCTCTGTCCACATTAGCTAAAAATTCCTTCAGAATGGCACTAGAACTGGGTTCAGGGAAACTGACCAGCTTATGCCATTGCCTCATGTTGATCACATCCAAAATCGGTGAATCTTCAGGTAAAGACTCCCAAGTAATCTTCTTTTCCAGTATGATTTTCTTCGGCAAATACCAGTTTTCGAACCTTTGTTGGTGCTTAAGCGAACAAAACCTGTTCTCATCAAACTCAGAGGTCCTGGGCCTCTTACTGCCAGATGTAGTTGTGCCTTTCTTCTTGGCCTTTTCCACTTTTTTACCCTGAAACTCAAAAAATTTTCCAATACAGTTTGTCCAATCATTATAAATTCAGCAAATAGCACCGAAAATGTTTTAATCTATACCAACAACAATTTCCAAATTGAATAAGACTATATCTTCTAATAATTTTCTTCTACTATGGTTATTCAATTTAGAAATATGCTAGAATATTTGTAGACAATTCCTTATTCAGAAAACAAGCAGAAGACATGTCATCTTACTTCAATCATGCTTAAGGAAATAATGGTAGCACTTACACATAACAGTCCTAACTAAAATTTATGCATGAATGCACACGACAAAAGTACTTCCATAATTCTCAGATTTAATTGGTCAATATTGCTACAAATCAATTCCCTAGGTACAGTCAATTCAGATGTTCATATACATGGTGCATAGGAACAACGATATTCTTACAGTAAGAAACAAATATTATAAAGACAATCCTAATACAATCATTCTTATAGGAAAACAAGTCATCAATTCCTCAATGATATTTCAAATTCAATGTATAAAACAATTGTGCTAACTTAATTCCCAGATTAAATTCATATATAATGGTTCAAATTCAATCCAAACATTTTGAATCATGGAGAACTAGATTTCTATGTCCATTAATAAACATGGCCTAATCAAACAGAATCCACCAAAATCCATTAAAGCATGCATATAAAAATTATAACCCAACTCATGATATGCAACTGGCGCGGCCTAGCTACACAATATGAACAACCCAATATTCTATCCAACGCTAATGGCGCCAGCCTCCGCACGGATAGCGCAGGCTGCATTCATGACCTAACTATCTTATAGCATTGTTCATAACGAAACCTAAAACATTATACCCAATATTCTATTCTCCAAAGTCTGTAGAATAACAATAATAAGAAGAATAAGGCTTACCTTGTCACCAGCCATTGAACAATGTGAATGTGAATGGAGAAAAAAAATATGAGTGTTGCTTCCAAAAGATATAGAAACAAAGTAATGACTTGTGAATAAATGTCTGAAGTGGTGTGTGAAAAAGGAAAATAAAGATGAATGGTGTAGGGATTTAGAAATGAAATGAATGTATAGAGGGAATGAAGTTAATGACAGTTAAGAGAAGAAAAGTAACTGAAATTCGTAATTAATAGCAGTTATGAGATTATAAAACTTAAAGGAATGATATGAGAGGGGGTTTATGGCTGCTGAAAGCAATTTGATGGGTAGTTTTAGGTTACAGGTTTGATTTTAAATTTTAAAATTCAAAACTTAAATTAACTTCTCACGCGATCCGCATCGATGACAACGCTAATAGTGCGACTTGACAGTGAGGAATTTAATTTTATGGCGCCACTCGTGCCATTGTCAGCGTTAATCGCACAAAACTCGTAAATAATTTCCAGTCTATGCCGCTAGCACCAGCTCTCATGCCAGTAGCACGAGATGGCAGAGAAATTTGCAAATAATTTTAAGTATATGGCGCGAGTGGCGCCACTACCCACGCGAGTCACGCGAGAAGGCAGTGTGACTTCTCCTAATTGCCTTGTTTCACTATCCAACCTAAACTAAAATTAATCTATGAATCAACACTATTAAAAATAAAAGAAAATAAAATAAAAGAGAATAAAATAAATTAAAAGAAAATAAAAGAAAATATTCAAAATTCTTGGATTGCCTTCCAATTAGCGCTTGTTTAACGTCACGAGCCTGACGCATACTCTTCAAGTTTAAGGTGAAATCAATGGAATAGAAATTGTGTTCCTATCCACTTGTCCTCCATAATATAATTTCAATCTACAACCATTGACCTTAAAAGGTCTTTTGATATCTAAAGGAGATATTTCAATCGTTCCATATGGAAACGCCTTTTTCACAATAAATGGACCAGACCAACGAGATTTGAGCTTACTTGGAAATAACCTCAGACGAGAGTTATATAGTAATACATGTTGTCCTGGTTCAAATTATTTTGGGTGAATCTTCTTATCATGCCATCTTTTGGTCTTTTCCTTATAAATCTTAGCATTTTCATAAGCGGCTAAACCTGAACTCATCAAGCTCATTTAATTGCAATAACCTTTTATCACTAGCTTTAGATAGTTCAAAATTCTGTAGCCCACATAGCTTTATGCTCTAATTCAATAGGAAGATGACAGGACTTACCATACACTAGTTGGAACGGTTACATACCTATTGGAGTCTTGAAAGCTGTCCTATATGCCCAGAGTGCATCATCAAGCTTCTGTGCCCAGTCTTTCCTAGAATTTCCCACTGTTTTTTCCAAGATTCTCTTCAGCTCTCTATTGGAAATCTCTACTTGCCCACTTGTCTGGGGATGGTATGGTGTAGCTACTTTGTGACTAACCCCATATTTAGTAAGCAAGCTTGTGAATTGCTTATTACAAAAGTGGGTTCCTCCATCACTTATAATAGCCCTTGGCACTCCAAAGCGAGTAAAAATATTCTTTCGCAGAAAAGATACAACTACCTTTGCATCATTTGTAGGCAAAGAAATAGCTTCCACCCACTTAGACACGTAGTCCACAGCAACCAAGATGTATTGGTTGGAATATGACATAGGGAAGGGTCCCATAAAGTCAATTCCCCAAACATCGAATAACTCCACCTCTTGAATATTGTTGAGAGGCATTTCATCCTTACAAGATATGTTTCCTATTCTCTGACATTTATCGTACTTCTTCAAAAAATCTCGTGCATCTTTGAAGAGTGTTGGCCAGTAATAACCACTATGTAATACTTTATGTGTTGTCCTATCACCTCCAAAATGTCCTCCATAATCTGATGCATGACAATGCCAAAGAATCTTAGGCACCTCGGATTCAGCTGCACACCTACGAATAACACCATCAGTGCATTGAAAATAAAGAAATGGGTTATACCAGTGGTACTTCCTTGCATCATGAAGGAATTTCTTTTTCTGCTGCCACATAAGATCTTCAGGCATTGCTCCCACAGCTTTGTAATTTGCCATCTCTGCAAACCAAGGACCAATTTGAATTGCCATCACTTGCTCATCAGGAAAGGACTCATTAATTTCTATTTCTGGTCAATCTTGCAAATTCTTTTCTTGAATCCTAGACAAGTGATCAGCCACTTTGTTGTCCACTCCAACCTTATCTTTGATTTCTAAATCAAATTCCTAAAATAAGAGCATCCAACGCATCAAGCGTGGCTTTGCATCCTGTTTAGTCATCAAGTATTTAAGAGCAGCATGATCAGTAAAAACAATAACTTTAGAACCTATCAAGTAAGATCTAAACTTATCTAATGTATACACTACAACTAACATTTCTTTTTCTGTTGTGGCACAATTAACCTGTGTCTCATTCAACACCTTACTAGCATAATATATCACATGTAAAAGTTTGTTCTTATGCTGACCAAGAACATCTCCAATGGCATGTGCGCTGGTATCACACATGAGCTCAAAGGGTAAGCTCCAATCAAGCGCCGTCAAAACAGGTGCAGTGGTGAGCTTATCCTTCAACACATTGAATGCATTGATGCAAGTTTCGTCAAATAAGAAATCAACTTTCTTTACAAATAGTTGATTAAGAGGCTTTGCAATTTTGGCGAAATCTTTGATAAATCTCCTATAAAAACCTGCATGTCCTAAGAAATTTCACACACCATTATCATTAGCGGGAGGGGGAATTTTTTAAATTAATAATAGTTTAGCCTCATCAACTTCAATTCCCCTTCCAGAAATTTTGTGGCCTAATACAATGCCATTATGTACCATAAAATGGCATTTTTCCCAGTTTAAAACAAGATTTGTTTCTTGACATCTTTTCAAAACTTTAGCTAAATTAAATAAGCATGAATCAAAACTAGACCCAAAGACAAAAAAATCATCCATAAATACCTCTAAACATTTTTCTATCATATCAGAAAAGATAGAGAGCATACACCTTTGAAATGTGGCAGGTGCGTTGCAAAGGCCAAATGGCATTCTTCTATAGGCGAATATTCTGAATGGACATGTAAAAGTTGTCTTCTCTAGGTCTTCAGGTGCTACTGGAATCTGATTGTAGCCAGAATATCCATCCAAGAAACAATAATAATCATGTCTAGCTAGCCTTTCCAGCATTTAATCAATAAAAGGAAGTGGGAAGTGGTCTTTTCTTGTGGCATCATTGAGTCTCCTGTAGTCCACACACATCCTTCATCCAGTTATATTTCTAGTGGGAATTAATTCATTATTATCATTCTGAACCACAGTCATTCCACCTTTCTTTGGAACGGTCTGAATCGAACTTACCCATGCAATATCTGAGATTGGGTAAATCATTCCTGCATCTAACAATTTCACCACTTCTTTTCTGACTACCTCTTGCATGGTGGGGTTAAGTCTTCTCTAAGGCTGCCTCACTGGTTTTATATTTTCTTCCATCAGTATCTTATGAGTGCAAAAGGAAGGATTGATGCCCTTCAAATCAGAGATAGACCACCCAATGATAGTCTTATGCTCCTTAAGCACTTCTAGTAACTTCTCTTCTTCAGCTATAGACAACTCTTTGTTGATGATGACAGGGTATGTCTCTTCCTCCCCCAAGAACACATACTTTAGAGTTTCAGGTAACTCTTTCAGCTCTATTTTTGGTGCTCCAATTGCTATGTTAGTTTCTTTCTTTTCTAGCACCTCTATCATTACTTCAAGCTCCTCTTGTGAAGTATCCATGTCTCGGGCTTCCATCTCCTTTTCAAGCTCTTGGTCAACGATTTTATCTATATGCACCACTATTTCCAAAACATCAAGTCTGAAGTAATCATTCATGTCAGATGAGTTTTTCATAACATCAAAGATATTAAAATTGATTGACTCATCATACATTCTTAGTTCCAACTTTCCTTGCTCTACATCAATTATAGCTCAAGCTGTTGCCAAGAATGATCTACCTAAAAGAAGGGGTATCTCACTCTCCTCCATATCCAAGACTACGAAATCAGCAAAGAAGATAAACTTGTCAACCTTAACAAGAATATCCTCAATGACTCTAGTAGGCTTCCTTAATGATCAATCAACAAGTTGAAGAGAAACCATAGTAGACTTTAATTCAAAAATTCCCATAGCTTTGCATACTAATAAAGGCATTAAGTTGATACGTGCTCCAAGATCACATAGTGCCCTTCCAACATTGATGTTGCCTATTGCAATTTGAATGTTGAAACTCCTTGGATCTCGAAGCTTTGGTGGAAACTTCTTTTGGATTATGGCACTGCACTCTTTAGTAAGAACTATTGTCTCACATTCCTGCAACTTATGCTTTCTAGACAACAAATCTTTCATAAATTTAGCATAATGAGGCATGTTAGCTAAAGCTTCAGCAAAAGGAATATTAATTTACAACTTTTTAAACATATCTAAAAACCTGCCATACTGTTTTCTCTAAGCCTATTGCTTAAGCTTCATTGGATATGGTGGTTTCTCAAAGTGATAGAAATCCATTACTTTCTTAGGAATTGCAACAACTGGCTTCTTTTCTTTGCCTGCATAAGTCTCCACTTCTGCCTTCTACTCAACATTTTGAGTGGTTTCATGTTCAGTCTTTTTCTGTACTACTTTAGACTTCTCTTGAGGTGTGATTACAATTCCACTCCTTGTAGTGATTGCCTTTACATGCTCCCTTAGATTTACTATGGTATCACTGGGCAATTGCCCTTGAGGCCTTTCAGCAAGTTGCTTTGATACCTGACCAATCTGATTTTCCAGATTTTGGATGGAAGCATCTTGATTTTTATGATAAGCTCTAGTCTCATTTATGAATGCATTTGTGGCTTGAATATGCTCATTAGTGGTCTTTGATAGCTGCAGCATGGCTTTCTCCAATTCAGATGGCTCTTTAGGTGGAATAGATGGAGGTTGCAGATAATTATTTGATCTGTAATCTAAACCTCCTCCTTGAATCCTCATTTGATAATTGTTCCCCGAAGAATTATTCTGATTTATCTAGAAATTATGTTGAGGCATTTGATCATACCAAATACCATTCACTTGAATTGTATCAGCTCCTATCAATGTAGGACATTCATTGGACTCATGTTCTCCTTGGCAATACTCACAGATAACTGATTGTGCTCTAATTGATGAAGCTTGAGCTGCAAAAACTTGAAGTTTATCAAATTTTTCATTGAGCTTGGCTAACTGCTGTGACAAGAGTTTTTGCTCAACTAACATGGCATCACTACTTCCTAACTAAATCATCTCTCGCTTAGGTTGAGTTGACGTGCTTTCATTTTCATTTGTGGCTAATGAATCAATCAGCTCGTAAGTTTGAGCTACTGTTTTAGATCTGATCGAACCTCCAGCTGCAATGTTTACAATCAATCTTGATTCAGGTGTCATTCCATTGAAGAAAATTTGCACCTTCTTCCCAACTAGCATATCATATTGAGGACATCTTTTGATCAGTTCTTGGAATCTGTTCCAAGCTGCACACAATGTTTTTCTTCCGTGTTGAGTGAAATTAGTAATCTCATTCACCAACTTGTTGTATTTCTCCATGGAGAAATACTGAGCAAAGAATTTAGCAGCCAGCTCTTTCCAAGTAGTGATACTATTAGAAGTTTGTCTATCTAACCATCTGAGAGCTTTTCCTTTAATAGCAAAAGGAAACAATCGTAGCCTAATTGCATCATCTGTCACTCCTTGATGTCTGATCATATCACAGATCCTCAAAAATCTGTCCACAAAATCATGAGGATCTTCATCACCCTATCCACCAAACTGGCTTCGCTCCACCAAAGTGATTAAATACGGATGGATGTCAAAGTTATTAGCTTGAATTGGTGGTCTGACAATGCTAGAGTTTGGTTTGGTGAAAAGTGGAGTAAGGATATCCTCCATCAATTCATCCTTTGGTCATGGCTGATTGTTGTTTATGTCAGCCATCTCTAGTTCTGTTTCAAAGTGTGAACTAAATGTGTCTGTTCCTTCCTCTATTTGGCTAGCCTCCTATTTCTCTTGGCAGTCTTTTCTATCTCAGGATCGTACTGTAGAGTTACAGGATCAGCTATACCTTGCATACACTTCAGAAAAGCAGATTAGTAACAACAATAAATCCAATCTTAAAGATCAAGAGTTACTATAAAATTGGCATTTTCAATCCCCAGCAACGACGCCAAAAACTTGTTGTAATCTCGAAAAGTGTACCGATTATTTCAAGTAATAAAATGATAAGTAGAATATCGTTCCTACGAGGATTGAGGCACCAAAATTATCACAACTATTATCTCTAAATTGGATTAATAAATTTTGATGAAAGCGAGTTTTATATCTTGAATTGAGGAAAACTAAAGAATAGAATTTAAGAATCAATAAGACTTCAAACACAAAGTTATTTGGATTTAGGGAATTATGAGGAATAATTGTAGTCAAGACACACACACTGTTTTAATCTCACCTTCTTTATTTGGATTGTTTGCTACATTTGATTATCCTAATTATTCAGATAATGCATCTTTACATGAATAATAGTTAAATTCTAATTCCTTAGTAACTTTAACCCTTTAACCCAAGTAAAAACCCTAATTCCTAAGTGGTTTCCCTTAGATCACGCATTAAGTGAGATGCATCAATTCATCTGCAATCATACATTCCTATTCCTAGATAATGTAACGATTGTTGTTTTACATCAGTCAGAAATAGGGGTGGAAATAGGCCAGGCCAGGCCAGGTTTTGATAGGCTTGAGCCTGGCCCACATCATTATCATTAAACCTAAGCCTGGCTTATTACCTGTTCAAAATAAGTTATTAAGGCCTAAGCCTAGCCTGCATAAAGGCCTGGCCTGAAAGCCTGTATACAAAGCCTGATTAAATAAAAATAAATAATTAAAAAAAAATAACATAATAGATATATTTCTCTTATAAATTATAAATTATCAAATATGATCTTATAAGTTATAAATATGTTTTTCTTAATCATTTTATGAGATTTTCAAGGTGATTTTTTGAAGTGGCTGATCATCTACCTTCATAATAAGAAAAAATATATATTTTTTAAATAAATATATTATTTTTAAGTTTTAATATATATATATATATATATATATATATTAAAACTTA
>CM023956.1:19837870-19872559 GCA_013407115.1 Glycine latifolia
ATATGATCTTATAAGTTATAAATATGTTTTTCTTAATCATTTTATGAGATTTTCAAGGTGATTTTTTGAAGTGGCTGATCATCTACCTTCATAATAAGAAAAAATATATATTTTTTAAATAAATATATTATTTTTAAGTTTTAATATATATATATATATATATATATATATATATATTATATTAAATAGGCCAGCCTGATAGGCCTAACAAGCTTTTTTTAAAGTTTGAGCCTGACCTTTTTATTTAAACAGGCTTTTAAAAAAGCCTTAACCTGACTTTTATAATAAACAAGTCAAGCTAGACAAGGCTTTAAATAGGTCAGGCCGAAGGCCCCTGATAGGTAGCCTAGCCCATTTTCACCCCTAGTCAGAAATTAAAGTTTCAATATTCCTATTATGAACCCTAATCCTCAAAACTTTATCAAAGTGATCAATTCTAATAAAGATATATAATTCATTCAACACAAGGTGAAACAAAATAATTTAGCATACAAGAATCATAGAATTCAATCCAATAACATAGGAGATTACATTAGGTTGTGGCCTTAACTACAATGAAGAAAATTAGCCAAACATATTCATGTCTGGCCTCATTAGCATAAAACAAAGTATCTCTAGATGAAGAATAGCAAAGAAGAAGAAGAAGAGATAAACCCTTTCAATCTTGATTATCACTCTTCTTGACCTAGCTCAAACAATTCCCCCAAAGCTTCTTCTTTACTCTCTTATGTTCTTCCCTCCTCCGTAGTCTCCCTTATCGGCCTTATAAGTGTCTATTTATAGTAATCTCCCAATCTTGTGCATAAAAAGTAATATTTTGAAATCACGTGTCGCTGGCGCCAATGGCGTAAACTCCTACGCCAATCGCGTGACATTCCAGAGAAAAATTGTGTAATTTGAGTCTTTGACGTGAATGGCGCCAACTCCCGTGCCAGTAGCGTGAGAGTATAGAGAATTCTTGGCTTTCTTGATCTTGCTTTCTTCCCTTCTTCTCTTGGTTTCCTGCTATAAAGATACATAGAATGAGAGATAATGTGATAGTAGATAAATTAATCAAAACATCCACAAATGAGGTCAACTATTGTTCAATTGTGATCGATTCTTGCTTCTTTTAGCTTGAAAAACATCATATGCTAGACGCATATCAATTGACATTGAAAAAAAGTCAATTATAATAATATATTATATTTATTAGGAAAAAAAATTTAATTCCTATATTTTTATGATATTTTATTTTTAGTTTCCATAACTTTATATCATCCAATTTAATTTTTATATTTTAAAAAAATCTTAATTTTTAATTGCACCTCAAAGATGGTGCTGATATAATTTTCTAGATGACAAATAAATCACATTATCCATTTATTATACAAATTCAAGGAAATAAAATTGAAGAATGACAATGGAAAATAAAAATGAAAGAATTATGGTTTGATGTGTTTGGGACAAACATATTAATAACTTTTTTTAAAAAAATTCATATCATTTTTAAAAAAAACACATTCTATTTGTCATGTCAGACACAAGTTAATTCTGTTTATGAGAATTATGTGAAAATAATTAAAAAATATTTTTTTTATAAAATATAAGGATTAAATTGAATTATACGAAACTTTGAGGACTAAAATAATTTCACAAAATTATAAGAGCTAAAACCATAAAATTTCCTATTTATAATAGATAAATTTATAATTGGTTATAAGAAAAGTTTTATATTTACATGTATTAGGTGAAAAGTAATTTTTAAGATAATTTATTTAGTTTAAATTGTATAATATAATTGTTTTTTAGCCGTAAAATTATAAAAAATTAATATTATTTATAATAGTCGGTTTTTGTACTTAAAAAATCTATTATTGGAGACAAAAAAGAATGAAAATAAGTTATTAGCTTTAAATAACATTTTAGAAATTAAATATATTATTAATCCCAATAAATATGACAAATTTTTATTTTTAATCTGTTATCCTAATTTTTGTTAGTTTTATACATATTGACTACATGACAAGCATGTAGATATGTCATGTTAGTCTTTTTTTTTTTAAAACAAAACACTTTCATGTTAGCTAGTAGTATATGAGTGTTCATGATGCAGTTGGATTTAATTTTTAGATAAAAAAAAATCATCTAAATCTAACATAAAATAAAGATGTGATTCAATTTGGTATGGTTAAAATATAACATTAAATCTGAACCAAACCAAACTAATCCTTCGTGATTTGGTTCGGTTCGATCCGGTTTCACGATTTTTTATTTTTTAAGCTATTATCATAATAGAATCTATCATCTAAATTTACATAATTATTATCTAGGATTAAATGTATTTTTGATCTCTGATATATACTCAACTTCTGCATTTGATCCTTTCTAAATTTTTCTTTCAAATCGGCTCTCTGATATTTGAAAAGTTTTGTTTTAGGTCTCTATCGTCAATTAAGTGATGACGTGTCCGCTAAATATTTGATAGCGTGATTTATGACGATTCAAAAATCGTTGATATTTATTTCAAAATGAAATTTAAATTTTGGGATAGATAAAAACCACGAGAATCAATAAAAGTAAAAAAATAAATATGTCATAGTGACCCAAATGAATTACTCAAACCGAAATGGAGGAATTTGTATTGTTCTCTTTCTCTTCCTCCTTCCTTTAGCTGCGACATAACCTGTTAGAAGCAGCAACCAAATCGAATCGTATTACAACAAGTTCAACCATTCCATATCAATCATAATCGTGATCGTCATTGTCGCGTTGTTTCTAGTGGGCTTCTTCTCCATCTACATCTGCCACTGCTCTGACTCCCCCTTCGCCAACATTCGCAACCTCCCCGGTGCCTTCAGGAGGTTGCAGTGTGGCTTGCATGGGCTCGACCAAGTGGTGATCAACACATTCCTGATGCAAACACGAAGTAGAAGCCCCACTATTGTCCACCAGAATCAATTAATTCGTCGCCAACAATGACACGTCAGCACCTCGAAAATACAGCCATACTGTGGGCACCTTCAAATTCATGAGCCCAGATAGGTCGAAACAAGTGTCGAAGAGTGAGAAATCCGGCATGCGCTTCAAATGCGAGGCCCCAACGCAGAAGGCAATGTAGGTGCGTTGGGTGAGCTAGGTCACGAAGGTGCCCGAGGCGGAGAGGCCGCACACCGACGCGCCATTGATGTTGATCCCGAAGAGCTTGAGGTAGTAGAAGATGTTGAGCTTTGGGTTCTGAGAGGGGTTCAGATTCGTGCCATGATGATAGAGGTACAACCAGTCTGTCTAATGATCATTTACATGGGATTAGAGGTCCTATGACAAGATCCAAGACTAAGAGGATGAAGCAAGCATTGCAAGGTCTGATTCTAAAGACTAAAGAGAAAGAAAACTATTGTGTATTAAAGGTTGCACCAAATTGAGTCACTTTCCTACAAATTGATGAAGATGTTTTGTGACCAACTTGAAGAATCACTTTGGGAAGCCCAATTTACAAGACAAGAAGCATCATGGGTTGAGTTGATTAGTTTTGGTCGATTATTAATATTGGACTGATTAGATAATAGCAAAGTCCAATTTCTGTCATTTTATTTATAATTTTTGTACTATTTTTTAGGCTAATTTTTTTTATGACTTTTCATTTTCTCTTAGCCTTAATAAATGCCTTAATAAATAGCAAAGTCCAATGCATTTGATAAATGCATATTAGTGAGAATTTACTACAACATTTCAATTAGCCTATAAATAGGGAACTCTTGTACTCTCCAAAGGCAGAATTTGATGATTAATGAAATTTGAGAGTTTCTCTAATTTGTGAGAGCTTTTCCTTTGTTCTTGGTTAAGAACTTCATAGTGTTGGTTCTACCGACAGGTCGTGGTTAAGGTCACACTTCTTTTGATAATTTTGGTTCTACCAGCAAGTCGCGGTTAGGGTCAAGTTCCTTTTTTATACCTATTTTTAAGACGATCCTAAGTGTTCTCTTATCATTTGGTATCTGAGCTTTGGCTCTTGAAATTAGGTGTTATCCATACTTTGTGTTTTTTTCTTCTTCTTGTGTGTTTCCTCCTTTGTTTGTTTTTTCCCTTTTGTTTAACTTTATATTGTTGTTTCATCTTCATGTGTTCTATTTCTTTAAGTTTGTCTATCTTTTCTGAATTCTATATATTGTCTTCTCCTTTTATATATCTAATAAAAAAAATCATGCAAAAAATAGAAAGAAGTGAAAAAAAAAATGAAAAAAAAGTGGAAAAAACAAAAGTAGAAAAAAAGAAAAAAAATCTGGGTAGTTTTACATTTGTCTACAATTGGCAAAACAAATCCATAAAAATTATTCTATTAGTCTTCCTTTGGTTTTATTCTCCTTAAAAAAATACTTTCCTTAAATCCTTTGTTCCTTGTCCTCTGTTTGTTCTTATTCACTAACGTTCATATTGATCCCTTGTTGTGTTTTGTCGTGTATAATCAAACCCAAAGGTTCTTACTTAAGAGCTCATAAGGAGAAGTTGAGTGGTAAAAGACAAGAGTGGTGAGACTATTAGAGGCAAAGAGCCAAAAAGAGTGAAACACCAGTGAAAAAAATTATTGAGTGTTTGTGTGAGGATATTTTATTGTCCATTTACAATCACTTCTAACACAATTCTTGCAAGAATTTTAATCATGAGTAGAGAAGAAAAAGGAGTGGATCTCAAGTTGTTTGATAAAGCTGTTGATGAACAATTTCAAGCTTTAAACTTGAGATTGGATAGTTTACAATCTCTATCCAGATCTAGAATTCGTAGAGAATCAACTTCAGAAGATGAGGATGAGTATACAGATGCAAGAAGTCATGGAAGAAGGCGAAGAGGTGAACCAAGAAGAGATAATCATTTGGGAAGCATTAAGATGACAATCCCTACGTTTCAAGGTAAAAACGATCCTGAGTTGTATTTGGAGTGGGAGAGAAAGGTTGAACATTTGTTTGATTGTCATAATTATTCTGAGAAAAAACAAGGTTAAACTAGTTGTTGTTGAATTCACCGATTCTGCTAGTATTTGGTGGGCTCAACTTGTGACTAGTAGGCGCAAGAATGGAGAAAGGCCTATTAGTAGATGGGAAGAGATGAAGATTGTCATGAGAAGAAGATTTGTACCTAGCCACTATCATAGGGATTTGCACAGAAAATTGAAAACTCTAACTCAAGGTTCCATGAGTGTGGAGGACTACTACAAGGATATGGAAATAACCATGATTAGAGCCAATGTTGAAGAAGACCATGAGGTAACTATGGCTAGATTCATTGGAGGTGTAAAGAACGAGATAGTCAATGTGGTAGAATTGCAGGATTATGTGGAGATGAAGGACTTGCTGCACAAATCAATTCAAATGGAGAGGCAATTGAAAGCTAAGAGTACTTCCAAATTTTCTTCCACTTCTTCATGGAAGTTAAATTGGTAAAACAACAAATATGTGACAAAGTCAAAAGATGAAGCTAAGTCCAAAAATTCATTTGTTGCACCTAAAGGTAAAATGGAAATTAATTCAACTTCTAGATCTCATGATATCAAATATTTCAGATGTCAAGGAGTTGGACATATTGCTTCTCAATGTCCAAATAAAAGAGTCATGATATTGCTGGATAATGGAGACATAGAGAGTGAGACCTCAAGTGATGATGAAATTCCACCATTGGAAGATTACAATGATGTTGATGTTGCTGAACCTGTAAATGGATATGTGCTTGTTACTAGGCGTGCTCTTAACATATAGCCAAAGGTAGGAGGTGCTAAGGAGTAACGTGAGCATATTTTTCATACGAGATGCCACATAAAAGACAATGTATGCAATTTGATAATTGATAGTGGAAGTTGTACTAATGTTGCTAGTACCTTTTTGGTTGAGAAATTGGGTTTGCCCACATTAAAGCACCCTAATCCATATAGACTTCAGTGGATGAATGATTGTGGAGACATAAGGGTCACCAATCAAGTGTTGGTTTCTTTTTCCATTGGTAAATACAAGGATGAAGTTCTTTGTGATGTGGTACCTATGGATGTTGGGCATATACTTCTGGGGTGCCCATGGCAATTTGATAGAAAGGTTAATCATGATGATTACAAAAATAGATATGCTCTTGTTTTGAACAATTGCACCATTGTGTTAACACCTCTCCGGCCTACTGAGGCCTATGCCAATCAAATCAAAATTGTAAGAGAGTGTAAGTTGAGAGAAGAACAATTGAGCATTCAAGAAAAAAAGAGAAAAGAAAAATGAGAGTGAGCAAAAGAAAGGAAAGTGACTCAATTAGGTGCAGCCATTAATTCACAATGGTCTTCTTTCTCTTTAGTCTTTAGAACCATACCTTGCAATATTTGCTTCATCCTCTTAGTCTTGAATCTTGTCATAGGACCTTCAATCCCATGTAAAGGATCATTAGACAGGCTGGTTGTACCTCTATCAGAGCGTGGGTGGGTGGGGGACGAAGTGAGAGACAAGGACAAGAAGAGAAGGCAATTTGTTGTCTTTTTCTTCCCCTCCATTGTTGCTATGGTGAGAGTGAAAGTGGAGAAAGAGAATAAATCAGCAAAGAGGGGATGGAAACTCGAAAGGTGATGGGTGGTGGTGTCGCAATGTAACTGCACAGGCGATGAAGAAAAATGGAAGTTTACCGTAGTGCTGATTTTTAACAAATATTGGCGATTTTTTGATCCGACACAAATCGCGCTATTAAATATTTAACATACACGTTATCACTTAATTGATGACAAATATTTAAAATAAAACTTTTCATATATCAGATAGCTGATTCGAAGGAAAAATTTATCAGGGATCAAATGCAAAAATCGGGGTATATATCAAGGATCAAAAACATATTTAAGCATATTATCTATGCTATATAATTTTAAAAATGAATTTTATTTTTATTAAATTTTGTTTAACATATTATAGTTTAAAATTATTATCTTCACTTCTATTTAGCATTAATATAAAATAATATTATCAACTCTTTTTAATATGATAATAATTTGTGTATCACTTGATATTTAATACTATTTTTTAACAATATTAGTATAATATTTTTAACACATGAAAGTAAAATATAGATCTTGATTATAAAAGAAAAGAAAAGTAATAAATTATTTAATACTTATTATTAATTATCACAATAAAAATTAATATAATTATAATATAGATTTTGTTTTATTTTTTATAAAAAAATCCAAAAACAAACCAAATTGCAAAAATATGTGATTTTTAAATTTTTTGTTTTTGTGGTTTTGAGTTTGAGCAATTTTTGATTTTTTTATTTATTGATTTTGCAGTTTACAACACGATTTAGTTTTATTTTTAACACCCCAAACTATTACTATAAATTACTATAAGATGATATGTATGTGACACATGACATATTTATATGTATCTCATGTCCATCTATAATTAGTGATAAGGATCATGTCATACATATAAATAATTAAAATACATGTAAATATTGTTACAAACAAATTATATAAAATAAAGTCATAAATTATTCAATTTTTTTAATACGAGATCTACAATTTATAAAATTAAGTACGGTTCGATTAATTTAATTTCGTAATAAAAGAAAAACGAAGGTTGCCATTTAAATATTTTGATTATGTATTTTTTTTGTTAAAAGAAACTACTAATTAAATCTTAAAAAAAACAGCTACTAAATATTTATTTATTCAATAAATAAATTCATTGTAACAAATAATAACTTATTACATTAGTCAAGATATCTAGTCTCATTTGTTAAATATAATGTATAAATTATTATAAAATTTTTAATATTATCTTTGATTTCCAATAATAATAAAAACTAGTTACATTAAATACATGTTAAAGACGTTTAAGTAACACTGTCCGGATGAGCAGATCGGAAATCGTTAGATTACACTAAAACACAAAAAACATGCATTCTAGTAATTTACAAGACAAACAATATGAATGGTTTCAATCATTTTGATGTTGCAATTGACTTTGCCATATGGTTAAACACCAATGCTATATTCACTCTGGTCCAAACAAGTGCATATCTCTTCCCACTGGAGCATGTTCTGAATTCAAATCCATTGTGGCTCCACTCATAAATGTGTCACATCTAACTTTCTCTCTAAAATGTGGGGCTATTCTTTCAATGTAACTGATAGTCTACACTATAACCAATACAACGAGGGGATAAATAGATTGAATAGCGAGTCACAAATCATTTGCTCCTTTCACTTGTGACTTCCATTGTTCTTCATCACTTGGGAGAGAGAGGCAAAGATACAAGGAACATACATCATCAAGCAATGAAAAACAACCTTGCCAATTTAGCCATGGAGAGGAAAAAGGTTGGATCACAACCCCTTTGCCCAAAGCCTAGAAAGTTTTCTCCTTCCATGCATGAATTCCTCAAGCCAATCAAGAAGTGTTCCAAACACAGGTTTGATTCATTCTAAAAGAAAGTTAACAATACAATGTTTGACATTTTTTTTAACACATTATAATTATTTGAAATTTAGACGAGTCTCATTGGATAAAAAATGATTGTTGTTATTGAGATTCATGTAAATTTCTCCTAATATATGATTGAGATTATGAAATGAATGTTTTATAGATATCAAATGCTAGTCTACATCATGAGAGAAAGACAAAAAAAGTAGTATGAATATGATGCGACAAGAATAGAGAAAAAAAGAGAGATGAGAGATATTAAATAAGTGTTTATACTATTAAAGTGGTCATGTATGATTGTTGTTTTAAAAACATGTTATTAACATTTAAAAAATAATATATAGACATTCGCACATTGTATACATTCATTCGATGTATTTCATTTCTTTTTATCTATCTTTCTTCTTTTCACATTATTTGTTTATTACATTTAATTTACACTTCTCTTTTTTTCTGAATGAAGATTGACAATCGAGTTTGCTTGAGTCATTTTTGTTAACATTTATATTATTTTCAATAGAATAACTTTTTTCCTTTGTGGACTTATTTCTGATTTGTTGTTCTTTTGACCAGCCAGCCAAATATTAATGATGAAAGTGGAGTTCTCAATATGTTCACCGAAAAGGTTTGGGTTTTCTTAAATAATAAAAAGAACTAATTAGCCTGAAGAATTGGATTGAATAAATTGTGCGTAGTGGTTGGTGAATGTTATTGCAGAATGCAGAAGCAAGGGAATTTCAATGCAATGGGTGCTTGCCTTGTTGTTATTCTGGCTCTCCTCCACGTAGAACAGAGAACCCATTGGTTCATGATGTAGAGTTTCTTCATCAAGTGGAAGTTGCTTCACCGTTGGCACGAACCAAACTCTCAGATAAATTTGGTTTCACTTCTGCTTAATGCCCCTATGTGAATCAGAAAAGTGGGGAAAAAAAGTAGCCTTGTTGAAGGAAAGGGTTTACATAAGTTTTCTTAGTTTAGAAGTAATATTTGAGGAATTGTTTTAGAAGAGTATAAAATTAGTGTAAGGCACGTGTTCTTAATGCTTAATTATGTGAATACGTAACGTGAGCTTCGTAGACTCAAAAAATGAGGTCATGTAAATAATTTTGTTGTGTAAAAATAGCAATATGACATTATGATGAATTGGTGTTATACTCTGGATTGTTTAGCATTAATAGTTTAATAGATTTAAGTAGGTTAAATTATAAGTGTTGTTTGGATACTTAGTTGAGTTCAATTAACTCATGTTGAACGTCAATTTCACTCTCCTTATTCTATATTTATGTATTAGATCAAATAGGTTTTCAAAAACACCCTTAATTATTATATTTTTACTGAGGCCTTTATATTTATAAAAACTTTTAAATGAATCTTACTAAATAAAAATTAATATTAATTAATACTATGCTACTTTTCATTGAATCTTAGGGTTCTATTTAACAAACAACACAACTATAAGATCCTATAAAATAATTTAACTATTTTTTAAAAGTATTTAACCATTTGGATATTGTAGTGAGAGAAAAAAATGTGTTTTAAATGTTAACTGATATTTCATAAAAGAATTTTGAATTATTCAGTGAATCAAACATACACATCCATTTAAATCTCAGGATTTATCAATTGATTATTTTAACTTAATCAAATACATTAAATTTTTAGTGTTGATCATAATTTATCCAATTTCCACTTGAATAGGATTTTGTCTCTCTTAGAAAATATATCAATAAAATCCCATGATACAAGTGTTTAATACTTTACCACATTTTTGTCCCAATTATAACATAACAATAAATAATAGTAATAATAAGGATTTATTATCAGTAGTTCTTGCATTTTTTTTATCTATTTTAATCCTTTAACTTTTTTCATGACTACTTTTAGTTTCTTAAATTCTTTTATGTTTTTACTTTTAATTCCTTAAAAAAAATTAAAAGTAATGACAGAAAAAAAAGTTAAAAGGTTAAAAGTAAGATGAAACACACCGTTTCATTTAAAAAATAAAATAATAAAAATACAACCCCTTCCTCTCTTTTTGTAGAACTCCCGAGACTTTTCCCCTCCCAACTCTTTCGTGCTTGTTTCTTTTATTCTAACATCAACACCCTTTCTTCTCTCCAATCCACGTTCCTCTCATTTTCTTACTTTCTCCTCCATAGATTCAAAATTTCTTAAACCCATATCAACACCCTTTCTTCTCTCCAATCCACTTCATCTTCCTCTCATTTTCCTACTTTCTCCTCCATAGATTCAAAATTTCTTAAACCCATGAGGCATACAAGCATGGGACATGTGATTTGAGTATGGAGTTACAATATTCATCTCCTAAAATATTTTTGAGTTTCTTGAGATAAATCTTTAATTCATCGAGTTAGATGAGTAATTTATGACATAGATTAGTTATAAGTTGTGGGTGAGGAACTTGTAAAATACAATGATAACTACTCACAACAGCTAGATTATGTGAAAAATTTCGGTGGTGACCATTCACAACGGTATTGGAAGACATTGATTATGTTCTCTTTGTGAGTAGTTAATCTATTTAGTGACATTTTTAATTATTTTTTAGAGAAACAAGTAAATTTTAAAATAAGCTCTTTTGGTGATTATGGTTTCTATGAGTACGTGAGGATGAAGTATGATATTTATTTTTCTTAGTTGAAATTGATTCCTTTTTATTCTTAATGATTTAATGAGTATTTTAATATAGTTTGATAATGTATTATAAATGTGAAATTGGTTTATCATTGTGGATGTTGTTTAATATATGGTTTGCTCTCTTTTTAGGGGACATTTTGTCGGAATTTTGATAATCCCCTTAAATTAGTCATTTATTTATGTTTAGTGTGAGCTTGTGAGGTATCATTGTAACACCCTAATCGAATTACACAAAAATGAAAGAGATATAGAGGTTGTGCAAAATAAGATGAGAATGATTTAAAAAAATTAATTGATATTACTTACACCAACAAGATGTATATACTTTTAGGTGGTTCATCACTTAAGAACTCTATAATTAAGTATGCTTGTTTGAAATAATTATGAGATGAGTGACCTTATGAAAATTTTCACAAAAAATGTATGAGTGAGAATAAAACACGCTAAAAAATCTTGTGTTGATTTATTGAGACAATCATTGATCTTGAAAGTAACTGAAGCATATTATCAAGATCTCAAAAAAAATTACCTAATTAATATTTTGACAAACGAAAAATTGAGTAAAATGTCAAAGTATCATCATTAAAGTATAATAATATGAGACTTGCTTAGTTACAATTATCATGCTAATCAGACTAGGAAAATTATAATCACAATCCAAATGTGGGTAGTGACATAAGGATAAATAAAAAAACTAAAACAAACATAAAAACTCAAAGACTGAAAATATAAATTTTAAAAAATTTAAGAACTAAAAAATATTACGCTGATAATAACTAATAACTAAATAAAAAAAGTGGGCAATGGCAATGAAGTGAGTAAAGGTGGCACAAAACGGAACAGAACCCGCCATCGGAGTTCACAACCGTCACCAACGGTAAAAAATGAAGGCGCGGTGGAGGGTCCCAGTCACATGGGGTCACTGACGTTTTCATAGTCATATTTTATAAAGCTCACTCACCAAACAAACATCATCACTGTTTCAATTCACCACCACTGTTTCAATTCAAGATCTCAATCACATCATTCCAAGATCCTCTCTCTTTCTCTCTTCCAAACCAAACCAAACCCAACCCTAGGCTCCACCACTCCGTGATCCATGCTTCTTCCCCACTTCGATGCTGGGTTTCTTCTTGGGAGTGCCTTAGCGTAGAGAGGCAGAGCGAAACCAAGAAAATGCTCAGTTTCGTCTTCATCA
Organism: Glycine latifolia; assembly: GCA_013407115.1. NCBI lineage: Eukaryota > Viridiplantae > Streptophyta > Magnoliopsida > Fabales > Fabaceae > Glycine > Glycine latifolia. The sequence goes on from CM023956.1 coordinate 19,850,147, forward strand.
TTGCGTCCTTTTTCCTCTCCCTCTGCCATGGCCACGTCTACACCTTCACGATGCACCACCGCCACTCGGACCCCGTCAGGAAGTGGTCCCACTCCGCCACCTCCGGAATCCCCGCCCCGCCGGAGAAGGGCACCGTCGAGTACTACGCCGAGCTCGCCGACCGCGACCACCTCCTCCGCGGCCGCAAGCTCTCCCAAATCGACGCCGGCCTCGCCTTCTCCGACGGCAACTCCACCTTCCGCATCAGCTCCCTCGGATTGTATATGCTCTATTCTTTTTCACTCATCTATTTTCATCGTTATTATTTAAGGTCTTGCTAATCAATGTTCTTAAGTAACTAAAAGGATGAAATATTTATTGAGAAGATCTTAGGAGAAGTGGTTAGCATTTACCATTATTTAAAGATTTCTTTCAAGAATTTAATTTAAATACACTCTGGTCATACCCTTATGACTTTTCTAACCATAAATGTTAAGAAGAGTGGATTTTGTAATAAGTAATATAAAAGTCATGCATTGAATATTTTTTTAATTAGTTGATAACGTGAAAATCTTTATATGAAAAATTGAAAATTAAATTCTTCTTTGAGATATAAAATTGATAATTTCTTTAAAATAATTTAGTGAAGGGATAATGGCTCAAGGTTCGTATTTTAAACGAGAGCGGTCGTGTTTAGAAAATAAAAAATTATTTAGATATAATTGATGTGTAAATTTAACCTTGGTAAAAAAAATGTTTAAACTTAACCATTCTTTGTTAATGGATTTGGTAAATTTACGAATTTTGTTAGTAATATTTTTTTCTTCTTTGAAATTGGTTCCTGGTTTTCTTTAACTTTTTCTTTTTTTCTCTTGTTTTTCTTCTGGAGATTCGTGTAGTTTGCATTATACGACAGTTCAAATAGGGACACCGGGAGTGAAGTTCATGGTGGCGCTTGATACGGGAAGTGACCTGTTCTGGGTACCCTGTGATTGCACAAGATGTGCTGCTACTGATAGCTCGGCTTTTGCTTCAGCCTTCGCTTCAGTATGCACTCATTTGCTTCTATTATTAGGGCCTTGTTTGGATAAGTTTCTTCTATGAGCGGAAATTCGCTTATGCATTAATTTAAATTAGCTTTTTGAAAAGCTAAAGGAGAGTATCTATATATTAGCTTATGCATAAGCTAGTTTTAGCTTTTGGGAAAAGCTTTTCGTTTTACTTATTTTCTTTTCTAATTATTACTTATGGAAAAATTTATCCAAATAGTGCCTAGATAAATTTTATGTAGGCCCTATTCAATAATAACCTAGGTTACATCCTTTCTATAATTCCTTTTGAGAGAAAAATTATTCTTAAGAGTGAGTTTTCTATGATATGTTGAAGATGATTCTTACGTTCCTAGATATGTATGTCTTTTGTTTTGCTGCCCCTGCTTTGTTTTTGAATAAAAATCATTGTTATGGCAGGATTTCGAGCTTAATGTATACAATCCCAATGGATCTTCAACAAGCAAGAAAGTTACTTGTAACAACAGTCTGTGCACACACCACAGCCAATGCCTCGGGACGTTGAGTACCTGCCCCTACATGGTCTCTTATGTCTCTGCTGAAACATCTACATCGGGAATACTAGTGGAAGATGTTCTGCACTTAACACAAGAAGATAATCACCATGACCTTGTTGAGGCAAATGTCATATTTGGGTTAGTTTCCTTGTTAAATTTCCAAATCTAATCAATATTACACTTTTGCGAGTGATTTTAGTAATGATAGTACATTACATGTGTTGCAGATGTGGACAAATTCAGAGTGGATCATTCTTAGATGTTGCTGCTCCCAATGGATTGTTTGGGCTAGGTATGGAGAAAATATCAGTTCCTAGCATGTTATCAAGGGAAGGATTTACAGCAGATTCATTCTCCATGTGCTTTTGGACATGATGGCATTGGAAGGATAAGTTTTGGGGACAAGGGAAGTTTTGATCAAGATGAGACTCCATTTAATCTGAACCCATCACAGTAAGTGGTAATACCCTGTTACTTGCCTCTGATTATCTGAATTTAAAGTAATATTAATACTTGCAAAAATAACTTCTCTTATGTTTGGATACATTTCACAGCCCTACCTATAACATCACAGTCACTCAAGTCCGTGTAGGAACAACTCTAATTGATGTAGAATTCACAGCTCTTTTTGATTCTGGGACCTCTTTTACATATATGGTTGATCCAACCTATACGAGGCTTACCGAGAGTGTAAGTACTAAAAGTACTATAATGGGACAAGATCTGCTTACATTTAGCTAGATGTTATTAGTAGACAAAACTTACCAAAGCTTTTATGTTGCAGTTTCGTTCCCAAGTACAAGATAGGCGGCATAGATCAGATTCAAGAATCCCTTTTGAATATTGTTATGATATGAGGTCATAAAATTATTGGAGTATTATTTAATATAATTCACTTTAGCATTTTCTTTCAAAGCTAAGCATCCTTTCTTTTGATGGACAGTCCTGATGCAAATACTAGCCTGATTCCTAGTGTGAGTTTAACTATGGGAGGTGGAAGCCATTTTGCTGTTTATGATCCAATAATTATCATCTCAACTCAGGTGGTAGTTCCAGCTGGATTTCTCTTCAATATATGTATCCAACAATCGTGTTAGCCTTGAGAATACACATAAAACTGATATCATGTTCCTTCCCTTGTCATTTTACAGAGCAAACTTGTATATTGTCTAGCAGTTGTCAGAAGTGCTGAGCTAAGCATAATCGGACGTAAGTCTCTTATACTTTCTGAATGGTCACAGTTGGATGTGCTTTATGAACCAGAAGTGAATTAGGTTCAACTGGGGATCAGCTTAAGAAAAAAGCTTGAGATTAAACCAAACCAAAAATAAGAGTGCAACTTGCTGTCTTTTATCAGTGCAGCATTGCTTTCTTTTTTCCACTGCTGTATTGTATGCTCATTCTCATGCTCGTTATCCTAAATGATTATGATGATTATTTATGCCTCAACTTCTGACTTTGTTTGCAGAAAACTTCATGACTGGTTACCGGGTTGTATTTGACCGAGAAAAGCTCGTGCTGGGATGGAAGAAATTTGATTGTCAGTGTTTATTTTCTTCTCATGGTTACTGTGCTCCTGTATTTATTGTTTTATATACGTACTGAAATTTCGTAATCATACACATGATCACACTTTGAGCCCGTGAACAGGTTACGACATTGAGGATCATAACGATGCCATCCCAACAAGACCACACTCACATGCAGATGTGCCTCCTGCTGTCGCTGCAGGGCTTCGTAATTACCCTGCTACTGATCCAACTAGAAAATCCAAATACAACTCTCAGAGGTCAATTGCATCACCATCTTCACATTATAGCCATACTTCACTTCCTACTTTCCTCGGATTTCTTGTATTGTGTTTTGTTTATATTCTATAATCATTCATTTGTACGGGCCAGCGGTAGTTTATGGTAAATTTTAGCTCATTCTTGATCTACATGTTGATATTAGGATATGTTGATATAGTGTTGAAGAATATATGTATGACTTTTACTCTCATAAATCATGATATAACAGTGTAAATGCCATTTGCATTTTGTATGTTTCCCTTCCCACAATTATTATTTTGTTACATATCCAAGGAGGAGGATACCACAATTATTATTTTCTTACAATCCAAGGAGGAGGATACATAATTTCACGTTATAATTCTCCCAAGTTTAACTTGCGATGCAGAAGGAGGCATAGTTATAAATTAAATTTATACATTGGAACATTTTCAGGTTTTATTTTTAACGTCAATCCAGGCAAGTGCAAGTTACAGAAGATAAAAGAAAAAAAGTTGACAATTTCAATGACGTTTAAAGCAGGTTTTATGAGTAATGATACACAAATATCCTTGAACACTCCAACACCTTTTATTTCTCATTTCCCACCATCATAAATCATATTATTACCGATTTTTTTTTTCTCTTTTTCTTCTCTCTCCCTAGGTGTCTCATAACACAATAAATATTTATTTTTTTTATTCAATACTGAAATGATTCTTGAATAGATTTTTATACATACGCGAGAGAACCATAAAAAATAAATAATCATAAATTATTTTATATATTTCAAATATTTAATTAATTTGTTCTTCTCAAGGATAGGTCTTAACCAGGTTATCAGAGTAACAATTATTATAATTTTCCTACAATTTTTTTATTCCCATAGATAAAGAAAAATAGGTTATCAAAGTAAAAGTGCTTCATAGATTTCTTTGCCGCAGTTTGCTTCAAATATTCATTTTGCAATATTTTCTAAAAAAGATACAAAGAAAAGAAAAATATTGAAGTATATGTTTAGTTTGTGTACTAATCTTGCTGGTCCAACTGTAGTTTGTGTTTAATCTCGTGTGTAAATTGTAATGGTGTTCTTACACCTTTCATCCTTTCTCCAACTTTCTCTACATTCTCAAATGCCTACTTAACAAAAATTACTCATGCCTACTTAAGAAAAATTAATTTTTATACTTTATTTTCTTGAATGAATTGTATCTTAAATTTATGAAAAGTTACACTTAATTAAGATGTGTAGAAACCAAAACACTTAACTAAACTTTTTTTTTAACAAAATTATTAAAAAATATTATCAGAATATTCAAGTTGCAAGTTGCAACTTTATTTACTATAATATTCTAGTTTACTGTTCATGCTGGGAATGTTGGTTATGGGGGCAAACATGTTTTTATTTTATGTTTGTTTTTAGTAATATATGTGTCTTTTTGTTATTGAATCGTTCAATTTATATTGGACAATGTAATCGTTCTTGTATAATTAATTATTTAAAATATTTAAATTCATATAATTTGTCTTCCTTTATTTATTTTTCCCATTAATTTAGTAGCGTAATACTAAATTAATAACTTAGAATGTATAATTAGAAACAAATAAACTTAGGCCAATGAAAAAAAAATATTAAAAAACATTTAAATACAAATCTAAAGTTCAGCTTTTGGATTCTTGCGAAAAATCCTATCGGAGATTGGACCTCTCATACACAATTTTCCCAACAGGAACAGTAAACTTGAATATTTTGATAAATAAAGTTGGAACTTGAATATTCTGGTAAATATGTTTTCAATATTTTGGTAAAGAAATCTAATTAAACACGCATAAAGGAGTGATTTGACAAGAAAAAATCATTTATACTATATTACAAAACCAAAGTTTAGGATTTTTTTAAAAAATAATTAATCCTCTTCACTTATTTTTTTTTCTTTTCTAAAGGTGTCTCTTTCGCTATTGTTTAATTCATCTTGTAAGAGGATGATTGCAAAATAAATTAGATTAATTGAAAGAAAAATAAATTAATTCCATCCAATAATTTTGTAATAATATGATTTTACTATTTTATACAAAAATATAAATTTAATTTAATTTGATTAAATCAATTTGTATCGAATTAAATTGTTTTATTTCTCTTTTTCAATTTTAATATATAAATTCACCAAAAATATATACATATATATATATATATATATATATATAGGTTTAAACCATTTCAGTATTGAATAAAAAAATGTTTGTTATACGATTTTCCTCAATCCTAAGATATGTGACCGTCTGTTTGACTCAGATTCTCTAGAATTATTTATAGGAAAAGAAAAAATAAGATAAAATTAACTATTTATTATTTAATTTGTAGAAATTTATATATATATATATATATAATTTGTTAAAAAATAAAAGAATATCTATAAATTAACTAATAAAAAATTAATTTTAATAAGAAATTATTTAATTTTTTTGTTTTTATTTTATTTTCAGTACTTCTACACAAATTTACACTCAAACCGGCCGTAGATGATGCTTCGGAAGTATGGCAAGAAACTCAAAGATTGATTCCTTCAATTCCGGAGTGATATTTTCTGAACAATTAAGATAAAGATATTATGGGACGAATTGTGTAATTTGCCCTATCCCAGCGTCTATTCTATTCTTCCACTGGCTGTTGAAAGTCTTACAAAGTTGTCCAAGAAATAGAGCCAGTGATTAAAGCTAATATTCTATCACAAGTTTCAAATATTAAAATATGAATTGATTTTTTTTTTTTTTTGTAGTTCATATTTTGGTAGTTTCAATTCACAAAAAAATATATTTTGGTTTTCAAAATTTAAAATGTAAATACAAATTAATTTCCATATAATATATTTTAAAATTCAATAGTTTACAGATTATAAAAAAACAAATTAATATAAATAAATTTATTTTAAAAACATCATATTAAATTATATATAATTTGAGCAAGGTTTTTAAAACTGTATCTATTTTTTAAATTTAGCTTAAAAACTCGATCAAATATAAATATAACAAATATTTTTTAAATTTTTTTTATTTAGTTTACAGATTCTTATAATGTCAATCAATAAAATAATTTTAAACATATTTTAAATTAATTATTATAAAATTTAATAAACTTAACATAATAACTTGTAGTTGTTAATTAAATTCTTTTTCATTCCGTTTAGTGTTGCAAAACGCTCCAACTGTCACGACCTTGAGTCAATATACATATAACTTGCATTAATTAGACGTCTCCTCCTTTGAAATTTCTGGAATTAAAATTCGATGTGAAGCAAAAGCAATGGTGTTTGTCATCCATAATACTACTTTATTTATTTATTGGTTGACTGAAATGACTAATTGAGTGTCATGATCCAGATGTAAGCCGATATTCTCTGAAAATGGAAATGTTGTAAACCCAACTCTTGATTTCCATTCAACAAAAAAACTAATACTAGAAAATAAAGTTTGTCTGATCTAAGATACGAGGGAGAAATTAGGCAGGGTAATGCGGGGATGTGAGAACGGGTTTAGTCTCCTCGTCTTCCACTCCTGATTCCCAAAGGCTTTTTCTATCCCATTCTCCATTTTGGTCGACATTTAAAAATTAAATTCATCTTTGTACCTGTTGGGAATTGGATTTTTTCGCTTTGTCCCATCCGTGATATAAAAAATGAGAAAAATATGATAATTATTTTTAATTAAACTGATATATTATAACATGTAATTTGAAATTTCAAAAGTAAAAATAACTTGATCTTATTCATCTTTGGATAATTTAAAGAAATAACTATTATGACATCTTGTTTATGAAGGTTGAAATTTCATGTACTTAGTAACAGGTTAAGTAAAAATTATTTGTTCTTATTTATTTTTTGAGTTTAACATGAAATTAAGTAAAAATTATATATAATTAATAAAAAAAATAATAATTTCATACATAAAACAAACATTAATTCATTAAAATTATAATGTTATTATAATTTAAAATATTTATTATATTAGAATAGTAATGGGATGGGGACGGGAATCAACATTCCTGAATCTAACTTTTTTGATCGAGAAAAACTCGAATTTAAATTTAATCTCAATCAATTTAATTTTTCACCATAAAAGTAAAGACAAGTTTAGATAAGTATCCCCGATAATAGATACACTTATCATCATGCCTAAAAAAAATGTTTAATTAAATGATTGCATTTACTTATGTCGATTACTTGATTCTCTTCTTCCTATTAGTAGTCTTTCAATCACACCCACAAAAAAGAATAGTCTTTAATGGGCATGTGCCCAACTGCTTGACTCACTTGGCTATAGCCAAAACCTACTTTTATACGGAAATTGACCATCAATTCACCTATTAATGATTTGCAAAGGACATCAATGTAGCATAGTACAAAAAATAACAATTAAAATAATGTTGAAAAAATTATTTTAGTTAGTTTTCAATTTTTATTATTAATTAAAAAGTTAGTTTGTCTTTTTTTGGTAATTTTTTAACAACTTTTAGTATTTTTTAAAATGTTATTTGATGTAACGGTTTTAAAACGTTAATTTCTAAAGTTTTTTATAATTTATTTCTTAATCTTAAAATATTTATCAATTTTTTATCATTCTTTTTAAATAAAACATAAAATTATTATTATTTTCACTCATTTATCCTACACATTTTTTTTATATTATACTATTTTTATTCTAACCATTATACTATTAGTAATATTTAATTTATTATTTCAGTATTATACTTTACAAAATTAACAATGATAAATGTTAGATTTTTTTAATAATTTTTTTTATATTATATGATTTATTTTAATTATTATGCTTATTTACATAATAAGAGTATAATGTCTAGTTAAGTGTATATTGTTTTTACTTTATTTTAAATTTGATTAAAAATATTTTAAGATATAACAAAAGATTCACAGTGAAATATATAATATAAAAAATTTAATAATTGAAACTAAAAATTTAATGAAAATATTCTATCTATAAATATAAATTACAAGAGTATAAAATAATTAAATTATAATTCTAATTATAATTATCATATAAATATATTAATTTTTTTCATTTTATATTTTTCTATTACTTCAATAAATAATTTTACTGAACAATTATGATTTAATAAATTAATTTTTTAGTTATTAGCTTACTTTTTCAGATTCTAACTAATTTTTTAACTAATTTGGTCAAATATAATCATAATATCTTAATTCTTTTCTGCGCCATTAGTAAATACTATCAAAACAACTCAAATAAAAATGTGTGTATTAAGTAAATGAGAAATTTAATCTTTAATTTATCAACTGGGTGATATATGAAACTCTAATGAATAGAGTTTAGGGTGCCATCCCAACTGGGATGTTGAACTCTATTTTGATGTGTTTGCATTCCTTTTCCGAAACATATATATGCGAGATTCCAATGTTTGGGGACCTCATCCTTATGGTTAAGTGTTAGGTTTATTACCAACAAATTCAACAAGGTTAGTAGTTACATGTTAGTGATAGACATACTAACATTAATTATAAGTAGGAAAAAAGTATCAAACAAATAATTTCAATGAAATATAATATTTAATATATTTTTATTTTTTAATCATAATCTCATTTAAAAAAGTTTACAAGTAATATTATTAATTTTAACAAAAAAAATATATACAAGTTATTTAAAAAATGTGATTTACATGTTTAAATTATATTTTTTTATACTTAAATAACTAAAGGTGTTATATCTAGAAGTGTAAAGATATTTACAAGAGGTGAATAGATTTCTTAATTTTATTTATGTGCATTAGTTATGTAATATTATAATTTAAACTGTAAGAATAACGATGATACTATGGGGAGATGAATTTTCACTAATTCTTACAAACAAATTTAGGCCATTTCTGTGATCCTTTCTAAATACTAATTAATTATATTTAAATATAAAATAATTTCCTTTTTAAAAGGGTTTTCTCTTTTCTTTTCTTTTTTATAAAAGGGCTTTCTTTTAAGCAAAAAGAAAAACATGTAAAAGTCTTTTTTTAAAACAAATTTTGAGAGAAAATGGAGTTGTCCTATTATTACAACTATACCTATTAACATGTACAAGAATTAAACACAATAACTTTTTAGCATGCTATTGAATTGTGCCAATTGTGAGAGACTCAATGAAAAAAAAATGAAAAAAGGGCATGTCGGGTCGGGTGGTTGTGTTGTGTCCTCTCTCACATTGGGCATGACTCATGTTCCACAAATATTTAGAACTGATTGAGAGGTCTTTGGTGTAGAATTTATGTGGTGGCTCAATTCGGAAACCGCATTGTCGTTTTCATGGTTCATTCATGCATCACAAGAAAAAACAAACGAGAAAAAAAAGAAAAGCTTGCAGCCACAAGCAAGGACTGGGTAAAACAACTTCACCGATCATAATCAACCCCCGTAATTGTTACGTACGTATTGCCACTTGCTTAAACTGAAATGACCCATTCACAATTCACAAAAAAAAATCTGCATATAATTAATAGATAATTAGATTTTTTAAACATATTATTAAGAATTTTTTTGGTAGAGTTAAAAATTTAGGAAAAGGAGATGACATCCCATTCTAAAGTAAGAAAAATATATGACAACAAAGAAAACATAAAGAGGTACTTACATTTACCTCTCTCAAGAAATATGAATGAAAATTCAAATATATGACTTATTAGATAGAAGATACAGTCTTGTTTCATTCAGTCAACTCCTTAGAATTATATATAGTTTTAAGAATTTGATTCAACTTTTCAAAAAAAAAATTGTTAGAAGAGACAAAACTCAGTTTAATCATATTTATGTTTGAAAATAAATTAGTCTTAAATTATTAGTTGAAAAATATTCTTGATGACAAGAAGAAGAAAAAATGCGCTTGCAACGCAATCTGATAATTCATTTTTGTTCACCTTTTTCTTCCAACTATATGATATGATTAGAGAGACATTCTTAAAGAGAATTAAAGTTGAAATAATGTTGATTTTACATTTTTAGTTTTGAGGGTTAGTCTTCATGTATTCAGCCTCTTGGGTCACGTGGACTTTTCTTAGGATAACCGATACAAACGTACAACGTGTTATGAACTAAGGTAAGAATGGCATTTCAATGATGGACAAGTAGCATGGTGAGAGAGTGTGTGACATGCATCCTTATTATTGTTCCAGACTTCCAGTTCCAGCAAAGAGAAACTTTTTTTTAAGAAAGCAAAGAGAAATTATTATGCATGCTTGTATAAAATCATCAAACTAGTAAATGATTAATATAATATTTAAAATATAAAATAATTATCATTAATATGTGATGTGAAAAGTCGTATAACTATTATTACTTATTTATTTAATTTGAATAAAATTATCTCTCATAAAAATACTTATAATCTACCCAAAAAATCCAAAAGAAATTTCTTTCACCACAAGGCATGCATTAATTATTGTGGAAATGTCAATTACTTGAATCAAACACTCTTAACTCTTTAGCATCTTATTTTGCAATTGCACCGGTATTGACCTTTATATGTTTTTCTCCTAGTTTTATCCCTTCCTTTCGTCATTCTTTTACCTACTACGGTGCTATCTCCTTTCATGATTTTTTTAATCCATAATAATAAGTTTATTTCTTGTGTTGCACATTTGAGTTCCTTATTCTATTCCTTGTTTCTTCTTTTGAAAAGATCTTTTATCCTTCTATTTTATTTATTTTCGAAAAAATAAAAGCTTTAAATTATTAGCATTTAAATAAAATAGTCATTTAGTTATGCATATATATAGGGTTGACGGGTGAAAAACAATTATTTTTTATCCTAACGGGGATGACTTGAACTATAATTGTACCATAGACTAGTGAACATTGACAAGAACTTTCTTGAACTTTCTTCGTATATCTAAACTTACAACGTCGATTGCTATAAAGAAGGGTTTGGAACCGTCTTTAAAGGGGTCTAAGAATCGCCTTAGAAGCCTATTTTTGTATTAGTGCTTTAATATTATATGGTCATGAGAGTTAAAAAAAAAAGTTGCATATTTATAGTTATTATCTCATTTTTTAAAATAAAGTCGGATTAATAATTATTTTCGTCAAAAATCAAACTTAAATAATATCGAAATCATTTAACCTTAACTTCCATACATTAATTATTTGTGTCAAATTTTTTTGTTACTTATTTCTTACTTAATATTATAAAATGCCATAAATCTAATGATAGATACCAAAGATTCTTAGGAAACTTTGAGAAGAACATTCTTTTTACTTGATCTAGTAGTTTCTAAAATCACAAAGATTATCGAAATTGATTCTTAGGAAACTTTGAGAAGAACATTCTTTTTACTTGATCTAGTAGTTTCTAAAATCACAAAGATTATCGAAATTTATTATTGATAAGCTTTAATTACACTATAGAATTATAATATATATATATATATATATATATATATATATATATTTGTAATTACATAAATTATGTCCATTTAAATACATATTTCGACAATTCTCATTTATTAAAACATCCTCTAATTAAATGGTTCATTATTCGAATTCTAATTAGTTTTTATCTATGGAATATAGATTTTGCTATATAAGAGATATATTGATTTTATGTATACTTACGATCTCAAAAGAAAATTGTCACTGCTTTATTATCAAAACCATGATTGAAAAAAATGCATAAAGTCTAACAAATATATACATAGAGTAAGTACATAAAATCATATCTCCAATAGCCAAAATCAAGATGTTCGTATGAGGAGATCCTAACTCCTAAGATAGTAAGATACATCTTGATCTTGCAATCACTAATATATATTTTTCAAATGCCGTAACGAATATATAAGATGATAATAAGGCATTAAGTAAAGATCAAGATGTCGTATGATTATAATTAGTTAATAACGTTAAGAAGATTTGACATCCGGTGCACATTTGATTTCACCCTTGTAGAATTATTCTGAGTTTAAAATTGATTTTAGATATGTTTTTACATGTTTAATTTCACATTAAATAAAAGTTTAGAATTGATTGAGTTAAAATAATTTTATGTAATTTTTGCATTAAATTCAAATTTTTGTGTTAAATTTTATTCTTAACTTGATTTTATATAAAAATATTTAAACATAAATTACTTTACTTTAAAATTAATTTTTTAAAATCAATTTTGAAAACACTCATTCACACATGTACTCCATCACTGGCATGTCACGTCGGAACTATGTAGAACATTTAAAATTGTTAATCTAATCAAATAAGATGTGACCAAATTAATAAACGGACACCTTTAGTGACAGCAGCCACGTTAACGTTAATTAGTCACATTGGTAATGGTATTAACAGCAGAGATCAAAACTTAACTAGTGTGTGTAAAAATTAAAACTAACCATTTTTTTTCGTATAGAAAGATGAGACAACTTTAAAGATAAAAATAACAATTAAACCTATATAATTTTTATACTTAAACTTATTCTTTTTTTTCCCAGTAAATGTTAATTTATTAATTTTATTTAAATAACACTGGAAAAAAAAACTCCGCCTATGTGTGTTTGCATTCATGGTCTCTCCCAAGCCAGGATAAAGGAGGAGGGTTGGCGTCAGGGGTTGCAAACCGACCGTAAAAAAAGCAGCTATTTTTATGTGATGAACCTTTATGATATTTCGTTGGGGCATTCCCTTCTTAGCGACATGTTACATCGGGCCCAGGATGTATCGAAAAATAAGCTAGGGTCCTTGCCACAAGGCAATGCGCTACATCGATCCCGGGATGTAGTGATAAGTGAGTTAGGGTCCATGCCGAAAGGCAAGGCGCCAGGTATTCACCCGGATTTGGTGACAAAAAGGCAAGGGTCCCAACACGCAGATGGGCGAGCGTAGCAGGCAAACAACGCCCAGGGGTTTAGGATGAAATTGGGAAGCTGGAATATAGGAACACTAATAGATAAACTGAGGGAGTTAGCAGATGTTTTTGTCAAAAGGAAAGTGAATATTGTTTGTTTGCAGGAAACTAAGTAGGTTGGAGAAAAAGCCAAGGAAGTGGAGGGCACCGGTTTCAAGTTGTAGTATACAGGTACAACCAAGAGTCAAAATGGGGTTGGAATTATGATCGATAGAAGTTTTAGAGATAAAGTCGTTGATGTCAAAAGGAAAGGCGTCAGAATTATGATGATTAAGCTTGTAGTGGGGTTAAATATCCTTAGTGTGTATGCACCCCAAGTTGGAGTACTCTCAGATGAAAATGACCAATTTTGGGAAGACTTTAAGGAGGTTCTGAGAGGGATCCCATGAGAAGAGAAGATTTTTCTAGGAGGAGATCTAAATTGGCATGTTGGTAAAAACGGTGGAGGTTTTGATAGAATTTATGGTGGTTTTGGCTATGGGATGAGAAATGAGATTGGAGAAGATGTCTTGAACATTGCACTAGCCTATGATTTGATGTTAGCGAACACTTTTTTCTAGAAAAGGAAGTCTCATTTTATCACGTATCATAGTGCTCAAAATTGTAGTCAAATTGATTTCTTTATGGCTAAATGGGAAGATAGAAATTCGTGTCTTGACTGCAAGGTCTACCCTGGAGAATGTGTGGCAACACAACATAAGTTGGTAGTTCTAGATGTTAGGTTCAACAAAGTTCTTAATTTGAGGAAGAAGACTCAAAACCCAAGGATAAGATGGTGTAAGCTAAAGGAGGAGAAACAAATTGAGTTTAAGGAAAACATGTTGTGTGAGGGACCATGAGAGTTTGTTGGAGAAGTTAATGAAATATGGAATAAGATGACTATGTGTGTTCAAAATGTGGGAAGAAGGGTGCTAGGTGAAAGTAAAGGAAACAAAGTTCTTACAAAGGAAACATGGTGGTGGAATGGAGAGGTGCAAGAAGTTATTAAACAGAAGAAGGAATGCTTTAGATCTTTGCATAAATGTCTCAATGATGAGAATTTGCAAAAGTTTAGAGTAGCGAGGAAAAATACAAAGAAAGTAGTGCGGGAAGCTAGAGGCAAAGTTTTTGACGATTTGTATAAAAATCTTGGGAGCAAGGATGGGGAGAAAGATATTTACAAACTTGCAAAAATGAGGGATAAGAAGAGTAAAGACCTCACCCAAGTTAGATGTATCAAGTATGAAAATCAAAAACTTGTGGTAAGGGATGAAGATGTAAGTGAAAGATGACTAAACTACTTTAACAAACTTTTTAATGGGAATAGTGACAAGATTGAGGTGGTTTTGGAGGATGTTTCTAATGATCTGATTAGAATATTTGTGCGCAAAATTAATACACATGAAGTTAAGGAGGCTTTAAAGAGGATGAAGAATAATAAAGCTTTGGGACCTGATGCGTACCTATTGAAGTGTAGAGAGGCCTGAGAGATGTGGCAATAAAATGGTTGACCAATCTTTTTAATAGGATTCTTCAAACATATAAGATGCTTGATGCTTGGAGGAAAAGTATGCTATCTACAAAAACAAGGGAGATATCCAGAATTGTTCAAACTATAGAGGCATCAAGCTCATGAGTCATACTATGAAGTTGTGGGAGAGAGTTATCGAACATCACCTAAGGAGGGAGACCAAGGTTTCCGTAAATCAATTTGGATTTAAGCTAGGAAGATGTACCATGGAAGCTATTTTTTTGATGAGACAATTAATGGAAAGGTATAGGGAAAAGAAGAAAGACTTACATATGGTGTTCATAGACCTTGAGAAAGCATATGATAGAGTCTCAAGAGAAGTCTTATGGTGGACTCTTGAGAAGAAAAATGTAGCACTAAAGTATATTAATGCAATCAAGGATATGTATGATGGGGCTACCACATGTGTGAAAGCTTGTAATGGATTATCAAGGTATTTTCCTATCACTGTAGGTGTTCACCAAAGTTCAGCTCTTAGTCTCTATGTCTTTGCCTTAGTGATGGATGAACTAACGAAACATATTCAAGAGAAAGTGTCGTGGTGTATGTTTTTTGCAGATGATATCGTGCTTATTGATGAAACCAAAGATGGTGTTAATAGGAAATTGGAATCGTGGAGAAACACTTTGGAGTCTAAAGGGTTCACGATAAGCAAAAGCAAGATGGAGTATATGAGGTGTGAGTTTTCGCGGGTAAGAGATGATGATCAAGACACAGTGCATTTACTTGGTAAAGATGTACCCAAGAAAGATATTTTTAGATACTTGGGATCAATGTTGCAAAAAGGTGACGAGATTAATGAAAATGTAAATTATAGAATTAGAGCAGGGTGGATGAAATGGCGGAGTGTATCAGAGTTTTTGTGTGACCGCAAAATTCCCCTTAAGCTTAAAGGAAAATTTTATAGAACAGCTGTAAGATCGACAATGCTATATGAATCAGAATGTTGGCCAGCACATAGGCAACATGAACATAAAATAGAGGTAGCAGAAATGAGGATGTTAAGGTGGATGTGTGGATATATGAAGATGGATAAGATAAGAAATAAGGATATTCGATGAAATGTATCAGTGGTACCGGTATGGGAAAAGATGAGGGAGCATAGATTGAGGTGGTTTTGACACGTTATGAGACGGCCAGTGGATGCTCCCGTAAGAACAAAAGTTTGTTACTAAGAGCTCGACACAAGGAGAGGTAGAGGTCGACCGAAATTTACCTGGGGAAAGGTAGTTAAACATGACTTGATGGAGTGGGATATAGATTGACAGACGATATGTCTTAGGACGGAGTGAAGAAAAGTTATAAACTTGGTGAAGGGTTAAACTCATTAATAATTTCTATGTTCCAGTCGTTTATTGTTTTGGCTCTTTTCCTCTTTTTTCTCCTTCTTCCTTTCACTCTTCCTTTATTTTAGCTTATTTCCTCTATCTTTTGTCTTATTTCCACTTTTCTCTTCTTGTCTCCCTTTCTTTGTTTTATTTTCGATTTATCACTGGATTCATCTATCATCGACCCCAATTAACTTGGGTTAAAGGTGTTATTGATGTTGATGATGTTGAACACCGGAAAAATTTGAATTTGTGACTTTTTTTTCTTTTTTTCTTCCTTCACACTTAAGTATTTTTTTTGGATCATTAAATTAATCTTATATTTCATTTTTTATTATTTTATTTATAAAATATAAGCATAAAATAATAACATTATAAACAATAGAGGTATTCAAATATAGCACCAGAATGAAGGGAAAATGTACAGGTACTTCATATATATATATATAACATGGCAGTGGTCACCACAGACTTAAAAATTAACATGGATGGGCAGTGGAAAGGATTCAATTGGGTGGTTGCTCAGTTGTGGATTGCATGTGTACATCTTAATTCTTAAGGCAGCCAGATAATGGAAATATAGACAGACTGAGTAAAAGGGGGCACGTGTTACAAGCAATGGGAAAAGAATAAAAAAAGAAAAAGCACGTACAACTGTACAAGTCAATGATGAAATTTACGTACCCTGAATCTTCTTCAAAGTAAATTTTATTTATCAATCAAAGTTTTTTTTTAGTCCAGAAAATTTAGTTAAATTAAATCTAAGGACTTATAAGATCATCTTTAAAACTCAATGAACATTTATAAAAATACTTATAAATATATATCAATAAAGTTATTAAATTAGCAACAAGAATCAAAACCATATTTTTATAAAATATGAATTTATTTTTTATCAACTGAACTAATTTTCATTGATTTTTTTAATTAAATACACTAAATAAAATGCAATATGTGTTCTACGAGCTAAATTAATTTATTTTTTTAACGTAATTTAACTTATAAAACATTTTTTTTATATGTACAAAACAAAAACATTCAAGTATCTTAAACAAAATTTTTATCATTTAAAATTAAAGATAAAATTTTGAGGTTAATTTTCATATGTTATTAATTTTTAAAATTTTCATACTATTAAATAATTACAGATTATTCTAAGTAAAAAATTAAATAATTATTATAAAAATTAACAGTGTTATTTTATAACACAATCAAGAACTAAATCAGAATATTATTTTTTAAAGAGCTGAATTATGGCCAATTTATACATTATCTTCTTACTTTAATATTAAAAACTTTGCATTAATCTCCTTTACATCAATTAATAAAAATTTAAAGTTTTATTTTTTTAACCAAAGCTATTTAAAACTCTTAACTAATTATCTTCTATCAAATTGATCCATTTTAAAATAAAGTGGTACCTTCAATTATAATTTCATGCTCAAACCAAAAATCAAATCTTAAATCTTAGTTAAAATCAATAAGTGTTAAACCACTTTATGTCAACAAATTTTGATCGGATTAAAGTTTAATGCTCTTTAATGAGATAGTAACTCACATTTTAACTATAAAATAACACCAAGAATAGTTTGATAATGACTTATAAACTAATTCATTGTTTATTATTCATTTAAAAATAAAAAACTATGGCACTGATTATTACTAAATTGATTGAACTTAATAATGGGACCCACATTTTACATGTGGAATCATACCCAGCCTCGGAACGTAGACTTAAACAGTTGAAACTTTTGGCTACAACTAGAATCCTCAACGCCCTCTCTTTCTTAATTCTCAAACACCAACACAATGCCTCTTTACTTTTCTCAATCAACACTGTTTGTTTGTGTCAAACACCATAAACCATAGTATCTTTTTTCTTTGTTCTTTGTCTTGGTCTTGGCACTGAACATTATTTTCCATCAAAAATAAAAATTCAGAGCACAATAACAACAATTCAGGAAAACAAAAACTCAGCCACATAATTTCCTTCAACTCATGGCTTGTACTGAGCATGGCCATGGCTGTGTGTTGTTGGGATTGGTGTTGTTGAGTTTAGCTGCTTCACAAAGTTGTTGTTGTTATGGTTTGGGCACATTTGGGTTTGACATACACCACAGGTTCTCGGATCAGATTAAGGGGATGCTTGGCATTGATGATGTTCCTCAAAAGGGAACTCCTCAATACTATGCTGTCATGGCCCACAGAGATCGCGTATTCCGGGGCCGGAGACTCGCCGGCGCCGATCACCACACGCCTCTCACCTTCGCCGCCGGCAATGACACTCACCAGATTGCTTCCTCTGGATTGTATGAGAATTCTCCACCCCCCACTTGTCAATTTTTTAACTTTTATTTGTTTTCTCTTCTTGGTACTTTTTTTTGGAAGAAAACTTTTCTGGGTCAGTTTTTTCTTTATCGGAATTTTGTGTCGAATTTGAGCATGAAAGAATATGTGTGTTGGGAAAGTGAATTCTGATGCCAAACTATTTTTGTTTGTTAAATAAAAAAAGTTTATTTATTTAGTATTTTTGGTAGTTATAGTTGTTTGTAGTTATGCACTTTACCGTTTTGACGATTCCATATGTAAAATTTGTATGTTTTAACTTTTAACATATAGAGTGAATTTAATGCGTTTTGGTTCCACCAATAAATTTAATAAGTTTTGGGCCTAAAGATGAATTTTAAAGTCTTTACCAATACTTTTTGATTTATAAATACAATTAATCACTGGGATCAAAACTTGTTAACTAAAGCTTACACTTTTTACATATAGGATCAAAATGGAGACAATACACAGGTCAAAATAATAATTAAACTTGAAGAAAATTGAACCTAGTTTTTTAAGAATAGGAGAATGTTGTTTGTACAACTAACAGAGAGAAAGAGAAAATTTTAAGATGTAATAAATAATGTGAAAAAAATGATAAACACCAAAAAATGATGTTATATTAACTACTGAATGTGTATCACCTATCTAATATTTATTCTTCTCACTTTCTGTTCTCTTCGAAGATAACAAAGAAAAGTGTAATGATGAGTATTGTTAGGCATTTTCTATGATGATTGTGCACTAATAATTTCTCCTTGTTATTTGGATTTCAGTTTGCATTTTGCCAATGTTTCGGTTGGGACACCACCTTTATGGTTTTTGGTAGCGTTGGATACAGGGAGTGACTTGTTTTGGTTACCTTGTGATTGTCTCAGTTGTGTGCATGGTGGTTTAATGACAAGAACTGGAAAGGTATACATATTCATATTCTACCGTAATCATTTATCGTTATTTTTGTATAAAGACCTTATGTGAAACTTCATTTGCATCATAATTGTTGGATTTGGATATCTCGATGGCTATTATTCTTGGTTAAATGGATTCACCTTTCCTTTCTGTAGTTTCTTTATGACTCATAATGAGTAAAACTGATGTAATTCATACTCTACCTTCATCATCACCTCCCTCTCTATCATTTTCCTTTATCAAAATTTTTCTCTGGCAGATACTTAAATTCAATACATATGATCTTGATAAGTCATCCACAAGCAATAAAGTTTCATGCAACAATAGCACCTTTTGTAGACAAAGACAACAGTGTCCTTCAGCTGGCAGCACTTGTCGATATCAAGTTGATTATCTTTCAAATGATACTTCATCTAGGGGATTCGTGGTAGAGGATGTGTTGCACTTAATTACAGATGATGATCAAACAAAAGATGCTGACACAAGAATTGCTTTTGGGTAAAATACTCATCATCTTACTGAGAATTTTTATTGATTGTGTGTATACAATTGAAGCCTCAATACATTATTAATCTTAGCCAAAACCCATCACTTTGCTTCTTAGAAGGTCTATGAAAAGGTATAGCAAGTGATATCCTAGAAACCTGTGAATGTGTCTGGTTAAAGACCACGGGCAGATGCATGTTAGGAGCTGTCTACAAGATATTTTTTTTGAAGAAAATATTTAAGATTTATTTTTTATTTTTTTTAGAGCGAACCCTGACACAGCAATAAAGTTATGCATTGGTGATCATATTGATCATGGGTTCGAATCCGGAAACAGCTTCCTTGCATATATAAAGATAAGACATACAATATATCTTCCCCTTACCTTCGCATAGCGAAGAACCTATGAACAATTTGGTAGGTAATTTTTTTAATTTAATTTTTTTTGCTTCCATAAAAATATACGTCTTGCCCCCATAATATATATATTTTTAAAATGAATAAAAAAATTAAAGATAAAAAAGAAAATATATTAATATTAATTTTATCACTTTATTATTTTAATTTTTATCATTCTTACACCTCTGGTACTAAATAAGTAGTAAGTCAATAACACAAAAATACACCTTTACACTCCCAAAAAGATAGATAAAAGAAAAAAATGTCACCACTTGTTACTATTTCTTAGATCAATTAGGTCCCATAGTTTTTTTAAAATTGATTTAATATGATTCTTTACTTTTAAAAGATTCAATTAGGTCTTTTATTTTATAAAATGAATTCAATTTAGTCTCATTATTCTTTCATTTGCTACAAAAGTTTTAATAAGTAGAACCTAAATTAGTTTTAAATAAGACCAAATTAACCCCATTTTAAAAAATAAAATACCTAATTGAACATTTTATAAAAGTAAAAAATATCTAATTGAATTATTTATAAGTAAAAAAAAGTTAATTTGAACATGCAAATAATAAGAGTATCAAATTGAACTAGCAAAATAAGTTAGAGAAAAAAGTTAAATCATTTAATTATAGATTATTTTATTTTCCTCACTAAGTAAAATTTCTATATCTGTCATTGTTCATAACCTCAAATTTCCTAGTTACTAAGTTTACCTTTAAACTAACATTTCAATATCACTGCTTCTGTTTGACTATCTTTCTTTGAAATTGCTTTCTGTAATTAACCTTTTGTTTTTGGTATTTCTCATTTTGTTGGTATTGATTAATCTGTGGCAGTTGTGGCCAAATTCAAACTGGTGTGTTTCTAAATGGGGCAGCTCCAAATGGCCTATTTGGACTTGGAATGGATAATATATCTGTTCCTAGCATCCTAGCCAGAGAAGGGCTTATTTCAAATTCCTTTTCAATGTGTTTTGGATCTGACAGTGCTGGAAGAATCACGTTCGGTGATACTGGCAGCCCGGACCAACGAAAAACACCATTCAACGTCGGGAAATTGCAGTGAGTGGATACTATCTTTCATTCTTCTTTCAACAAGTTGTGACTTTCACTCTTAAAAGAGTACAACAGAAAAAAGAAAAATTATTGTGTCTAACTATACTAGTGCTTATTGAATCCTTGACAGTCCAACTTATAACATCACCATAACCAAAATCATTGTGGAAGATAGTGTTGCTGATCTTGAGTTTCATGCAGTTTTCGACTCTGGTACCTCGTTTACATACATAAATGACCCAGCTTATACACGACTGGGTGAGATGGTAAGTATTCTACAATCTACATTATAGTTTGGATAAGGAGTTTCATGTGTCAAAATTTTGTTTGCAGTACAATTCAAAAGTCAAAGCAAAGCGGCATTCATCTCAATCACCTGATTCTAATATCCCCTTTGAGTATTGTTATGACATAAGGTGATATTGGCTTTGAGAGAAACCATCAACTTATTTTCTTTTGAAACAATTAGGTACTGATTTCCACTTTACCTGCAGTATAAACCAGACAATTGACGTTCCCTTTTTGAATCTAACAATGAAAGGTGGAGACGATTATTATGTAATGGATCCTATAGTACATGTTTCTAGTGAGGTAAGAGCAGAAAATCTTTCTCTGATTTTATGATATCTAATGATTCTCAACTTTCTTAATCTCATTTCCTTTTGTGATATACAACAGGAGGAAGGAGATCTTCTTTGTTTGGGAATCCAGAAAAGTGACAGCGTGAATATCATTGGACGTGAGTATTTAGTTCTTGATGGAATATATCATCATAAAGTTTTTCATTCAGAATTATCAATCATGGTGCCTTTTATTAACACAGCAGCTACAATTAATTGTGTTCATAGAACAGATTGGGATAGATTATTTTGGTCCCTACCCAGCTAAAATTTTTTTATATATAATTATTTATTTGATCCAAAATTCAACACAATCAGGAGCTGATAATGAGATAAAACTAAGTTAACCTGATTAATGTCGTAATATATCAATCTAACATTATGCATAATTAAATTATGAAATTAAAAGCCCACTAAGGTCAACCTAGCAGTGGAGAGTTAGAATAGTATGTACAAGGTCATAAATTTAAACCTTAATACAACAATTATACACACACAAAAAATCATGAAACTAATATATATATATATATATATATATATATATATATATATATATATATATA
>CM023956.1:19872569-19884056 GCA_013407115.1 Glycine latifolia
AAGGTGTATTTTATAATATACTTATCAAAGTAAATAATATCAATATAAGTGTAATAATATATTATGTAAAATGTTATCTATTAAGTGAAAACGTCTTATTATTATTGCATATAAAAAGTGTATATTTTGAAAAGAATATAAAACACCAGATTGAGACAACCCTAGTCGATCCTCATAATAAACCAAATTTAACTTCTAAAATTCAAAAGTCAATGTTAGCTACAAATGAGGCATGGGTTAGTGAAACAGGACAGACAGGTCACGAGTATCCCTAGTTACAACTACAGCATATTACATATTCCTTTGGTAAAAGTAAATGTAGATGCCACGCTGCTTGTTTATTTAGCTTTAGCAAATCATTAAATCAGCATTTCGACAAGAAAATGTATGGCTTCCATATAGCTGTTGCTGAGCCATTGATACTGGATTGCAACATTAATTATATTTATCTATCTTGATCTTGATGCAGAAAACTTCATGACTGGTTACAAAATAGTCTTCGATCGTGACAATATGAATCTTGGTTGGAAGGAAACTAATTGTGAGTATATTTCACCTCTTAACTATATTTGAACTTGGCATACTTTTTATTAATCTTCTTGTTAAACAAATATCATATGGTCCTGTCAGGTTCTGATGATGTGCTCTCAATTACATCACCAATTAACCCACCATCGCACTCTCCTGCTGTTTCTCCTGCTATTGCTGTGAATCCCGTGGCTACATCGAATCCATCAATTAACCCACCTAATCGATCATTCATGATCAAACCTGCCTTTACATTTGTTGTGGTCCTTTTGCCACTTATAGCCATTTTTTGAGCATTCCTATGCCCATTCCATCATGTATTTTTCAAAATAATAGTTTTTCTTCTTTTTTCCATTTTAAGTTTATTACACGAGAAGCATTATTGCTTCCCTCTTTGTTTTTCAGTCATAATAGCCTCTGATGGCCTTGTATATAATATACCCAACATAGATGCAAACTAGAGAAAGTTCAGTTCTTATATAATACTCATGTTTCTAATTTTAAATATAATGTATCAAGTTTATCCTTGTTAATACTCATTAGTTTGTTATGGGTGGTGTAAAAACATTAAAGTCTAGAATATTATACACCACCACCAATAAAAAGCACAAATACTTATAGTATCTAATAAGGGCAGCTAGTATAAAAAAAATTAAATGCTTCATGAGAATTGTAAAATGTCCTATAAAAATGACCGTCAATTCCTTCTAAAAGGTGTCTTATATTAAGGGCTGGAAGGAGTACGTTATATAGCAGTTAGCTGGCATCCTGCATACACTTGATTTAGTAAAATCTCCACCAAAATACGGCTTAATTTTTTATATGTGCAAACTTAACAAGAAAAATAATCTTATTATACAACCCAGAAGAGAAAACTCAGCAGTTAATTGTAAAGGAATATTTTCAAATATAGGTTGACATAAAGCTATAACTGCTAATAAAATGATGGTGATCATGGCACAACCATAAAACGGATACAAGTTTCAAGACTATATCAAACTCATTAATTTATGCCGTACTACATTTAGTTGCAACAAAACAAAAATGAATTAAGCAGTCTAATTATGGGGATTCAAAATTTCAAATGGATGATTTGAACAGGAACAAGACATCCAACGTCTTGGCAGAAGATTAAACTACCTGAACATCCATTGCTCATCTTCTGTCTACACTTCTTTCATAGTTCTGCTAAGATCCTTTTTCCCCTGCTGGGTTTCTATAACACATAAAAGAGATCAATTCCCCTCCTCCATTCAAGTGTGTTAATTGAACAACAAGGTTCAGAACTAGTGCCTCTTTTTCTTCATACCTTTAATGTGTGATTTTCCATCTTTCCTTGTCTTATCATCAGAGGGTAACTGAACTTGCTTTGATTTCATCTTAATTGATTTAACCAAAGATGATAATTCATATTTATCTTTCTTTGACTTCAAAGCATCTAATCTTTCTTCCTCACCCTTCTTCATCATGCCAGAATCATTAGAAGACAATTGCATTCCTTTTACTTTTGTAGGCTCCCTTTCCGCAGGTGGATCCGCATTATCCTTCTGTTGCTTCTGTGCTAGCTGCCTGGCATATGTTGCACTCCTGCAAACATATTTTGGAATTACAAAATAAAATAGTGAGTTTGCTACATAAAAAACAGCATATACAAGCTTCTTGAACCAGAGTATAATCACAGAGATCAAGAACATCCAACTTGGCAATTATAACTAGTGTACCACAAGTTAAACATGAAAATATTAGCAGGTCAACCAGTTAAGAACAAGTCTTGCTGCCACCTGCATGTAACTTTTAGTTGAAAGAAAATTATCATGGAAAGAAATACATTTTCCATATTTGATAGAAAAATGTCATGTTCACCCTATGGGAGATAAATGGTCATGATGAAAAACTAGAAGTTGGCACTTCTCTAACTGTTTTGCAGCTACCTACAATTATCCACTAGTAGAACACTAAAGCACTATACAACAGAAAATACCTTTTAAATTTTGGATCAGTAGGATCAATTGCATAGTCAGGTGAGAAAAGAGCTGAAAAACGTGGATCATCGTATGCATTACTTGGTATCTTCTCCTCATCAATACTGTTCTCCCTCCTTTTGCCCTTGCCTTTTTTAAATTTTTGATTATGTCCCTTGAGACCAGTATCTGTCCCCTTATCATCAGCAAGCAGCAGTTCAAGCTCCTCTTTGCTTGCTTCGTCTAGCCCATTCATCTCTTTGGGTTCTTCATCTTTATTTTCTAGCTTTTTCCTCTTCTTAACAGCAGGCTCCTCAATGAAGAAGTCATCTGCTTCTTCAGTTGCCTCTTGATCAGTATCATCGCTATCACCATCATCTGATCATTCTGATGAATACTTTCTTTTATTTTTCCTGGTTTTCTTTTTCTCATATTTTTTCCTCAAATGTGCATCCCAAACTGTTTCTGATTTTTTATCCTTCTTTTCCATAATATGTTTGCTTAAATCTTCCAAACCTGTGTTGAAGGTGACCTCCATATTCTGGACATTATCATGTTCATTGCCTCCATCTGAATCATCACCGGCCTGGAGCAAAGCACAGTACTTAGCTCTTTTTTTTCCCTTTTATCAGGCTGATCATCTGTCTCATTATTATCCTTGCTATCATCACTTTCACTCTCATCAGATGTTAAAAATTCCTTCACTTCCATCTGATCTAGCTATTAAAGAGGAAGGGAAGATAAGAAGAAAAAAAAGGTTCAATATGAAGCAAATACCAAAAAACAAATAAATCAATATGTAAAAAAGCAATATCCAAGAATATCCATGCTTCTCAATTTCTGCTAACACGCAGATAGAAAACAAATAGACGCATGTAATAGAAACATTGCTACTGTAAAATATTAATGATAGAAATGTGAGCATGACACATATTTTCAGGCATAGTGCATACATCAATTGTGCATATTTTCTTTGCAGTATGTATGAGGGATGTTTAAATAATTTTATAAATAACACCATGTAGAATGACTATATAAAAGATGGGAATACTCAAGTCGCAGAATAACACTATGCAAGCCAAGAATTTTTCAAAAAGGAAAAAAAAATATTCACAACATATACAGCAGGTTACGACAAAGCAAGCAGACCTGCTCATCAGTGAATTTCCGTTTCAATGTCTTTTCACGAAGAGGTTCATCACCATCCCAAGTAAGATTAACCTCACTGTGCTGAAGTGCTCGAGAATAGAAATCTTTACACTCATAATTTGCAGGTACCTGAGAAAAGGAATCAAAATTTGCCAATTATTGTTATACTGCATAAATACAGCATATGTACATGAAAGTGTGCACGCACACACGTATAGAGACCAATATGAATTTAAATAGTTCAATCCATCTCAATCAATTTTCTAATTGCATTTTCGAATCTGGCATACTAATGAACTTCAACTACAATCAAATCTTAAATACCTCGGTAGCAACATCCCGAGGCGGGTGTTTGAATTCCATGTTGTCCGGAATAAACCTTAAATCGAGTGCATTAGATGACTGTTTTAACTCAAGACCATCACATTCTTTGTAAATGTAATTTGCTGTGGCACTTGTGTCACACTCCACCACAGCAAAATAGTACCTGGGAAGCAGAGAAAGAATAAAGATATAGTATAAGAGAAAAAAAGAGATACAAAAGAATATACATATCTATTAAAATACTGAACTTGGAATGCTGAAAGGTCCCTTCAGTTTTCTTAGTTGTACATAATGGATGGATACATGCATCTATCTGTGATGCTCGGACTCATGTACGGGCATCTGACTCAGGTATGGATCCAAGTGTCGGACCTGTGAAATTCTAATTTCAAGGACTCGGGGACATGCTTTAGAAGGGTCCAAATCTTGGATATGGACTCGGGGACAAGTTTTGAGGGTCCTTAGTTTTGGGAGGAAGGATTAAAGAAAAGAAAGAAAGAAAAAGTTATCTTACCTGAAAAAAACACAGGCACAGGAGACTGTGGTGGAGAAAAAGGCTGGACAGTTCTTAGTTTTGGCAGGAAGGGTTTACGTAGAGAAGTTGTGGGAGGAAGGGTTGAATGCAATAGAAATAAAAACTCACAAGGCACGTGAGCCCAATTTTAAAAAGGCACGTGAGTTTTAGTAGTAGTACTGAATAAAGAAAAAAAAGCAAATCTTAACCTTTATTTTATGTTTTATAAAGGCACGTGAGTCCAATCTACTTAGTCTAACAAAGCACGTGAGCCCAATTTGCCTTTTACCCGTAAGCCCAAATAAGTAATCTCCTTCCCAAACCTAAATGGCTAAATCTGAAAGTGCCTCCACGACTGCGGACTGAGAAACTTCGCCCCTCCGCAAGATCCGCAACGCACGCGAGGAGCAAAGCGGCCGCGATGGCATTTTTTGCGGCTTCCCCCCAGATCCGACTTTCTTCCTGAGACTTCCTATTTCTTTGATGCCGCGTCCTCTTTCTTCCTAACCCGGGTCTGACCCATATTCCGTGTCGGCACCCAGGTTGTGTCGTGTCGACACGGGTATGGTGGGGGTAATAGGCGAGTCCGAGCATCACAGGTATCTATCACAAAACAGTTTTCTCAAACCCATATATGAATAGGCATAACAATATGTATGACATGTGAGACGTCAGACATATGCCTTCTGATCTTGAGACCCACCCATCTGGATCATCAACATAAAACACGAGTAATTCAATCCGCTTAGTTGGGAAATGATATAGTCATCAGACTGAGGTGTCAGATGTCCTCCACCAGAACTTGGTTCCCCTTTACCATCGTGAAGAACTCCAGAACCAGTGAAGCACTGAATGTTGATTCTGGCAAAGTGCCAATCAACATTGGCTTAGGAAAGCTTCGAGGGACTCAAAAATGCCCCATACATCATCAAGGAACTTAGTTTGATTGAATGATCTTCGGCCTGATCTTAGCCATCTGATGGGTATTGGGATCATGAAATCCATTAGCTTCCCATGTGTTTTGGGGAGCTTTATGCCCATCAGCATGCATGACATTAAATTTTTATTGATCATACTAATATCATGCTAGATTATAAGAAAATATTCCTTTTTCCTGAACATTATATCATAAGACATATGCATTGATGTAATGAGTAATAGAAGGAAAAAGTAATAATTTTATAACAAATGATAGAAAGCACTATAACCTGATAAAATTACTATAAGTAATACTTAATACATGGTGAAAATGTATATGACTGCGTTATCTAAATGCAGTTAAGTGAAGCCAATATATCAAATTACAATTTACAAGTGATTTTGATAGTTATTTACCGCATCCTGCTCTTCTCATATACACTCAGTTTCTCATTGTCAATATCATCATTGCTGCTATCTTCATCATTTTTTTCATCTTCATCATCAAATAGACCAATAGGTCCATGAACTTCCTCCTCTTTCATACGTTGAAGGCCAAACTCAGATGGATAGACCGTTACCGATTTGATCAGTCCATTAGGTGGGACAAATGAGCTTAACAATGCATACAAATCAACAGCCTAGCAAAAACAACACAAGTGACATTTTAGCCAAACATGTTCGAACACACTTAAATTAAATATTTCTCGTATTAAAATCAATTGCAGCAAATGCATGAGACTTGAAATACGTGCATACCTTAACATATCTCCAGTCCATGTTAACAACAGCAACCCTATGAGTTTCTTTGTCAATCGTTGCTATGTCTTCCTGTCCACACAATTATAATTCAAAAGGACCAATCGATGTTAAAAACAGCATCACACAAATTAGAGATGAGAAAATTTCAATTAAAATGCAATACAGTACCTGGACATCAGAGGCTTCTTCCTCGTAAACTTCCTCGTCTGCACCTTCATCTGTATCTGTGTCCACATCAGACTCTGATTCACTGGTTTCTTCTGTCTCAGCTGATGACTCAGATTCACTGGTCTCTTCTAATTCAGCTCCTTTGTCACTCTCCGGTTTCATTCGATTGGCTTTCACCAATTCCTCTTAATTATCTTCTTCCTCATCACTACTCTGCTCAACTTCCTTTTCATCAACTTTTTAGTAATGGCGCAGAGAACCAAGGTGAGAGGTTGGGTTGTTCTTGGGCTTGCCTCTCTTGTCAATAGGAGCAGAAGAGGGCAAAAAACTCTTGTGAGTGAACATGCGGTTGAAGCGAGAGTCAATGGCAACCTTTGTTTCACGCTTTGGAGCCTCCCGAAACCGAGGATCCGTGTGAGCCTTTGAATATCGAGGATCACTGATACTGATAAACTTGGCATCACCGGTGGATGAATGATTTGAACTCAAATTATCCTTAAAACTTCTTCCTTTTGTCCTCGTGGTTCTCCCCGTTTGCTTTTTTGGATCCCATTATGCTCTAGTTGAACACTGGCAATAGAAGGAAGTTAAGGCTAGGATTTATAGGATATGTTCCAGTAGTCTCATACACCAAAAAATGCATTGAACTCGCATAAACACAAGAGTTAAACTCGAAAACACCAATTAATTGCTTTGTAAGGGGCAATGTAATCAAGACTCAGCTTCCAACTAAAACCAATAAAATGAATCTAGAAACCTTAAAAAAAAGATTTAGTACCAGAATTTTTCACAGCTTCCAATTCAAATGAATGAATCGCCCAAAAACCAATGAGACTGCTACACTGTTGAACACATGAATAGGCAGCAGCACGCTGCAGAAAACAAAGGTTTCGAGTAGGATCGCCATCAACAAAACAAACATCGTATATTGGCATTGCCCGAGTAAGCAGAACACTACATAGAAATACAGAATCACGTGTGCAAGCAAACATATTCTTAATCTCGAGAAGCGGTTAACACCAAAACAAATTCCAAGGAAATTGCATAGAATAAACAGGTCGAGTTTGCTTCACAATCCCACCATTACAAAAAAAATAAAAAATCAATTCCACCAAAGGAAAATACAAAGAAAACAACCAATCAATCAACACTTCTTTTTTCCAAAAAATTGAAAAAGATCTTAGACATGATAATTGAAGACACGAAGTAGTGTCGAACCTTTTCACCACTCGATTGTGTGCTAGAACGGTTGTGTCAGAGAACAAATAGCGTGTTGCTCAGTAGAACAGAGGGACGAAACCGGGGAAGAAGAACGGCGCAGAGTGTGGAGAGATATGACCAGCTAATAACAATAGGGATCCCTTTTTCCTTCTCAATTTCAAATTTTTTTTCCAATGCCAGAGAGCACTCTATAATCGAATTTCAATTTTTTTCCCAATGTTAGAGAACACTCTATAATCTATAGTCAAAGATTAATTTTATTCCTAATATGTAATTATTATTAGTCCAATTTTGAATATGATATAAATTGAATACAAATTTTTAATTTAAATAGATTGTTTTACTCTTATTAATACAACAAATTTAAACCACTATATCAAGTTATCAACATTTTAGTTAATTTCAAATCTATTAAACATATTTAAATATATAGAGCAGTGATGGCATTTTGAAAGTTGTTGAAGATGCTTTTGCGTTGCAAAGGGTGTTGAGTTGGTTGGAGGAGTGAATGACCTTGGAGGAGTAGTTTTATTAGAAATATTAGTTAGAAAAAATTCAAATCGATAACTTTTCTTTTTCCTTCATCATTCATTCTTAACTACTAGACAAATTTTATATTTATCTTTTGTGATCTTTGTTTGTCATCAATTTTGTTTGTAGTTAAGGATGTTTGGTTGGAATGCTAGCTTTTTTTTCAATAAAAAATTGTTGTCATATTCAAAAATGTTTTTTTAACCTTATTTAGAGTGAATGTTTTAAATTAAAAAATAATATTTTTTTCTCTTAATGATTAGTGTGAATATTTTTACATCGGTATCTTGGGAGTAACTTTTAAATAATTATTATAAAATTATGCGACAATATTTTTTGTATTAAAACTCAGATTTTTAATTGTTTGATAAGTTATTGTAAGTAATTCCTTAAAAAATGTTATACTTATAATTAAATTTCAATATATAAAGGTTATTTTATAAATATAATTATAAAAAAAACTACTTATATTTCGATAAAAAAATTGAAAATAAGACAACCTTTTGCATTCTTGAAATTACTCTTTTCAAAATTTAAACAAATGATTTAATACAGTGTGGGTTAATTAAATAGTATTGTTAAACATTTAGTCAAACCAAATTAACTTTATTAAATGTGATATATTTAATATATTTTAAATATAAATTCTAACTAAAGTGGTCCACTAATATACAAATTAAGTGTGTTTTATTTAATTTTTAAAAAATATTGGCTTAATTTCATCAAATTTTGTAACAAAATATAAATGATTACACTATTTTACATCATTGTATATGAACCTATTCATGTAAGTTAAGTCTACCATGTATCAGCTTTTGAGCTAAAACTAGAAAGCTTTTGTGTCAGTCCTTTTTCAATTTTATAGCTTATATCATTCTTCCATACTGAACTTTTTTAAAACCAATGACGGATTGGATTTGTAAATACAATTTTGTGAAGAATCTTCCTCACTTCCTTGAAGCTATTTGATGCTATATAGTAAAACTATTTTTTGTGTGATAACTTTTCTGATTCAGTGTAAGATGGTGTAAGAATTAAAGACTGATCAATAGTGGTTATTTGTGCATGTAGAAAAAGATTGATCAAGATCCTTATTTTTGGGCTAAATTTTTAAGTGTACTTATGAGGGAGAAATGGACAATGTTTTCAACTTTTATGACAGCTAACATAATTTATTTACCTATGTCTAATGTTTAATAGTTTAATTTTTTTTATGTGTTTCTGAATGTAAAATAATTTTATTTTCAATTTTTTTATTTGATAGGCGTGCAATTTTGATCCCTAGGATTCACTACAAAAGAAAACGCTATTTTCGAGAGACAAAATCCGTCGCTAAACTAGAAAATCCGTCGGAAAAATGGAATTTCCGATGGACAAAAATCCGTCAGTAAAACGCTGTAGGAAATTATAGGCGACAGATTTATCGGTCGGAAATTTCCCATGAAAATATCCGCCAAAAATTTGTGACGGATAATCTATCGAAAATTTTCCATGGAAATATGCGTATATGGACATTAGCGACGGATATTTCTGTTGGAAATTTTTGTCACCAACAATTTTTTTTTGTCATTTATTTGGTTATTTTTTTCCTACAGCATTTGTTATTGATGATTATAAACATGTCATTTCTATTATTTGACGACAATACTAAAACAATTAAATTCATTAGTGAGTAAATGAGTCATAAAAGCACCATGTCTAATAAGTCAATATTATTAATAAAATGGACAAAAGTCAGTAATAAACATAGTCATTGCTAAAGTCCCTTTGTTGATCATCTTGTTGTTGTTGGTCATGTTGTTGTTGCTGGTGATGTGGTTGATCATTATGTTGTTATTGCTGCTAGTCATGTGACTGTTGATGTGTTTGGTACAAAATATAAATACAAGTACAAAAAAGTGAGTTAATCAACATAAGGTGATCTTAATCTTACCAAACGAATGGCGTGATCCTGCAAGGAAATGGAACCACCTGTGTGCAGACACCCACCCTTTTCAGATGCCCCATTTTTTTTGCCTGTATACACCTGGAACGATACTCAGGGCATTCCAATGTGATAACATATCATTCCATATACAATCTCCAATCCAATATGGCTTTTTATTTTCATTCCGGGCATCCCTAAACATCTCAGAAAGTCTATGAGAGGCTTTGGAGTTAAAAGCTTTCTTAATTTCATCCTCTTCCTCCGGTCTCCATACCAATTTTCTCTAAAGTATCACACTTTTATCAAATGTTTTGTAGTTAGGAAAATATCAATTGGTCCAAATTAAATCAAATAAAACAAAATCAACTTTAACAAAGACTAATCTAAAGTCCCAATATGATGAAGTAATAAATATTCCACACAATTGAATGCCTTCTTTTCCCTAAAACAGGTTTAAACCAGTAATCAATTTACATAATGAAGGTATAATTCTTGAATCATAATGTATCCATTCAAGCCATTGAAGTAATTGATAAACATGTGAATTAGTTACCTTAAAACACTGGAAAAAAAAATCTTGTTGATCTTTTGGAATTGCTCCCCATGTTGACCATGGGTTGACAAATTGTTGTCTAATGGATAATGTCATAGCCTTTGCCGCAACCTTTGATGGATAAAACCTTAATTAAAAAAAAATCATGACATCACTAGAACGTATGAATTGCAAAGCTTCATAGGAGAATTTTAATGTAAATTTTAAATACTTACGCTCCATTCATCCATATAATCGTAGGACGACCATTCAGGGGGGGTCTTTGATAAGCGTTTGTCGTGTGGCTTCAAAACAATTAAACTACGCAAATTCTGTAGCACAGGATTAACCTAGGTCGACTCAGAGACACAATCAATATGATTCCACCTTCAATTCACTAGTAAATAATGGGGGGAATTTTGTTGAACAGTTTATAGGCGCTAAATGAAAATTGCAAAAACACAAACTACAATTAAAGATTAACGCAGAAACTAACAGAATTGATAACAAGTAATATAAAACAGATTAAAGAGCATCAATCTAATTCACCAAACCAAGCTATTCGAATCATCATCATTCTCAGAAATTTATCCTACTGTGAAAGTTCATTCAATTTCATTAGAAGCAGTTCAATCGAATTAACCCCTAAATTAATTGAAACCACAAACCCTAATTGAAATATCATCCAATTAATCTGTGATTTATATTCGAAATTAGGCAATGAATCCATAACCTAATCCACTTTCAATTCTAAACGCATTCATAATCATGAAAACATAATAGCAATTGAAGAAGAAAGTGAACATTCACACAGAATTCGAAATACTAAACCAGAACTCAAATTCTCCTCTTGCTTGGATTGGATCCTTGGATTGAGTGATTATTTAGCCTTCCATGATGATCACTGTAACGCCTCTCTTTGCTCTCTCGTGCTTGATTTATTTTAGATGGA